>RJWH01001892.1:0-296919 GCA_004363575.1 Solenodon paradoxus | reverse complement strand
CTCCCCCTCCCCCTCCTCCTCCTCCCCTCATCCTCACAATGACTTCATTACAGAGGGATTGCTGTGTGCCTGGCATCATACAAAGAGCTTCACACACATTATCTCATTTAATCATCAGGCCAATCCTGTGACATAGGGACTGCTGTTCTGTTTATGAATGTGGAAACTAAACCTCAGGGAGCCTGAGTCAATCACCCAAGGTCTCACAGCTTGTAAGTGAGGGTGTCCAAATTCCAAGCTCAGGCAATGGGATTCCTGAGCCCACCACACCCTAACCACCTCACTCTGGTACTCCATTATGAGCCCTAAAATTCCAGAGGTGGTCCTTATCTGCTTTGTGGTCTTTGAGCTGTCATTCATAGAGTCCTGACTTTCTGGGTGGTTCATGTTGCCTGAAGGGGCCACCAGGAGGATTGGAAATCTCCCTGGCTGGTCTGTTTAAAGTGACTCAAACCTTTTATTGAGTGAGAGGGCACAGAGCATCTCTCTTGAGTAGCACAGACCTCAGACTGTACCATCTCTCCCCTGGGACCACACACACACACACACACACACACACACACACACACACACACACACACACACACCAGACTTCCTGCTCTGGGCACTGACCCAGATCCCATTCAGAGACAACAGGTCCTAGAGGTCTTCCACAGGATGGTGAGTGGAATCTGTCATGGCTGCCCCTTTGCCCCTGGAATAATATAGATTTGGGGGCCCAGTTGCAAGAAGGCCCTTGACCCTTCTGGATTCATGCAGCCCGGGTCAAAGTGAGAGATTTAATGAGGCTTCATCTTCATGCAAATGAAGTAGGTGAACAAACAGGTGATGTCCTCAAGTGCTGATACAGGACAAAACCAGAGCTCTCAGGCCTGGGGTCAGAGCAAGACAACTTTAGCTTTGGATTTAGACGGACCTGAGTTCCATTCCTACCTTGCCATTTACGAGCTGGGAAACCCCATTCGAATCACAGAGCTTCTCTGAACCACAGCTTCCTCATGGGTAAAATGGGTATCACACCCAAGCCTGCTTTGCACATCAGGAGTGTTGTCTAGATAAATCATATATCCTAAGCAAGAGCTTAGCATGACGCCTGGCACATTCCAAGCGCTCTAATAAATGGGTGCTCTTGAGCTAGATGTTTTTCGGAAGTTGTTAGGCTAATTGGCTCTTCGTGTAACGTCATGTAAATCATCTAAATGTTCTCATGGCCTGAGCCCACTTAATCATGGCTAAGGCTGAAAATATACATTTCCTTTCCTTTTCTTTCAAGTTCCTTTAACATGAAAGGCCTGTGTGAACTCTCTGACCTTTCTAACAGGGAGACCCTTGAAATGTGGCATTTCCAGAAAACGGCTCAAAGTAGCCCCATGTGGATTGAGTAAATTACAAGAGAGTTGGAGTGGCGTCTCTTCCTGGCATCCTGTCGAGGCTTGCTGTGGGCCTGGAGCGGGGCTGCCAGCTCAGGGCAGGGACACTTCTCCACGGAGCCTTCTCTGTCTCAGGCAAAGCCTGGTCACAAGTCCTAGAGGCAGGCTGTGGTTTGTTACTCGAAACACAGTTTCTCTCTGTTCCACTGCAAGTCCACGCATGTGTGTCCATGTGTGTTGTGGGTGGCTCTGGCCTGCCAAGTGGCAGAGACACGATTGTTGTACACAGCCCGCTCTGGGTCAGGTCCCAGGCAGCTGCCTTTACAATGAAGCCAGAGGGCTAGGGATCATTTCTTCCTTCTTCTTCTTTTTTTTTTTTAAGAAAAGGTACAGGCAAGAATGAAGGTGAGCAGAGACAGGCAAGCAAGAAGAGAGAGGAGGAAGGAGCATTTTATTTTATTTAGTTTTTTATCATGGTTGTTTCCCCAGCTCCTGGGTCCCAAACCCAGGACCTTGGGATGTATGTGGACTGCGATGTGGTGGGCTAACCCATCAGGCCAACAGGGCATGCCATTTCTTCCTTCTTGGGTATCTCCCTCTCCCCTGTTTATGCAGTAATCAGGAATTGCTCTTAAAATAAAACTTCAAAAAGCAAGCTAGATGTTGCTGATGAAACCCTAAAGAAGTTTGGCCAAACTGACTTGACGGTTGGAGGTGGTGAGATTACAAAGAAGGCTGCCCCACAGGTTCAGAGGACTGGTTAAGACCATTTCCCACGGGCTCATTTCCCACATTGTGCCAGTCGTTGTTCCCAAATGAATGAGCCTGGGATTCACTCACCAGGAGCAATAAATAGTCCTGGCTTTCCACAGGAAGGAATCTGGAGTCAGAGGTCCTAAGGTATGAGCAGCAAAGGCAAACTGGGTTTGTCTGCTAGGTCGCCAGGCATGGACCACCAGGGCAGACTGGGCCTCCAAGCACTTGGCAGCACGAAGCCTGTATCTGGGTGGACTCAAGTAAGTCCTCTGCCTTCTTCGACCCCTTACCTAGTTCGTGAAATACAGTCAGGAGCCTCTTGCAATGGGACCGGAGGTGACAGATGTGAGGCATCACAAATGCATGGGAAGTGGGGACACTGAGGGCTGCATCCATGGGGGGGTCACAGAGCTTCACAGAGGTATGTGCCCACATGAACACCTATTTTGAGTGTGAGGACAGCTCCAGACATTGACACAGGAATGCTTTGCTAGGAAAGTACTATTAGAATGCACCCTGGTAGCTCAGGTATTAAACTCATGCCTGGTGCACAGTCCACATACAACCCAAGGACCCAGGTTTGCAGCCGGGGACCATAGTGAGCAACTAAAATGAACAACTAAATACATAAAATGCTTCTTCCTCCTGTGGCTTCCTGCCTGACTGCTGCCTGCCTCCCTCCCTTCCTGTAAACAAACAAAACAAATAGAAAAACGAAAAGTAGCATTCTGGTTTGGACACAGTCCTCAATGGGCTTTGCTACTTATTCCTAGGACCTGGCACAGAACTGGAAAACTACGCTGCTCAGAAATTTTCCGATGGATGGATGAATGGACGGATGGAAGGAAGGACAGAGGAATGAATAGATATTAGGTAAGCAGGTAGGTAGATAGATAGATGGATCATTTGCACCAGTGATCACTTAAAATCAGGAAAGAAAGTAACAAACTTACTACTTGCTTTTAAGCAAGTAATCCCATTTTGTGGGAATTAGCAGGCCAGATAGAGTTTTCAGGAGCTAGGGTTCAGACACATGGCCGTGTGTACATGCTACGACGCAAAATGGCAGTCAGGGAGGGCTTCCTAAAGGAAGAAGGTCAGCCTAGGAGTCAAGTAGGATTTAAGAGGACAGGGTTTTGATCAACTGAGCCAGTAACCTACACTCTGGGTTATGGTAGACTTTGACCCCAGAGGGTCTCTGGGACCTAGGTGAGCCAGGATCTTGGGCAAGAGTTTGGCATCTACTGAAACATGCCCAGAATGCACATCTTCATGCCCCAGTTCCTACAGTCCCCTCACCCTTCACCATCTGCGACAATTTCTCCCAACCCTTTCCCCTGACTCTGGCTCTCCTTGTTTTCCTGCTCTCCTAGAGCAGACTGCCTCCTGGTACATAATCCACTGTCAAGGCTTCAAGGCTTTCCTAGTACAGTGCCTTCTATTTCCTACCTTCACCCCTCCCCAAGTCCAGGGCAGCTGGGGTGGTGGAAGAAAAGGAGCAGGACAGAGTGGGCAGGATGTTCCTGAGATCACCGCTAGTCCGCATGTACACAGCCAGCTAAGACTGAGCATCCTGCACCAGGGAAATCCTGTCAGGCCTCCTTTACTCATGTCTCCCAAATGTATGACTATAAACTGAATTTTCCATTTCTGATCTTCCAAAGAGCATGAGTCCTCTGAAAGTCTTTTGGGGGAAAGCTGGTACCTATGTTTTTAGGAGGCAGGGAGGGACATTCCTTATCCAATACATGTTCCAATGTGTGTTCCTGACCTGAAGGAAATGAGCAATCGTTGGACCCCTAACCAGCTCTAACCAGACTTCACTCTTATCCTACTGAATTCTCAGATTCGTGGCACCTTCACGTGTGCCTTGCAGAGGCCTACGACCCAGCATACTGTGGCACCTAATGCTGGTCCACAGCTCAGAGGATGGAGCTGCTGTGTAACTCAACTCAGTTCCTCTAGCTCCTGAGAGCTATTCACATTAGTTCGTTGAGATTTCTATAGTGTCAGATGCCTTTGTTTTTTCAAGACTCATCTCTGGCCTCTCCCTCATCCAGGAGGCCTTTCCACCTACCCAGGTAAACAGGGATCCTTCTCCAATCCAGACTCCCATTGTCTTCCTCCCTCCCTCCCTCCCTCCCTTCCTTCCTTTCTATTTATGTATTCATTTTAAAGGAAAAGTGCAGGCAGGGATGAAGGTGAGTAGGCAGGCAGGCAGTGAGAGGAGGAAGAAGTGTTTTATTTATTGTATTTATTTCAGTTGTTCGTCTTGGTTGTTCCCCACCCCATCGCACTCCTAGCCCCAGGACACGAACCCAGGTCCTTGGGCTGTATGTGGACTGTTCTCGGCTGAAGGCAGCAGGCATAACCACCATTCCACCAGGGCAAGCCTCTCATTGCCTTTAGAGTTGGAGCCTCACCATTTATCCTGAGCTGTTTGCTCTGTTTCCTGTGAGCGAATCTCCTGTCTAGCTGCTGTCTTTGTTGTCTGATGGTCAAGAGCTGGGCTTGAGAGTCACAACCTGGGTATGAAATGGGGCTTCTCAGTTTTTGTGGGTGAGAACTTGGGTTAAGTCACCTTTCTCTTGGAGCCTTTGTTTCCTCACCTTTTAAGTGCGGGCAATAATGACACTTGTCTCAAAGAGCTGGGAAGATGGGTTGCACCCCTGCTTGTAAAGTGCTCAGTGCCGTTGAGTGTATAGCAGGTACTAGCTGGCTGGTGACTGGTGTCAATTGTTACTACTGCTCCCAGCTAGCAGGGCTGAGCTCAGGCCCAGGCTCCTAGAGGTGCTTAGCAGAGGCTGAGCCAGCAGCTGTCCCTGAAATCTGCTAGCTGTGGGCGGAGAGCTGTACCAGTGTGAGGAAAGCATCAGGAACCCTGCCTTCTGAGTCCAGGCCCAGGCTGTGGAGCATTCAGCCTGACTGCAGACTCCTCCTGCCAGAGATGGCCATCTCCAGATATCTGCAGGCCAGAGGGAGCCGGCTGGCCTGTAGGGCCTGGAGGCAGAGACAGGACTAATGGGAGGAAATTACATGGAGAGATTTCACCTTGGCTTGAGGAAGCAGGTCTACCAGTCAGAGCTGGCTCGCCATGTCTTGCCCAGGACTCAGACAGAGGCAGTGAGCTCCCTGTCAGAAGAGGTGTGTGAGCAGAGATTGGGGGCTCCCCAGGGAGGGAAGAGGGATTCTGCCCTAGAGGCTGTGGGCAGTCCCTCGTGTTGCCTGTGGCTCTGCCCATCACTGGTCACTCAGCCAATTTGAGCCTGGTGCAGGCGACGGAGCAACGCCGGGTTCTGAGGTGAGTGTGAGGGTGAGGCCAAAGGCTTGGACAACTCTGGTTCCAAGTGAGGGCTGGACCCTGAAGGGGAGGGGGCCTTGCTGTAAGAGACTGAACTCAAGGGCATTGATCAAAACCAAGCCAACAGGCGGGGGAGGTAGCTCAGTGCAGTAGCTGGCAGCAGGAGCCCTGGCCCCTTCTGGGCCTCATCCCTGCCCACCAGGCCTGCTGGGGTCAGAAGGACAGAGATTTGTTGTTCTAAAACCAGCCTCCTCTTACTTGCTTCAACATCTAAAACCAAGGGCTGGAATGAGAATGATGGGAGGGAGCAGGAGAGGAGAGAGCCATGTTGGCTCTGCTGCTTGGTGTCTCTGTGACTCCCTGCAAGTCACTTAACTTCTCTGTGCTATAACTTTCTCACCTGTATGATGTAATGATGAAAATACCATCTCATTGGTACCTGGGGAGGACTGAGTTATTGTTTATGAAGTATGTGGAATAGTTTGTGGTTCACAGGAAGCACCAAGTATTAGTTACTAGACAAAAAATTAATTGAGTGGCATGCCCTGGTGGAGCAGTGGTTGGGACAATCACCTCTGAAGGAGTGCAGACCACATACCCCTGAGTTCGAGTCTCAGGTCTGGGGAAACAACCAGTGTGAACAACTAAATAAAAATAAAACAAAGTGCTTCTTCCTTGTCTTGCTCCTACCTACCTGCCTGCCTGCCTACTCTCCTTCATTCCTGCCTGTACCTGTCCTTAAACAACAAAAAAAATTTGAGCAACTCTAAACCTAGCCTCATACTTTGCAAGGGACTTTACATCAGTCATCTTATTTAGTCTTCACCACAGCCTAGTGAGGTTGAAAATGCTATTATTAGGAAAAGTGAATCCAGGAAAGTCAAGTCCCTTGTCCAAGGTCACACAGCTGGTGAGAAGCAGCGCTAAGCAAGGTGAAGGTTTCAGCTTAGGAGGTTTCACCTCTTGGCCTGTACTCTCACCCACTAGGGTCTGCAGCCTCCCTGGGGAGGCCAAGTGCCACACAGATCAGCTGTTGGGAACGGTCAGAGAAGCCCCCAGCCCCCCACTTGCTCAGGCTCCCTCTGTGGCTGCTGCCTGGGGGAGATTTCTCCTACTAATTTGTGGAAATGTTGCTGGGTAACTCCGATTACAAATTGCAGCCCTGCTTCCTCCAGCTGAGTAATCTCCATTGTGGGGTCCTGGAATAGTCAGAGTTCTGGGCTTGCTGTATTTGCCTTCGTGGTGACACTGCTGAGGGGGCTGGGCCACTACAGACAGCCTCCAGGGACAAGGGACAGGAGCAGGGAGTCCTGGGTTCCCTCCAAGTCTTGCAGGGTGAGGGTGGGGTTGTGGGCGCAAGAAATGGGCTCACTCCCATTTCTCTTCTGTCCCAGCAGGACTCCTCAGTCTCACTCAAGACCTGTCCCCCCAAGCTGGGCCAAGGCTGGCAGAGAGCAGATGTCATTCATATATATGTGTGTGTGTGCGTGTGTATCTCTTGCTTGCTTTCTTTTCCTAAAGGAAAGGTGCAGGCAAGAATGAAGGTGAATAGGTAAGCAGGCAGGAAGAGAAAGGAGGAAGAAGCGTTTTACTTTATTTTTATTTAGTTGTTCACACTGGTTATTCCCCCAGAACCAGGACCTAAACCCAGACACTGGGAATGTACATGGACAGCACTCCTCTGGAGGTGGCTGACCTAATTGCTACTCCACCAGGGCTCATGCTGATAAATATCTGTAGGACCCAGAAATGACTCTGGACACTTGTACCGCACTTTACTGTTTATAAAACACTTCCCATCTGTTATCTGATCCTCACAATAACCCCATTTTATAGATGAGGAAACTGTGGCTTGGAGGAGAGGAAGTGACTCGACCAAGGTCACATGGCTCAGCCCCTGGCCTCAGAGCTCCACAGTGACTGACCTCTGCCCACTCAGACCTCTCCCTCTTCCTGTGTGAGGACAGTGAAGGGCAGTAGAAATCCTCAGCTGATGGAGAACCCTCCATGGCCTCCTTCAGATAAAAAAATGCCTCTTAAGAATGATGCGGGGAGATGATGTTATTGATAGGGGGCAGGGAAGGGGGTAAAGTCACACCTCAGGGCTTCTCTTAGGGGAGGGGTCCTCAGGGATGGTGAGGGTCATTCTTTTTTTTCTTTTTTTTTTTTAAAGAAAGGATGCAGGCCAGAATGAAGGTAAGTTGGCAGGCAGGCAAGCTGGCAGTTTTCCTCCAGAGAGAGGAGGAGGAAGAAACTTTTTTTTATTTAGCTGTTTACAATGGTTGTCCCTCCCCTCACCCCACACACACCCAGGACTTGAACCCAGCAGTATGTGGCCTGCACTCCTTTGGAAGCAATTCACCTAACCACTATACCAGGGCACACCAAGGATCATTTCTTTTTCTTTCTTTCTTTTTTTTTTTTTTTAAAGGAAAGGAGCAGGCCGGCCTGAAGGCAAGTAGGCAGGCAGGAAGAGAGAGGAGGAAGAAGTATCCTTTTTTTTGTAAATTGTAGTAACTTATTACACAAATTAACATAAATGAATATGTATAGATTTCCCATTCCTCATATATGTCAACACATGCTGCCAGAGCATCTTTATTTTACTTTTTTGTTGGTTGCTGGTTGTTTCCCACGAGGCCTGGGACTCGAACCCGGGGTATGTGACTTGCTCCTCCAGAGGCAGTTGACCCAACCGCTGCTCCAGCAGAGCACTCAAAGGGAGCAAGCTCTCCCTCAGTCTCTCCTGTGTGACGGATGGTCCAGGGTGTCAGGAGCTGTTTTCGAGGAATGTATCCTTATCACTCACTGTCCTAAAGGAGGGAGCAGCGCTTTTCCTCACTTAGGGGAAGAACATTCTGTTTCCAGGCGACAGAGCTGGGGAACCCCGCCTCTTCTCCTCACCTTCACAGGCCCTGCCAGGAGGAGTCCGGCTCCAGGGAGCGGCCTCCACGGGTGAAAGTACACCTCCTCGCCTCCTCACCTCACCTCTGGGTCACTGGTAGGCCCCTTCTGACGACTGCGGTTTCCTTGTCAGCTTCGCTGTTTTTACTTTTGCTTCACCGTGCTTTATTACTGACATCTTAAAGGGTTTCCCCGTCCTGGTCAAGCTTTGTCTTTTTATAATTTTAGAACTTTTCTCCTACCTCTTCTTTTCTTTCTCCTCTCAGCCCTTGGTTTTGTAAAAAGCTAAAGAAGGAGGTAGGTGGGGGCTGTTTAAAAGTAAGTCTTCCTATATCCTCAGCTCCCTGTCCTGCCTCCTGCAGGACCCATGCTGAGGGCAGCACCTGGGGAAGAGGGCACCCCCTGTAAAATGGGGGCCCTCTTCCCTGTTCTAAGCAGGAATGGGTGCCTCTAGGCGGCACACACATGCAGACCTTTGCTCTGTGACCCACTCCTTCCCTCCCACATCCTCCCCTCGCAGGGCTGCTCCCATTGCTAGGGGAAGCTTTGGGCACTGCAGAGCCTACCGACTGTAAGCAAATCACCTCACTTTCAGGGGAGGGGGTCACAGGCAGATCTTGTCAGATCCTGAGAAGATCCGGGATGGGAACAGGTTTCCGTGGGGCCCCTCGGCTCCTCCTGATTCATTGTGGGACTAGGTCGGTGGCACACAACTCCTCTTCTGAAATTCACAGCCCCGCTGCTTTGAGTGGGGATTTCCGCGCTGTAGCAAGTAGGGCCTCCACAGCTGGCCCGTGGCACTGGGTTCCTGGCTGCAGGGCCAGGTCTGGGACCCTCCCATCCTGGCAGTGGGGCCAGGGCTCTGCCTGGTTTCTGGGAGGGTGGAACTGCAGACCTGTGGTACCAGCAGCCTCTCAGAGAGGAACCTGAAAGCTTATCTCCTCTCAGAGCCAGAGAAACACTCCCTGCCTCTGGCTCAAGCCCTGTACCCAGGCCCCAAACTGGGGAGGGAGAAACAGAAGTCCCAAAGCTTTGTCCCAGCAATGCCCCTGACAAAACTGGGCGGTGGATTGTGGACCGGCTGGAGCTGGAATTACTCAAGCTTGTGGGACTGGTGGCTGAAGGCTTTGTGTCCAGGAGGAGTTTCAAAGTCTGCCGGGGAAAGCATTTAAACAGCCTTTGATCACTGGACGGGTGCAGAGAGGCACCCACAGTGCGCCTGCAGCCCTGCCTGGGAAATGCTGCCTTTGGCCTAGCCTTTGCACGCACAGAAAGTTCCAAGGTGCCCCAGGAGCCAGCTCACAGGTTGTTCGAGGATCTGCGCTGTGATGTGGCCAGAGGGTCTGTCCTGTTCATTGTGCTCAGAGCCTCTGTAAGTGGGTGCGTGCTGATGGCAAGTTACAGAATTCAACTTCATGTCCAGGGGCCCTGAGGGCAGACTAGGTTGTTCAGACCTGCAGACATGAGGAGACTGGGACCAGAGTGGTCAGGGAGGAGGAGAGGGCAGAGCAGCAGAGTCAGGGCGTTGGGGGTCCCAGCTTCCCTTGGACCAGTCTTGAGTGTGGAGGCCCACCAGACTGCTAGATCTCAGACAGACTCAGGTTGCCAGGACTCCCAAACATATAGAGGAAACTGAGCCCCACAGGGTCTCACAACCCATTTGAACTCTTTCTACTCCATGTCAGAGCCCTGTGCTCCAAGCTTGGAAAATGTTGACATGTGCAGTAACAAAACGAACAGAAATCCAAAGTATCCATTTAGTGCAATGAGTATGAATTGGCTTTGTATTAAATAATGAATCATTTAAGGTTATAATTTTTAAAAATGCAGGTGGAAATGAAGACTTCGGGGTTAGCTACAACCTGGGAGAACACTCTGCCAAGGGAGACCAGGTGGCTCCCTCCATACCCCGCCCGGCTCCCCCTGGTGGCTGACTCTGGAAGAGGCTGTATCGGAACCGCGTGGGGAGCGTCTGGGCGTGATGCTTCCAGCCTGGGGCCTCCTCCCCAGATGCTACCACTGCATACCAGAAGATGACGCGGGTTCTCACTGGCAAAATCCCTCAGTCATCTGGAAACTGTGACAGGGTTCTCACCTGGGCTCTGGAGGAGGCCTGGTGACCAGAGGTGCTGATTCAACTGACCCCCAGAAGGGGGCCTTTTGGAACAGAATTGCTCACATTGAGACTGAAAGTCTTCAATTATTCTGGACCTTCTTGCTGAGCCCTGCTTTCACCGTTGGTGGCAGAGTGATTACATGCTGCACAGTGAGGGGTGGTGCAGGGTCTCCCTAAGAGTGACTTGGGGCTCAGGGGTCCTGGCTGTACCCTAGCTCAACTTCTCAGCCTGGCGGATGGTGGATCTTCGCAACAATAAGGCAGTAGGGCTGTGAAATGGCGTGGCAGCTCCAAGAGGCAGTCATGGTTTGGGTTTTTGTTTTTAAAGAGAGGAAAAAAGGAAGATAGAGAAGGTAGAAAATTTTGTATTCAGTAAGCTGTTTATTTTGGTTCCCCCCACTTGTCTGGAACCCAGGTCCTTGGGTTTCCCATGGTCCACATCCCATCTCATCTGCTTAGCCACAGGGGCATTTTTCTGTTTTTTAATGAAAAATCTGTAAGTTAGAATAGTATAATGGACCCACATGTTCCCATCATTGCAAATTAAGTTAATACTGATCAAGATTTTGCCATAATTGTTTCCCTTGCCTCTCTCCTTCACCTCCCATCTTTCTTTTTCTCTCTTTTTAGTTAAATATTTTACAGCAAATCCCACACGTCAGGTCAATTCACCCTTGAAGCTTTAGTGCATATTTCTAAAAATACGGGGATTTTCTTATGTAATAACACAGTCAGGCTTTCATTAAAAAGATGAATATGAATTCCTCTGCGTTATTTAATACCTGTAGGGAGGCTGGTTTTCTTTTTGGTCCCGTGTCCCCCTTAGGAAGCAGAGACCGAAAGGGTAAGTAGCCTGGCCCAAGATCACATACCTTGTAGTGTTGGGGATGGGATTTGAACCTGCAGAGTCTGATTTGGGAGCCCATCTTCTAAATCAATTTCCCTGGGTCTCAGTTTCCCTCTCGGTAAAGTAAGGAATATAGATTGACTTGCTGCTTCATGGGATTATGTCTGAGTGTCCCACGTTCATCTTCTTCTAATAATAATGATTAAAATAATAACGAGGTGCGTCCTGGTGGAGCAGAGTTTAGGTCAATCGCTCACCTTCATTCCTGCCTGCAGCTTTCCTTAGTTATTAAAAAAAAAAAGGTAATAATGAAATAAAGCAACCAGAAGAATTCATTTTGAGTTGGTATAATGGCAAAGAAATATGAGAATAAAAGGAAGTTAAGGTTTACTGAGTCCTTACTCATATGTCAGTCTCTCTTAGCTCATGTAATCTTTATTCTGATCCTATGCTTCTAATTCACAGCTTCAGTTTGCACGTGAAGGTATCAGGGGCTCAGAGGGAGAAAGTGCCTCCTGGAGGTCAGGCCCCTGGGAGTTTGCAGAAGCAGAATTTGGAGCCAGGCTGATCTCTTTGGAGAGCAGAAATGCTGGGGTGTGTGAGGTGAATGGTGGCCTTTGCTCAGGGATTGGGGACATCCCACCATCATGGGGAAGTACCTGTTGGGACTGTTTGCTGTTTGCGAGCACCTGGTCTGGGGCAGAAGAGCTTATTAGACGGAGATAGGATGGCTCATGGAATGGATGGGAAGGAAGACACCAGGTTGGGAAAAGACAAGTGTGGAACAGCCCTGGGACCTGGGAGACAGCAACTGCCTAGGGGTCGCCTGTAGATGAATCCATTCCTGCCTGTTTCTCTGCTTAGACATTCTTCCCAAGACCTTGACTCAGGGAAAGAGCAAGCATCACAGGCATGAGTGTCTGCCCACCCTAACTGGGAGGGCATAGAGCTTTCTTGGAGGGTTCCAGACTGCTGGATTGAGCCAGGGCTTTTTAAAGGAGTGAAATCAAGAGGGAGCTGGAGGGGGTTCCCCAGAGAAGGCTCAACCGGCTCTGGTTTTCACACTGTAATTTTGCTTCTGGTCCTTGCTGTGTGAGTCACATGTGAAAGTTTCTTGTTTTCTCCGGCATGTGTCTGCTGCTGCCACCACCCTCATAGCAGCTGCCACCTCTAGGCCAGAGGCCAGGGCCTGGGCCCCAGGCTGTAAGAGGCTGGGTCTCAGGCAAGCACCCCTGTATGTCACTGAGTGCTGCAGCAAAGCATTAGGAACTAGAGTCTTGGGCTCCAGTGTTGGGGGATTTCCCATCCTTTGCACTGCATGCAAATAGATGCAAATTGTATTCAAATGAGGGGTCATCCCAGAAGCCCAGCCACTGCCTAAGATGTAGTGAGGCCTGGGCTTGGCTGACCTGTGCCTTCCAGAGAATGTGCAACCCAGTATCCCTCTGGGAGAGGCTTGGGCAGCTCCATGCTACCTCCTCTTCTGGAAACCTGCTCTGGTCACCTGGGCACTTAGTACTTCCTGCAAGGGCCTTGAAGAGAAGTGGGTGGGGCATAAAATCTAAATTAACAAATAAAAAGTGCTTCTCAGTTCCCCAGAGCTGCCCAGCTGGGTTGTTTTTCTGTCCCTTAAGGACAAAACGTGGTTTCTTTGACTTTGTTGCCTTCTCAGTGGCTCGGTGCCTCTCAGAGATCCTCCAGGGGTGGTGACAGAGCTGGGCACACAGGGCCTGCTGGGTCGACCCAGCGCCAGCCAAGGGGCCAGTCTGTGCTGGCGAGGCCTGGAAGATGCAAGACAGCTTCCTGGCCACTTGGTCTCACCCCAGGCCTGGACAGCAGATGCTGGTGAGACCAGGAAGGTGGTGGGGAAAGGCTGATTCTAGGAAGGGTGGGGGCTTTTTAAGCAGCGGGCAGGGCTTCCAGAGACTCCCCAGGTGTGTGGCCCTGCCTGGCTGTGCCAGGCTGTTCAGGTGAGAGGCACGAACCAGCGGACGCCTGCAGAGGAAGGTGGTGAAGGAGCTGGCAGGCCCCAGTCTCCTCACCCTCTGCCCAGAAAAGGAGAGCTTCATTCTGGGAAGTTAAAGGACTGGTCACAGTGAGGGACAATTCTGTGGTCACCAGAGAGGAAGGTAGAATGGTCCCCCAAACCAGGCCCAACCAGATACAGACTATCTGGGGGTCCATGTTACAGCCCACGCCCTCCCCGAATCCTTACTTCTCAGAGTCTGGGCTCAATCTTAGGCACATAGGCCCCGAGTTGGTAAGTTTGAGTGACTTTTGTCTTTCTGCCTCTCTGTGTCCCTTCCTCCTGTTCTTTCTCTCCTGCCATGTTCTCTCTTCTCCGAGGCTCCAGTTCTCCTCTGTCTGAGAATTTTAGCCCCCAGCAGGCAGCCCAGCAACATCTGACTTCCCTGCTCAGTCTCCTGCAGGATCTCGTGTTCCAGAACAGACATAGGAAGCTCCTCACCACAAGCTCAGTTGGGACGTTTTCCTGCCCTATAAGGACTAAAACTTGGCCTCTCAGGACTTTGCTGCCTGCCTGGTGGCTCTGGGAAAGCTGCCCTTGTGAGGCTGGCACTGGACTGACCCTGACCACTGTAACTTTAACCTAGACTGACCACATTTCCTTGAGACAAAATGGGACATTGGGATGGCAAAACAGGAAGGGGTTACGTGCTGGTAACTAGGAGGTGGGGAGGAGGTGGAGCAATCCGAGCAGGAGCAGAGCAACCAGGCCAGCAGCAAATACATACTATGTGCTGACAATCGGCAATTACATGTTAACATGTGTTTGTGCGGGACTTCATACAAATGGCCAGGGCCGGTGCAAGGAATTTTGGCAGCTTAGGCAAAAGTCAGATTTGGCGCCCTGTAAGCCCGCTCTAAATGTCCTGCCTAAAACATATGCTGCTCATATGCTGCCCATCTCAGTGCCAGGAATGCCCAATAACCCCACGGTGCCAGAGAGAACCCCCTTAGTACTCACCTGGGGCTCCAACATCCTGCAGTTTTCTGTTCCCTGTGAAGAAACAGGCCTGCGTGGGGTGTGTGTGGGGATCCTCTAATCCTCTTCCTGAAGGTTCTTGTTTCCTCACAGGGACTGGGAATAGCAGTATCAGCTGTGACCCGCAGTAAGTACCAGCAAGGGCCATTTTTAATGGGGGGCAAAAGGGACAGCTGCTTTTAGGTCCCCTCAACAGACTGAGTCAGGGTCAACTCACCTGCCTCTTTTGCCCTGCATTAAAGACAGCTCTGGTTTATTAAAAATGGGGCAAAATTGACTTTTACGTGAAAACGATGAAACTATTGGGAAATACAAAAAAAAAAAAAATTACTCCCATTTAAATGGTACATGTGGTCAGCCTACCTTTACCCCCTCAATGTGCAGACTACAGAGAGGTCCAAGGACATGATCAGGCTGAGCTCATGCAGGAAACCTAGAAGCCTGGGGCCAACAATCTCCATGTGACGATGGGGCTGGTCAGGGCTGCACAGAGGACAGGAGGGTGAGAGGGGAGCAGTGTAAGAGAAAGGACTCTTGTGTTGGCAGGATTGTGCTGTGAGGGTCCCAGTGGGAAGACCCCAAAGGACCTGAACTACCACAGAAGGGATATGAGACAATAGACTGCTGTAGTTGTGAGGCTCCCCCAGCCCCCTGGCCAATGGGCCCTGCACAGTAGCTGTGCATGTCAATGCAGCCCATTGAAATGACCTCTCCAGGGTGCACCGAGGTGGCTGGGGCTTCCAGGAAGAGGTGGCTTCCCCATGCCACTGTCCAGCTGTGGCTGGAAATACACCCTCATCATTTCATCATGGGAAGATTTATTTAAAAGTGCTTTGTGTTGTGGCTGCTCTGGGTGAAGTTTTTGATGAGCTGATTCCAAGTCTCCCCCCACCCCCGCCTCACTGGGTTGCTATGAGATACTTTAGCGGCAAAACAGAGCTAATGAGCTTGGTGGGGCCTTTTGTGTTCCTGAATGTTTTCCATTCTGAGCCCTTCATGTATAATTAGAGAGATTATTTAGCCTGGACTTTTTCTTTTATGGTAAATTAATTTCAAAACCAAGTTCTGAGGTTAAATAATGATTGTATTTGTTAATCAATCCAATCTGGGGTTCTTTCCAGTAGAAAAGAGGATGCTGCTGTCACAGTGTTGGGAACAGGATGTCTGAGAACCTGGGGGTTTCGTTGATTGCAGCCGTGTACTGGCGGTCAGTGCTGATATGTGCTGGTGTCTTTTTATTAGGATGTGCTTTGGAGAAACTGGAGATGCTGGTGGGCATGGATACGGGGGACCGTGACCTGTGGGCTGGGTCCCAGGAAACTCACAGCTTCCTGATGGGGGCTGCAAGCTTGGGGGTAGGCCTCCGTGTGCCTGCTGGAGAGCCCAAAAAGTCTCTCTAGACACGTCAGGGAGACCAGATGGCCGCTCACTGGGGCAGTGGGCAGGTGAGTTGACTTGCAGGTCTTCCTGCCTCCTGGCCCCTGACTCTCTGTTAAGTAAGTTCTGATGTCTTTCTCAGGGTTTCTCAATCTGGGCACTATTTTTCCCCCCATTAAAAAAAAAAAATCGCAGTAACTTTGTTCCACAAATCAAGATAAACTGTGTGTAGGTGCCCCACATGTGTGGCCTCCCCATCCCTCAGACATACATCAGCACACCCTGCCCTCCACCCAGTCACCAGTTGCTCTTCATCATGTCCAGTGGGCCCGGCCACCACTTGCCACTGCCGCCACCCCATCCCATTCCCTGTTGGTAGCCATAGTTCTATTGTAAGTCAATCTGGCACGATTAACATTTTCAGCTGGATAATTCTTTGTTGTGGGGGTCTGTCCTGTGTGGTTAAATCCCTGGCCTTTCCCTTTGATAGTTGCCTGTGGTACATGTGCAACCCCCTCCCCCCACTGCCCCGCTGTTGTTACATCAAAAGTGTCTCCAGATGCTCCACGTGTACCCTTGGGGACAAAGCTACCCCCAGTGGAGAATCCCTGAGTTAACACATAATACATATTCATTATAGAAAGGAAGATAAAAAACAACCTAGAATTCCAGGATGCAGCATTAACCCTTGTTAAACTTTTAATATACTTCTTTTCAGACTGTCTTTTCCAAGCATCTATGCATTTTTGCTGTTTTATGAAACTGAGGCCACATAGTAGACTGTGTTGTCATCTGCCAGACCATGGGCTGCACAGTGGCTATTCCCCACGCTCCACCCCATCCCAGGTCGACGCTCCTGCACCTCTTTTTGAACTCCATTAGAAGAATCCCCCTTAAGTTACAGCCAGCTGAAGGGTCTGGGAAGCTTATCATGAGCTCACTTTAAGCTCTAAGGTCCTAAGATCAATGTGATCATTTACCAAGAGGTGACCTTGTGGGGACTCACACTCCACAGATACCAGGTAGAAGTTAGGGGAGGGGTCTTTTTTTTTTTTTTTAAGGAAAGGTACAGGCAGGAATGAAGGTGAGTAGGGAGGCAGGAAGAGAGAGGAAGAAGAAGCAGCTTAGTTATTCATGTTGGTTGTCACTCCCAGCCCCAGGTCTTGAATCCTGAACCTTGGGATGTGTGTGGGACTGCTCCCAGGTGAACTAGATTGCTGGATGCGCCCTATAGGAGAGTTCTGAGTTTGTGATGGTGGCGGCTCCTCTAAGGATCTGATTAAGGTAGATGCTCTTCCGCAGGAAAAATGCCCACATCTGTCCACTTCTGTACCTGAGTCCATAGATTCCAGATTAGAAACTTCTGATGTAAGGTTTCTCTGACAACTGTGGCAGCCAAGACTTACCATTTCTCTCTTCCAGGAATATTTATCCAGGCCCTAAGAAGTCTGTGACCTCAGCCTTTTCCCATTGCAGGGGGAGCCTCCCTTACAGAACAACAGTACCAGTCCCAGGCAATGGGTAGATGCATGGATATGTGACTAGACAGATGGATAGATGGGTGACTATATGGATAGATAGATGGGTGACCAGATAGATGGATGGATGGATGCATGGGTAACTAGTTAGATGGATAGATGGTTGACCAGATGGATAGATGGAGGGATAGATGGTTGACCAGATGGAGGGATAGTTGGTTGACTAGATGGATGGATAGATTGGCATGGCTGGCTGGGTGACTAGATGGATGGCTGCCTGGGTGACTAGACGATGGATGGCTGGGTGACTAGATGGATGGCTGCCTGGGTGACTAGACGGATGGATGGCTGGGTGACTAGATGGATGGATGGCTGGGTGACTAGATGGATGGTTACATGGACTGGAAAACAGAGACTAAGCTAGCATTTGCTGAGCACTTTCATAGGCCACACACCTAATGTGTTTCAACCAATCCTAAGGAGAGGAAGGTTCCTTTATTATAAGTGATTTGCCATTTTACTGAGCGGGAAACACCCTGAGTTTTGCTCAATCTCATACAACTTTGTGAACAGAAAGCCAGAATATTCATGCTCTCAACCCTGAAGCTAATGCCGCCTCTGTGGAAAACAGGATGGAGTTGCTTGAGCTTCCCTATGAAGGACAGGCACACATTCTGCTGGGATCCATTGACATTTTGACCCCGAGTTTGTCTTTTCTTAAGAATGCTTCTGCCAAGACAGAAAGTGGATAGATAGTTGCCCAGGGCCAGCAGGAGCAGGATGGGAAGTCAGTGATTCCTGAGCAGACTTTCAGTGTTGAAATATGAAAAAGTTCTAGGGATCAATAATGTGATGATTAAATTAGATGATTAAAAGAATCGATGTAGTCCATTTTATTCTATGTGTCTTTGTCACAATAAAAATGAGAAAGAAAGTCATTTGTGGAACACTAGAAATATTTTTAAAGGCTTCTTCCTTCCGGGCTCACCTCTTTTTCCTGAAGGTGGGCTGCATCTCACTGGCTCCTCGGAGCTGTCCCCACGTCTTCTGCATGTGGCCGTGCAGGCTTACACTGCTCAACTCCAGGGGCTGTTTTTACATGGACTCCAATGTGAGTGTACCCCATAAGCCAGGTGGTGACCCTTTTGGGGAACCAGCTACAGGCAGCTAGAACTGGTCTCTGATTTCTTGTTATTGGGCAGGCCCTGAACTTCCCTAGTGGTCAAGTTTAGGCAGGGTCAGTTACAGCCTTGTGTGCAGTGACCTACATCTAGGTAGAACAGGATCCACTCAGGGTGGCTTTTGTCATGAGCTTGGCTTCCTGGAGGAAAGTACCCTGGGGCCCATTTTCCTGGGCAGGGAAGTTGGTCTTGGTGGGGGAAGCCTGGAGAGCTGAGATCAGGCAGAAAGAGGGACTGAGTTGATCCGGTGTCTGTCCTGTGGGTCTTGGGGGTCCAAATCCCTAGGGAGCTGAGAGGTTAAAATTTGTCCAGCTCTTGGGTCCAGAGACTGCCTCAGCAGACCAGTGGAGCCTGGGTGAATTCCTGGATGTGCAGAGGGAGCACTGGACAGGAGTCTTCAGCGCAGCCTTGCTAGAGACCACCCCGCAGAACAGATCCCCGACCGTCTGTGTTGTCGGAGTAGGACTGGCTTGGGCAGCAACTGTGTGGTCTCATGCCCCTTTTCCTGTGTTGGGCAAATAGCCAACATGGAGGGAGGAGAGAGTGTGGTGACCCATAATCCTCCCCCCACCCCACTGCCCCCACCAAGAGTAGGGATTTGATAATGCTGGAAGCACTGGCAGAGGCAGCTTCTGGAACCTGGTTCATATCCTCCAAAGCTTGATTGGTTGTTCAATCAAGTGTAAGCCTGGCTAGGGCAGAAGCCATGTTTTAGGCACCTTGTCACCTGAAATGGAGGGTGAGTGTACTCTCTGGAGAGCACAGAGAAGGGAGCACAGCTCCTCTTTACCCTTAGCAGCAGTGAATCCTTGGGGAGGTGCTGGGTGGAAGCACCCTCCCCATCCCCCTGCGCAATCCCCCTTGTCCCTCCACTCTCCCCCCTCCCCCCTCCATGATGACCTCCAGTCTGTGCTCCACTTGGGTAGAGTCCAACTCCAGGCTGGCTGCTGGGGCCTGGAGGGAGCCCAGTTCTCAGATGCCAGGGCCAAGGCAGAGGCCAGATTTGGTGTGCTTCTTTTCTAGGATTGCTGTGTGACTCTGGCCTCTTCTCCTTGCCTCTGGGAAGCTCTGCTCAGCGTTGTCCAACAGAAGTCTCCACAGTGAGTGTTCCCTGTACTCTTGCATATGGCAGCCACCTGCCACACAAGCCAACAGAGCTCATCACATGGGGCATGTGAGCCAGAGGATTGCCTTTTAAATGAAGAGCTATGAGGCACATGTGGCTGGTAGCTACCTATCTGGACAGCGTGACTCTAGTCCCTGGGCTTCACCAGCCTCTGTCTGCTCACCGGGGCCCTGGGGCCGGGCGGGGGAGGTACAGGATCAGGGCACCAAAGAGTTCAATAAACCCCAGTTTTGTGATAAATTCCATGAGAAAAAGGTCAGACTCAATCTGGGAAACAGCCCACTCATTCCTCCTCTTTGATTTTTGAGACGTGTATTTGCATGTTATGTAAAGGCGCAGAGATCTTCTGCTCAGAAGAAACCCATTTGGTTTTATTTAAGCTCAGATTTTCCAAATGCATCTGACCGATACCTTTTTCACATGGTGCATCTACTCTTCTGAGACTCCCCTTTGGGCAGTGCTCATGGAGGCTAGACTCCCGGAGGAGTGAACATTCCCAAATGGGGCCACTCCTCGTTCATGCAGCTTTGATCTCTTGGTTAAAATCAAATATCTTGGTGCACCCTGGTGACTTAGTGGATAAGGCCACAGGATGTACTCCATATAGATCCCAAGGACTAAATGAAATAAAATGCTTCCCTCTTCTCTGTCTTCCTGCCTGCCTACTCACCTTCATTCCTGACTATACCTTTTCTTTTTAAAAAAATAAGAAGGAGATCTTGTCTTGGTTTGCCTCAGTGCTTCTGGTGTAAGCAGGAATGCTTGGAAGGCTCCTTCACTGTGTGCTCTGCCTTGGACATGGTGGCTGCCCATTGGCCACAGGGCGTGGGGGCATGGGTCTCCGGTGGGGAATGCAGTGGCAGCTGCCCCATTTCATGCCTTTTCAATCTTCTGCTACTTTAACCACAGAGTTTGGTCTGCCCTGTTCCTGTATCTGAGCTGAACCCTGATGAGCAGAGAGCCAGGGCTGGTATCTGTCAGGGGTTCTCTCCTTGGTCCAGGCAGATTGTTAGGAGGCCCAGGTCTAGGGCTCGCTGAGGCTTGCACCCTGCCAGGGAGACTGAGAGCTCCCACTGGAAAAACTGAGCTTGCTGGGAGGAGCGGTGCTCAGTACAGTTGACTGCGCATTAAGTCACATGACGGGGCTCTGGCAGCCCAGTCACCCATGGTGGGGCCTCAACCCTGGGCTGTGGATTGCAGGGAAGTAGCAGCTACTCTCAGGTGAGGCAGGGGCCACCCCGCTGGGGAACATCCAATGGTTTCACAGTGCTTCCCTGGATAGGGAATTGCCAACAGGAGAGGGGCTGCTGTGGCCCTTTCTCTCCTCTCTGGAGGGTTGTAGCCCAGCAGCTGGGTGTCCTTCAGAGAGATTCAGTCCCTTCTGGCTGGCAGGTAGGGGTGCCCTCTCCCCAACCTCCCCCAGAACCTGTGGGTGAGGGTCTCTGTTGGCAGGAAAGCCTGTTCTCTGCTCCCCACGCTCCTGCTGGAAGTCTGATATGAAGCTTCCTGGTGGGAGACCTGCAAAGCGTCCTTCTGCCAACTTGGGGGAGTCTGAAATGACATCTGGGAGCCTGGTCAGACCTTGTGAGAAGGCATCATCAGTCACTAGGTGATGACAGTTGGCAGGGCTTGGGCTCGGATGGATGCACAGCTCTGCCCCAAGTAGGGACAGCCTGTCCAGCCTGGAGAGCCTTGACCAGAGCTATTTCCCATGGACACGCTGTGCAATATGCAGCCCTGCTCCCAGGGGATGCACGTGGCTGTGCAAGGGTCACATGCCAGTCTTGTCACTGTCACCACACTTCCGTATGCCCAGATATGAAAATTCAACTTGATTAAAAATAGGCAGAGATGTTACTCACCTTGGGAAGCGAATGGCTTCCCCCAGGACGTTTGAAATGGGTTCCATTTACCTCTAACTTTTCAGGACCAAATCCAGCTCTTTTAGACAAGTGCACCTGTGCCTCCAGGACTCATCTGAACATTCAGATTTGCCTAGGGCCAAGGATCTGCATTCCCAACTACGGGAGGTTGCTAGTGGGTTTAAAAAATTATCTACTTATTTTAAAGGAAAGACGCAGGCAAGAATGAAGGAGAGCTGAGGCAAGCAGGCAGGAAGAGAGAGGAGGAAGCATTTTATTTGTTTTATTTCATTTAGTTCTTCTTGTTTTTCCCATGTACCCCCCACCCCTGGGTCTTGAACTTGGGTCCTTGGGATGTAAGTATCATTGTGCAGAGATTGCTAGAGGCCTTTGCTGCAGGTCTTTGGCAAACCCTGGTCAAAGCTGTGACCCATCAGACAAGGAAATTGCAGTAGGTCTACTGGTCCTGGAGAAAAGGCAAGGGCTGCCACCAAGGAAGCCGACTGGAATGCAAATCCATGTTAATTTCGTAAAGTTGCTGAACTGTGTGTAACACTATAGGAAAGGTATCTTCCTCCCTTCAGTGTGGGGGACCAGTGCGGGGAGCTAGGATCAGTGTTGGGCATCACCCAGAGAAACCTGCATGTCTTCTAGATGAGGAGCCCAATCCAGAAAGGTCACGGCATTGCTCAGGATTGAAGGACACCTGTTGGTGCTGAACCAGAACCCCAATCTTGGTCTTCTAAACCCAGCCGGGTCCTGGTGGCCTCCCCCACACAGCTCCCTCTCCAAAACAGAGAGAAGCCCAAGACAGTGACTCACAGCCCCCTTGGCAGTTTTGCTGATATTTTTTTGTTTTGAAGTGAGATGTTCTGCTTCTATTAAGGTCTTTAGGAAATTATAGTGATTTTGACTTTTTCAGACATGTTTGAATTACTCACAGTCTGGAATTCTCAGGCAGGGGGTGTGACCCAGAGAGGCTTGGAGAAGTTAGGGGCACAGGGCTTGCGGGCAGATGGATCTGAGTTCAAGTCCATATGCTGCTGTGTGAGTGACCTGTGCTGAGCCTCAGTTTCCTCGTCAGGTTTTGGAAACTCACACCAGCGCTTGGTTCCAGGCTTGTGGGAAATTAGATGAGGTAATGAGAGAGCGTTTGGTCCAGAAGAGATCTGAGTGAGTGAGGCTGGAGTTACTACCGGGTCATGCGATCTGGCAGGAAGGCTGGTCTCTGCAAGTAGAGAATCAGCCTGCACAGGGCCTCAGACAGAACCTGCTTGGGCTTCTATATATGGACCTGGGCTGCGTGGGTTCAAGTCCAGCTCTGTCACTGACCTGGGGCCAAAGGACTTCCCTGCCCTGGGGCTTTGTTTCCCTAAAGAAAAACGCAATGTGGATCTTGAAAGCTTAAGGTCTGTTGCAGGTCCTGCATATCCCATGCTTAGAAGGGAGCCTGGCACCAACGGTGAACATAGATGATTATTTTATCATGGTCCCTGTTCTTTCTGCCTGAATCTGTGCTTCCAGCAGGGCAGCACCAACTCGTGTGTCTGCAGAGCTAGTGGGAGAGTTTCCATAGATGTTTCTGTGAAATATGGTGTGAAAGTGTGCTTTTCTTGTTCAGTAGGAGGCCGAGCCTTTGTCCAAGCTATTCCTTTTGCCAGGAAATTCATTACTTCTTCTTCTTCTTCTTCTTTTTTTTTTTTTTTTTAAAAGGTGCAGTCAGGAATGAAGGTGAGCAGAGGCAGGCAGGCAGAGAGAGGAGGAAGAAGTATTCTGTTTAATTTAGCGGTTCAGCCCTGGGGACCTTGGGATATATGTGGATTGTGCCATGGAGGACGAAACCACTAGGCCACCAAGACACACCCAAATCCCTGAACTCTCCATCCTCATTTTCCAAGTCCAGCGCACAAAGTGGTGGGGAGAACTTTGATGGAAAGGTGAACAAGCATGTATCGAGTGCCTGCTCTGAGCAATGCGCTGACAGTCACTCTCCAGACTTTCTTCCCAGTTCACTTGTGTTCTATTCGTTCCGCCCTCTTTGCTGGCCTGCATGTTCTCTCCAGTGTCTGTAGACAGTAAAGGCCTCTTCAACCTGCACAAGGTGCATGGCCTGTGTGTGCCCTAGCAGCCTCCCTCCCGGGACTTTTCCCCCGACCACACACCTGCTGTGCCAGTCTCCCATCCCAGAGCCAACAGCAGATGGATCTGAGCATGCTCAGAAGGACCCAGGGTATCCCCTTCCAGCTGGGGATTCAAAGGCCTTGAGAGGTAGCCCCCAGAGGATGATGAAGCTTTCAACTGTTATTGTAAGTGTGTCTTCTCCTCCATGGGTTGTGAGAAGATCAAAGTCTGAAGGAAGTGGAAGGTTGCTCTCTGACAAAAACACCATATTTTTAGAAGCGCTCAGTGGTTTAGGATGTTTGCCCCATGCTGCCTTTCAGTAGAGGGGGTGGAGCTGGGGGTGGTGGCCGAGGGTTGTGACCTGGACCTGAGGGCTGATGGGAGGGGTTTCCTGATAGCGGTGGGCCCAGGGTGGAGGACAGACCATCATCGTTTACCACTTGTCTTTCCTGAAGACCAGAGCTCCTGGACCATGCTTTTCAGGGTCAGGGAGGCTGCAAGGCCTTGGTTCCAGCCCCTTTAACTAATGGGAAAACTGAATCTGGGGAGGATGGGAGGCTTGACCAGTCTCCACCTCCCTGTCACATCCACTCTTCATCTGGGAACTTGGGACGCACACATATGTAACCGTTAGAGAACAATGCATGCATTCTGTAATCAGGGCTAATTGGCTTGGTTCGAAGGAGGAGGAATGCCAGGCTTTGGGGGCAAGACATCCGTGGGCTGGGAGGAGTCCATGGAGAATTGGAATAATTAGTGGGGTCTGGGAAGGGTAAAGCTTGGATAGGTGAGGGGACAGACCAATGCACAGGTATGAACCAGGGTGGGAACTGGTTGGGCCTAGCAGGGGGAATACCGGAGATGAGGGTGGGTAGAGGCAGAAGGTTGATGAGACAGGAGACGACCTGTCTGCGCCACCAGCACCTGGGAGCCTGCGTGCTAATTTCTACTGAGCCTCCTTTTCAACAGTGATTTGAGAGCTGAACTGGTTACTCCCTCTACCCAGAGGGGAGAAGGGAGCGGCATGCTGGGGGGCTGCCCAGTCCTTCCCACCTCTTCCAGTACTTCTACCTTATAATCAGGGTGCCCCCCCCACACTTTTTTTTTAAATGTTTATGCCCAGATCCCAAGCAGCCAGGCTGGGATGGTGAGCTATAATTTATATCATTTTTCATATGGGTTATAGGCTCCCGCGGCTCAGACTCCTGCAAATGGGAACCACATTGGAGAAGGGTAAACGACGAGGCGGAATGTTAAGAAATCTGGTCCCAGGAAGCCACCTGCTTCTCATTTGGGATGTGCCCTGGTTTAGGGCATGTTTCCAGGGCCCAGCTGATTTCAGACATGGCAGGGCAGCCGTGGAGCGCTCCCGTCTGTGCCCAGGCTGGGTTAGCTGTGCTGCCGTCCCCACAGCCTGCAGTGCGTCCCGCCTCGAAGCTCTGCCGAGGGACCTGGGAGCATGCTGCTTGGTGTCCTTGCTTGTCCCCACAGAGCGCAGCCATCTGGAGGAAAACCTAGCCTGGGAAAAACCCCACGGCCCGTGAGAGGCCTGGCGGAGGTGAGGAGTAGGCACTCGGCCTCCCCCGCCTCACTCCCTGCTCTGCTTCTTGCAAACCCAGAGCCAGTGCACCCACATCGGGCAGCTGCCCGGTGAACCAGAGCTCCACACAGCGAGATGCTGAAGGAATTCCTCCGACTGGTTCCACCCGCATAAAATTCAAAACCAGGCAAATGATGCTCTGATCTCAGACGAGGTAAGCAGAGCCAGTCAAGTGCTGGACGTGATTGTCCTCAAAGTCAGGACAGTGGTTACCTCTGGTGAGGATGGAGGGGGAGAGGATTGGTGGGGCCTGGGGACTTCCCAGCGGGCAGGCCCTGTCCTATTTCTTCATCCCCAAGTGTTCACTCTCATCACTCTTTAAACTGTACGTTTATCTGCTTATCTGAGTGTTATGTCTCACAGCCAAAATGGCTAAGAACACAAGCACAGAGGGGCGTTTAACACTGAGCGTGACGCCCACCACCCTCCTCTAGATGTCTCACTTTTGCTCACGTCTCCTAGACTGCTTACTCCCCCGCCCACGCCGCCCCCAGGCGTGGTCAGCCCCCTGCCACATGTCCCACCAGGCCTAGCTGAGGCCTGATGGCAGATGGACTCACAGGCTAGTGGACTTACTGACTTCAGTGAGCCTGGAAGCTCAAGTCTTGGGGGCCTCTTTTCAGTAGCCCCTGCCCACTGTGGGCCTAGCCCAGGCCTCCATGGATACCTTTAGGGGGCCTCTGGCAACCGTACTGCCCCACGTGACATGTGGCTCTCTGAGGGACACCCTAGGGTGAACCAAATGAATGAACAGGCATATTAAAAAAAAAACAAAAAACTCTTATCTTCAAAGTTTTGTAAGCTCTTATTTTCTTCAAGGAGAACTATTGATTGATAGAGGTGCGCTTTGTCTTTTAATGGGTAAAAGGAATCCCTTAATGTTGGAGACACTGTATGAGAAAAAGAACAGTCTGGCTGGAGGGGTTCCTGGGTAGGAGGGGCTGGCTTCCCCCACACTCCTTCTGTTTCTAGGGGCAGAGGACCCCACCCCCACCCCCACCCCCCACCAGGCCCAGGGGCCTCCTGGCTCTTCCACGGAGCTTTCAGGCGAGAAACTTTCCATTGTTGCTTTATCTTGTGGCAATCCGCTCACCTCGACCACAGGTGCACGCAGATCTGGGGCCCAGATCTGTTCCGTTCTCTCTGTGCCAGGCAGGAGGGGACACAACCCCAGCATGAGCCGGCGCCCACAACCGCACGCCGGTGTGCGCCCTCTGAAACTGTAGGTAAAGACAATTACCGGCAATTTCCATAGCATGGTTTGTTTTTTGTTCAAAGGCCATGGGGGCATTCTCAGCAGCAGGCCCAAAATATAGTATTCCCACCACATGCCGCCCTCATATGTGTGTGATAAAAGCTGTGGTCGCTTTGTCCCGGCTCTTCCTTTTAACAGTCAAACCTTCAAGTTGCTGTTGAAACTGCTTTTTTTTCTGAGCGGGTGCTTTGATGGCTCAGATAACGCTCCATGATAAGGAACTGCCTTCAAAACCACTCACTGTACCCCCAGCTCCCCATCAGGAGCCCGAACTTATGAGAACTGGGATAGAATGTGCTGAGTCTATGAAATTCTCCCCTCTGCTGTCTGTGTCGTGAACAACTCCAGCTCCGCCAGGCAACTATCAGAAGGTGCTTTTGTGAGAGGAGAAAATGGGGGGCACCATCCTAAAAAGAGTTGTTTGCCCCTTGGCCAAAGTGATGAAGAATCTGTGCGTTCAGGTCCTTCAGTTTTCCTTAACTGGAAAGATTTGGGGAAGCCGGTGTGAAGAGCTGGGGGATGTTGAGTCTTCTGGGGTCTGGGTTCATTGGCCAGAGCTCCAGCCCTTCGGTTGAATCTCTTTGTTTGCTCTTTACTCAATGGATGTTTGGAATCTACCAAGAGCTGCCCACAGCTAGAGGCATTACATCACAATGAGAATAGATCCTTGTGTGGGTGTGCATTTTTTTTTTGTTACCCTGGGTTGGTTTTATCACAGTACTTTCATGTCCATTATCTCATCTCCATCCTAGGGAGAAGGTTGATATCAATATGGCAGCCAGCACAAACCTCAGTCATGTACTGCATCCATTTCACAGATGGGTAAGAGAGACTAGAGTCACAACTGCAGAAAATATTTCAAAACCAAGGGGGCTGGTGGTGGGGTGCTCTTCAATGGAGGTCTCATGACTATGTCTGCAGAGACCAGGCCTTTCAAAGACCTCTCAGCTTTGGACTGAAAACAGTGGCTTCTCAAGACTCTTAAGAGAGACCTTTCTGGCTCTATGTCCATTTTTAGCTTTGGTTGGTGCCAGCGAACCCCAGAGGTCCTGCCTATGAGGCAGAGGGATTAGAGCTGGTTTGGATCAGACAAACAGACTTGACTCCTGACTTACTAACCGTATGACTTTAGGTGAATTACTGAACTCTGGGCCTCACGTTTGTTATTGGATAAATGCAGGTGTCCTAGTCAGAGCTCTTCAGGGTCCCTGCCAAGCGTGACCACTGTGATTTGCGATTCTATGAATTACCCTGGATTTGCATAAGTATAACATCATATAGGTTTCGAAGCACTTTCACATGCCTTTCAGTAGTCATTTGATCTCAGCCACAGTTCTGTGGGGTGGGCGGGCGGGCAGGCAGGCAGGCAGGCAGGCAGGCAGGCAGGCAGTCAGGTTGGTGTGCCATGTTTTCATATCCCCATTTGAGAGATGGAGAAATTGAGGTGTGAAAGGATGACGTGGTTAATCATAGGGGCGCTTGCAAGTCGGTGGCTGGCTGGGACGGAAGCTCTCTGGAGCGCTGTCTCGGTCAGACATCCCCACTGTGACATCCTGGAGGGGACTGAGATGCTGGGCACAGTTTCAGGGTCTGGTTTCTGATGCCAGCCTTCACTACCCCCACCACCACCACCCGCCCTCCCTACGATGTGCAGCCCGGAGCCAGCTCCAAAGAGCTTTCCAAGGTGGAAGCTGGGGAATCTACTTCAGCAGATTCTTCCCACCTCAGCCCCTTCCCATGTGCCCACACGTCTGCCTTGGATCATACAGGCGTCACCTTCTGGGACCCCTGCTCCTCCTTGCCAGTTGAATTCCTAGTTATCCTTGAAAGCTCAAACCCCAGAGCCATCCTTTGAGCCAGGTATTCTGCAAACATTGTCTTATTTAACCCCCTCTTTCCTTCTGTGCAAAACGGGACTAGAAATCCCTCTGTAGCATCAGTTACCCCTGGCTTTGCAGATGAGGGAGCTGAGACTCAGAAGATTAAGACATGCTGGAGGCTGCACAGCTGGTAAGGACTGGAGCCGGGACTGGAACTATAGAGTCTAAAAAGGCCAGGACATTTAGTGCCACAGGGCAGTGATTCTTTATCCCATTCACAGAACATTGGAGACCGTTCCTCCTTTGTCTGAGGGTCACAGCCTTGCTGTGTGTGTGTCTATGGGTCTCGTTGCCCTCTGGACTCTGAGTCCAACAGGTCAGACATGCTCCCTGCTCAGGCCGTGGGCCCCACACCTGGCTGGAAGCTCATTGAGCCCCTGGGCTAGTACCTGCCAAATGGCCTGGGGTTTCCAGTCCTGGGATGGCTGTGCTTCCAGAAGGTCAGGCTCTCTGACCTAGCGCTTAGAGGACAGCAGGCGATGGTCCAGTGACCACTCACTGACCAGCGACGTGGTCCTGGACTCTTCTAACCAAGCTGGACAAGGTGCTGTGTAAATGCACGTGAAACATCCTGGACTCGCTTGGCACCAGACATTCTGTCCCTCATCCCCCGTGTGACCTCGGGCAAGTAACTTCCTACATTTTGTGAATCTAAGACTGTCTCTCAAAAGGCTCACCAGTGTGTGTCCCGCCAAAAAGGAAACACCCTCGCTGCCAATCAGAAGCACTAAGATTTGTAGAGACACTTCACAAAAGAAAAGACGGAAATGGCTGAGAAGTCTATGAGAAGATGCTACCCAGGACTAGACACTGGGAATGTAAATGAAAGGCACCAGGAGATACCACTGCTGTACCCATAGGGTGGCTAAAAAATACCCCCAAACTTGACCATACGAGGTGTTGGTGGGAATATGAAACAACTCTACTCCTGATGGAAACATGAAGCTGCTTTGATATTAACTTGGCGGTTTGTTAAAATGTTAAACATAGGCCTATTATATGAGCCAGCTTTCCAAGTTATTTACCCACGAGCCCTGAAAACATAAGGTGCAAAGATTTTTTTTTTTATTTTCTTATGGAAAGGTGCAGGCAGGAAGAGAGAGGAGGAAGAAACACTTACTGATTTGGTTGTTCATCTGCATGTGTCCCTCCGACCCTGGGTTTTGAACCTGGGTCCTTGGGATGTGGACTGTGTCCTGTGGCCTTATCTACTAGACCCCCAGGGTGCACCCACACACAGAGACTTGTACACACGTGTTTGTGGCTCCTTATTGTGTAATAACCCCAACAAGAGAACAATGCAGTTGTCTACCAGCAAACACAGTTGACTTGGGAGAGACAAAGCATGGTCTATCCCTTCACTGGACTCCTATGCAGCAGGAGCAAGGAGGGAACTGCTGATATGTGCCACAATGCAGAGGAGTCTCACAAAAGTTACGTGGAAGGAGAAACTCCAGACGAGAGTACAAACTTTCATGCATACACGGTTCTGGATACTGTAAAGAACTCTCTACTGACAGGAAAGTCATGGTCCCCAGGGACCAGGGGCAGGGGGAAGAGGACTGGTTTCAAAGACACATGAAGAAACATTGGGCGGGGGGTGATGGGAATGTTTATCATGGTTGTCATGACTACAAGGGTGTTCACGTATGTGAGCTGACTGTGTACTTCAATTCTGTACGCCTCCCTCAACTCTAGCTCAGTAAAGTGAAAAGTAAAGCGTGCGTTTTACAAATAGAATGGTTTTCTTGTCTGGGACCAGGAATACCGCTGTGAGGTATATATGAGCTAAGATAGCTTATCTTAGATAAGGTATCTTCAGTGTCTGGTGGCTGACCTGCATAAATGGCTTGCAGTTTTTATTCAGTGTGAGCTGCTTTTACAGACAAGGCACTGGGGCTGGGGAGGACCCTGCCCCAGACCCCACAGGGAATTGGGGAAGTATGGGCCAACATTTTCAGTCCAGAGTGGGGCCCAGCCCCACGCCATCCTGCACTGGCCTGACGCCAGGCAGGGGGCCAACAGGGACAAGTCCAGTGAGAATCTCCAGCTCCAAGTGCCTGGCAATGGTGGGTGCCAAGTCTAAGAGGGGCTGTGACTAAGGATGCCCCAGGCAAGGGATGTTCCTCATGCAGGATGACTGACCCCAGCGAATGGCACCAGCTGGAGTTGCCTGCCCTGTGGCGCCCCCGAGGAGGCAGGGGTCCTTGTACACAGTCCGCTTGGCTGAGCCCCAGGTCCCCTGCAAGCGAGTGATTCAAAGCCGTCATCACAGAGTGTGAGAAGCCCCCACCGCAGGCCACGACGGGGCAGGCCAAGATTCGACATTACTCACAACTTCCAGTACCTGCCTGAGTTTAAACAGGAAGGCTGGTTTTTCCTCTCATGTCAACAACAGCCTTTATTTCTCTTTCTATTCTGCCTCTGGGCTCTCTTGCGGAGTGGGTTGCTTGGGGTGAAAGCCTGGCAAGGCCAGGGCTTTGAGGCCCACCAGCAGCTGCTGCAGAGGGAAGGCTTTGAAAATGGCCTAACTCCTCCGTGGCCTTGTAAGCGAAGGGAGCCTCTGGCGGGGCACCTAGCAGGCTTTCTTTTCTTTTTTTCTTCTTAAAGAAAGGTGCAGGCAGGAAAGAAGGCAAGCATGCAGGCAAGAAGAAAGAGGAGAAAGAGACCCTGTTTTATTCATTTTTATTTGGTTGTCCCTCTTGGTTGTTTCCCTAGCCCTGGACATGAACCCAGGTCACTGAGTTGTATGTGGCCCGTTCTCATCGGCAGGCGGCTGACCAAACAGCAGGCTGACCACCAGGACACACCATGTAGTGGACTTTCAATGTTTGACTGATCTAGATTGAAATGTTTTATGTCAGGCACGCCCTGCTGGTAGCGGTTTGGTCAAGTGTCTTGCTTCAGGACAGTCCACACACATCCTAAGGACCCAGGTCTATGTCCCATGCCAGGGAGAGCATCCAGGGTATACAACTAAACAAAAATAAATAAAATGCTTCCAAATATGCTGCTGCTTCCTCTTTCTTCCTCCCTGCCTACTTGCCTTCATTCCTACCTGTACTTTTCCTTCAAAAAAAAAAAAAACGTAACATGTCTGCAAACCAACACATTTCCTCCCAGTTTCCTGGCTCAGCAACTGTCACTCCGCCTGCTCCCCTGAGCTGCACACACCGAAGGTTCTTCCTTGCCTTTTCGGCTCCTCTATTCCCCTCCCCATGTGGACGCTAGTAATGCAGTGTTTTCTAAATCCACTCCTCCACCGCCACGCTCTGATGGTTAGTCCTGACCCCTGCCCCCTCTCCTTCATCTCACCTGGCCCCGTTCCACCGACAGATCACACAGTGGCCAGAGCCATCTTCCTTGGGCACTTGGAAGCGCTGCATTGCAGGTGGCCTTTGCTTACCGCCCTATGCAAAGCTAAAGTCATGATGACAGCCTTTGGGCCTTGTCTCCTAGACTTCATCTCTGCTCCCAGAGCCTTCCCTGTGCGGTGTTGAGGACATCCAGCCACGTGGGTTCGCTAAGCAAGCCAGTCTTCCTTGCCTGCTGCGCTTTGCAAAGGCCCTGCCTGCCCTGCCCACCCAGGGCACCAGCTCTCAGCCTTCAGCAGACTCCTGCCCTCACCCCTAAGGATGCTCCTTCACCTCTCCTGAGGTGGGTGAGAGTGGTTTCCCTCTGGCCCATGTGTGCAGCTCAGCTTCGGCTTGTACACATCACCCATGCTTGTCTCTGGCCTCTGAGGGCAGGGGTCTGATCTGGCTGTAGGCCAACCCAGTTCTGTCTAGTCAAGGAACTTCCAGCACAAAAGAGGGGTTGGACAGGTGTGGCTGGGTGGCCAGCCATCTCTGTGCCTTTCATAACCTCTGGAACTTGGAAGCAGCTGGTAGGTAACAGTGACTCCCTGCCCCTCCCTTGCTTCCCCCACCCGCTGGTCCCTCTGAACCAATTGCTTTATAAGGAACAGGTCCTGTGGCACTGATAACTGGGGGATGGCCCAAAGGGGAAGGATCTCTTTCCAGGGCAATTTCTGTGGACTCGTGCTTTTTGTGTCTTTCTCTAGCTTTAGCCCGTGGCCAACAATCACTCAGACACCCATATTCCATCTTCACTGAGCCCTAAAGAAGGGACTCCTGGAGACATGGGCCTCCCTAGGTGCCACGGGTGCTGGGAAGGGCCATGGGAGGCCGAGCTCTTCTCTATGCCTCAGTTTTCTCATCTGGATAGTGGGGAGAAGTTACCTCGTAGGACCACTGTGAAGATGAAATGAGTGAAGCACCATCAACTCTTACACAGCTGGCCAGGCAGTGAGTGCTCTGGATGCTACCTCAATGATGATGATGATGGTAAAAATAGTCCACGGTCATCCCAGCATGGGGGGAAGTGGAGGTCCAGGCACTGTCCAGCTGTCCGTGGGAAGCAAGCCTTTGCTAGTGGACATTTTCACAGCCTACGTGAGGACTATCACAACTGAATCTCTGTTCATCTGCTTGGAGTTCCTTCCATCAGTGCACCATCCTTGCAGGGCAGAACACGTGTTGTTCTTCTCCAGATTTCTTTTATTTTTTTAAACTCCAAGTGCTCTTGGGAAAAGGGGATCCCATGCTTTCCTTTCTGCTGAGTGGTCCAGATGGGGTCAGGGAACAGCAGGGCTCGAGGCCCAGAGTGGTGAGGATGCCGCAGACACCTTGAGGGTTGGGCGACCTGGCCTGAGCAACATCCTCCAGGCAGCAAGACCTCTGCCTTCCACCTGCTCTCTGCAGGCTTCTCCCTTCTTCTCAGGGTGACCTGGTGTCCAGAGTCAGGGTCAGGACTTCGGCCCCTGACCCCACCTAGGCTCTGTGCCTGTCACCAGGTTATAGGACACCCGTACCCCAGCACACTTGTTTCTGGGATTAACTTCCATTATCAAGTCAAATTTGATTTCAGAATTTTCTTCATTCTTTAAAATTGAATTTTATGATGTGAATAACAGATTAGAACAAAAAAGGGCATAGTTAAAGCTAGAATTCACCCCTCTCAGGCCCCTGTCTGAGGGATTCTCTGTTGGACAGGGCTTCTTCCTGTCTCTATTCATACATTTTCATTTATGCTGTAGATAAAAGGACTGATAGTTTTGCTTGGTATATATTGGTTTGTTTTTCTTTTTTTCTTTTTACGTAAGTCTGAGTTCTATATGTTCTTTAGCCACTTCCTTTTTTTACTTAATGGTGCATTTGAAGAACTTTTCTTGCATCAAAGCATGTAAACTACCTGTTTGTTTGTTTTTTAAGGAAAGGTGCAGGCAGGAATGAAAGTGAGTAGGCAGGCAGGTAGGAAAAGAGGAGGAGGCATTTTTAGTTTATTTAGTTGTTAATCTTGTTTGTTCTCTCTGGTCCTGGGACTTGAACCTGGCACCTTCGATGTATTCGGACTATGCTCAGCCAGAGGTGGCAGACCCAGTCACTGCACCCACAGAGAGCACCACCTTATTCTTTTTAATGACGATTACTCCCAAGTATAAACGCCTGTAGATTATTTGCCTACTCTCACCAAAGAATATTCATTCATGGTGTTTCCAGAGTGTCACCATCACAAGCAATTCTGTAACAAATGTCCTTTTATAAGGCTCTCAGCCTCTCTCAACTCAGGGTGAGCTGTCTTGGTTGGTGATGAGCTCGCCATCAGAGGAGGTATTCAAGTAAAAGGTGAAAATAATATGTCTTTCATACTCCAGAACAGTGATGCTTTAACTTTACTGGGTCACCTGGCAAGTCTTTAACGCTACACACTGCTGGGCCACACCCCTGAAGTTTCTGATTCAGGTCTATGATGGCCGAGAAGCTGCATTTCTGACAAGTCCCCCTGCGATGCTGCAGGTCCAGGGAACTTTCTCTGAGAATCACTGCCCCCGGGTGCTGACTGTGTACCTCCACTTACTCAGTGTCATGTTGCCAGGGACTGGCCCTGACTCCTCCCTGCACTGAGGTGTCTCATTGGCATTCCTCTGGGAGGCGGGGCCACAGTAATGGACTCAGAGGTCCAGACTGACAGCCTGTCTAGTCAGATGTTCTGACTGGACCTGAAAGCCCAGGCCCCTTGACTCTAGACAACCACAAGACCAGCCTTTTCTGGGTACCAGCCCCCCATCCTTGCCTCTCACCCCCTTCTCCCCTGTGGAGCCTAATGACTGGCCTCTGAGGCTGGTGGTGAGCTGTTTACACAGTGTGATTGGAAGTGCTCTGGGGTTTTCATAAAAGAAACAACAGGAGACCACATCCCCAGAGAGGGTCTTCTAAAGGTCTTGTTTGAGGTTTCAGGACCCCCAGGCATCTGTTCCCAGCTACAGTGCAGGAGGTCACCCTGGAATTGTGGGGGAGCACCATGGCCATGGGGGTAGGGAAACCTGGAGTCTGGACCCTTGGAAGTAAAACAAATGCAGAGGGACTTACCCCTCCCCTCCCTGGGCCTTCCTGGTGGCCTTGAGAGGGACAATTCTGCACCTGAGGATGGTAAGTTGTAGGTGGGGGCGGGGGGATCAGATTCTCAGGGGCCTTTGGCCGGTGCCTCCAACAGAGCTGAATTTTGATGTCCAGCAGCACCCCAAGCCCCTTACCCTTTGACCCCTACTGTTCACAAACCTCAGCAACCCTGATGGTCAGAAAGACGCTTCCTCTGAACCACTGGCTCCTTTGTTGTTGCAGGTATCTGAAGGGAGCAGGGAAGAAACTGGCCTCCATGCAGCCAATGCAGTGGTAGGACGAGCCTCCCCTGAAGCACAGGCCTGCTGCCCTGCTTGCTCATCTGGTGGCAGCACATCACCATCCAGGTGTGATCCTCTGCAGGAGTGTGTGTGTGAGGTAGCTTGCATGCCCCTTCCCCTTGCTTTTGTCTCCTGCCTTCATTGTCACATCTGAGTTGTTCATGGCGGTGATCCCAGCCCCCACCACATAGTAAGTACAGAACAGCCCCTTGGAATGAACAAGTCAGTCTCTGAGAAGGTGCTTACAAGACGGACTCAGGCTGCCCATAGCTGTGGGGGTGAGGACCTGGGGCCACCCACTCAGCTGTATGAGGCCTTCTCTGCACTGTGCTGCTGTGGGGCCTGGGTCCTGCACCAGGAACAATCTCTGTACAACTCAGAGATGCAGGGGCCTGGAGGCAAACTGCCTCCTATGTGGGAGCGGGGGTTACCTGGGACAAGCCCCACGGAGAAGAGGAGTGTGGAGAGGAGGCTTGGGGAGGAAGTGTAGAGTAGACTGCATCAGCAGCTGGGCCCAAGGTCTGGGGGGCAAGGTGCCAGCAAGGCCACCCTCCATGCAGGATCCCATCACCCTCTCCTTCACCCTTCAGCAGGCTTTGCTCGTCATCTCGGCAGTAATACTGGAAGGGAAGAGGGTGGATTTGAATCTTTTCAGACTCAAAACATAACTTCTCATTTCTTTCAAGACATTCGTCCCTAACCCAAAAAGTGAAAGCCAAGCGCAGGGGAATTCTGCTCAGTAGAAAAGCTCTGAGTGTTACTTTTCGTTTGGATGGGGCTGGTCTTCAGCTGTAGTAACCCACGTCTTGGACCACAAGTGACCCGGTGGGGCTGAGCCGGGCCGTGGCACTGTGGGAAAGGGGCGCAGCCCTGGAAGGCTTCCCTTTGTGGGCCTCCGAGCCCTGCCCCTTCCTCGGACAGCCCTGAACGGCGCGCTTTGAAGTGGCTGCCCAGAGCGACACCACCCCAGCTGCAGACACCTTGATACTGGCTGAGTGCTTTGCATGGCAATGGGCCGCTTGACTCCTGCTGGCAGGCTTTATAAATTCATCCACACAGGGGGTTTAGCCTGCAGGATTCCAGGCACCGAGGTGTGTGGGGTTAGCACCCTAAAACTCTTTCAGGGCTGAATACCTCCTCCAGTTTTAGGGATGGACAGTCAGGGCTCCCCACTGATTTCTCTGGAGGAGGTAGGGCGACCTGACCTAGGTGGGGCCCCTCAGCCATGCAGCGGGTGGCGGTGGTGGTGTAGAGAGGGGGTCTGTGTCATTTAGGGGATTTATTTTTACCGGTACTTAAACTGTATGGATTTTTGACCCAGCAAGTCCACTGCTGCTAAGAAAATAATCAAAGATCAGTGCAAGCATATCTGTACATCAGCGCATTGGGACGTATTTTGAAACTGGGAAAACAGAGACTGCTTACACTGCCAGTCATGCATGCCACCAGTCAGATGCTGTTGGAAAAATCCATGACTTTAAATCCTTAGCGGTGATGATCTAGAAGAATATTTACTTCCAAACTAAGACTTGATAAGAAATTGAAGCCACACTATATATACCGTTTATTCGCTTGTTTGACGTCATGGATTCTATCTCACATCCCAATGTCTCAAGAAGTTTTCATGAGACAAAGATTTATTTACTAAGTTCAAAAAAATTAAAAAATGAGAAATAACAAGGAGTGAAGAATTAATTTACTAAAAAACTTAAATACAAAATAAGGGATTAACAAAATTAACCAAATTTTAAGAATCTCATAATGGATCTTTTGTACTTAACAACTATATTTTGAGGTAAAACTTAGCCACCTTCGAATGTAAGCTGCAGCCGATTTTTGGAGACATTACAATGGCTAAAAAAGTGTGACTTAGAATCAACTAAATAGGGTATATGTGTATGGAAAAAAGACTGGAAGTTACAGGATAACAAATGATTAGTAATAATTTTCTCTGGTTGCTGAGCTAAAAGATGACTCTGTCTTAGGATCTTCTGAAAACTCTTACACTTTATCACCATACACCATAATCGTGTATTTGAAAATAAGTTGTATTTAGATACAATTTCAGTTCTAAGAGTATACAACAAAAATGACCCCAGACTTCTCTGAGTGTGAACAGTGCCCCCACAAGTCTCACAACCTTTTCTGTTTTGTTCTCAAAAGAGGCCTCTAGCCTGTGGGGTGGGTGCTCCATGACTGTTGCCATTTCACAGAAGAGAGGGATGGTGCCTGGGAGGTGACGGGTGACTTGTTGGTAGGAAGCTCTGTTGCACAGAGTACTTCCAGTGTGCAAGTGTGCAGAGGGAACGCAGGGGTTCAAAACGGGGAGGACAGGATGGGGAGGGGCTGTGTGTTGAGCAGACACCCTAGAGCTCTGTCCACTGCAAACCAGGAGTCCCCTTCGCAGTATAGCCAGGCCTGGGCATTCTTGACTTTCTTGCTATGATCAGCATACAATCCACTGCCATTGCAATTCAACCTCAATGGTGGAGAAAGGAAAAGTATTAACATTAGTAAAAAGTATTAAAAAATGTTAGAAAATGGGACTATGACCCCCATAGGTCTTGGATCTGTTCGTGTTTTTTTTAGCATTTTTTTTTAAAGGAAAGGTGCATGCAGGAATGAAGGCCAGTAGGCAGGCAGGCAGAGAGAGGAGGAAGCATTTATTTATTTTATTTAGTTGTTTATGTTGGTTGTTCCCACTGGTCTTGGGTCTAGAACCTGGGACCTCGGGATGTATGTGAACTACGTCCAAACCCTACTCCACCAAAGCAAGTCTGGTCTGGATTTTGTACCCTTTTCTCTCTGATATTCCTCAGGAGACCTGGTAGAGACCTGAGGGGAGGGAACTTCTAAAGGACTCGGACTCATCAAACATTCAACTTTCTAAAGGTGGTGATTAACTAGCTGTGGGAAAGTCCTTCCTCCTCTGTCTGATCGCCAACCCAGTTCATTCATGGTGGGTCCCTCACAGGGTTCCAAGGGTAGGCCAGTGGGAAGAAATGTTGAGGAGAGGTCTGTGATTTGTCTTCAGAGGGCTTGAGCCCCACCGAAATGGCTGTAATCATTGACATGGGCCCCTCAGTCTTCATGAAAAATTTTAGAGAACATTAAAAAAAAAAATTTCCGTTTTCTTTACTTAGATTTGGTGATCTTTTGATGTTCTTGTTTCTAACTTGGCAGTTGATTACTCTAAGTCATTCTATGCTTCTGATTTCTTTAACATTCATCTTTTGTTTTCTTCTGAAAGCAATAAAGGGGGTGTGTGTGGCTGTGTGGGCGGGCGTTTTGCTGGGGCTCTGCAGAGGATGCTGCTACTAAGTAAAATTCGCTTTTACTGAAGCTCACAAAAATCACTTTCCAGAGAACTCTTTTTGTTGTTGTTCAAAATTCACTTTAGATAATGTGCCAATTCAATACAGAATTTTTTTTTGAAGTTTGAAAATAAATGAGGAAAAGAGACCCAGGCACACAGAAGAGAGAATAAGTAGGTCAAATTCTTCTACTATGCATTTCAGAAGACAGTAGGGAGAATGAGAAGGATGCATATGCAAAGAGCTGCCAGCATGAATTTTCCAGAACTGATGGATTTATGAATACTCAAACTGAAGAGGCACCGTGGTTCTGAACAGAGAAAAAATAAATCACTCTATATCTGTTCCTGCTGTAGTGAAACCTCCTGACACCAAAGGCAATGAGAAAATCCTAAAAGAAACCACAGAAAAAAAGAAACATTACCTACAAAGAGATGATTCTTGAACAAGAGAGGCAAGAATATGATCTTCAAAGCGCCAAGGGAAAATAATTGTCATTCTAAAATTCTCCATTGAACTACATGTTCAAGAATGAGGACAAAATAAAGACACTTCAGAAAATAAAGGACTCAGGAAGATTTTTACCAAATGCCCTCATTGAAAGAGCTGCTAAAAGAAGGAATGGAGTAAAAGAAACAGTGCTGAGAAAAAGAAGTGTATGTGTGGGTAGATTTAATTTAATGAGACTTGCATATAAAAAACAACAAGTGATATGTCCTACTAGCTCAGGTGTTAAGCCGGCAGCTGGGGCATAGACCATGTAAAACCCAAGGACTGGAGTTTGAGACCTGGACCTGGGGGAACCATCATAAATAAACAGGTAAATAAAAGTGCTTCCTTAAAAATGCTTTTCCCTCCTCTCCTTTCCATCTTCTCTTATAAAAACAGAACAAAAAACTCAATAGCAATAATGTTGCTAATTGTGAAGGATTTAAAAACAAATAAAATACTAGGTAACAACAATAAGATGGTACAGTGTTAATTGGAGTAAAGCACTCTAAGGTACTTTTGTTGATTTGCAAGAGAGTAGAATAGAAAACAAATTTCTCATGCAACCAAGGAAGGAGAGCTGCAAGTCTCATTTTTGTACTTTTTTTTCTTTAAGGAAAGGTACAGGCAGGAATGAAAGTGAGTAGGCAGGAAGGGCGGAAGAATGAGGAAGAAGAGGCATTTTTTTATTTAGTTGTTCATCTTGTTTGTCCTCCCCCACCTCTGCCCCGAGGATACAAACCCAGGTCCTTGGGATGTATGTGGACTGTGCTCAGCCAGAGGCAGCGGACCTAAGTCTTATTACACCAGGGCCCCTCCTTATTTAATTTACTGAGAAAGATTCCCAAATTGAATTAGCTTCAGGTCCCATAAACTTGGATTTGCCTCTGGGGAACGGTTCATGTTTTATATTCAGATTATGTTAAAACAGCTGCAAATGTAAAAATAAAATTGTAAAGATGACTGCTAAGAGTATGACAAACAAAATGCCTAAACTTGTAGGGGAAAACGACGATGAGAAAACTTGATTGAACTCATCAAAAACAGCAAAAGAAGTGGGAAAAGAAGCAAAGAAATGCTTTATAAGCAGAAAACACAAGCTAGATGGCAGGTGTGGTCAGAATGATTACTTAACCCTTGGCATCCGTTTTTCCTTTCTGAGATGGTCAGAGCATTTCTAGCCAAGCAGTTTTAGTATCTGCCTCTCTCATCCTCCTGACAGTTAGATGTGGCCGACCCTGTGTGGACTGAAGCAGCGCTGTAGTAGCCGGGTTGTCAGTAAAAAGGAGGGACACTGTCGTCTTTTTCTCCTTTTCCCGTCTAGTAGCTAGAAATTAGATGTAATGCCAGGAGCCAGGAAAGAGGGAGACTGAGCACCTGGTGATTTTCTGGAATGTCATCATACATGAGCAGTTTCATGTGAGGGAGAAAAAACCACCTCATTTAAGTCGTTTTAAATTTGACATCTGTTCAAGAGCAGCTGAACCAATATATTGACTACTTTAGTAAATATAAATACAAATATATTAGAAGTCACAGTAGGCACACCTTGATGGAGCAGCGATTGGGTCAGTTGCCTTTAAAGGAGCACAGGCCACATACCCCGGGTTTGAGTCCCGGCTCTGGGAGAGAACAACCAGTGTGAACCACTAAATGAAAATAAGCATAAAAGTGCTTCTTTCTCCTCTTTTCCTGTCTGCTCGCCTTCACTCCTACCTTCACCTTTCCTTAAAAAAAAAAGGTAAGAGTAAAAGTAAATGGATTAGACTTACCTGTTAAAAGACAATGATCTCCAGGTTAGAATAAACCCAAACCAAAATAAACACATCCATGCTCACTGGTTTCACACTGTCTCTGCTGCATTTACTGTCGGGTTGAAGAACTGAAATAGACGCTGTGTGGCCTGTAGCGTAAGAGATAATTATTCCTTGGTCCTTTGCAGAGAAAGTTGGCTGACCCCTGAATTAAGTCGTAACAAATATCAAAGAACAGTTATCATACTGATCATGTTCTCTGATCTTTAATGAATTAAAATTAGAAGTTAAAATCAAAGAGTTAGGCCAAATGACTCCATTACATTTGGAAGTGTGTCCAAAGAATTCATAGGAAAAATAAGAAATTATAAAGGTAATTACAAAATTTCCTTGGAAGTAAAGGATGTTAAAATGTATATGAAAAATTGTGGGAAAAGGCTGGAGCACTGATTAGAGAGAAACTTTTACCCTTTTTTAAGTATATATTAGAAGCATGCTCTGGTGGAGCAGCGGTTAGGTCGGTCACCTCCAAAGGAGCAAGTCACATACTCCTCGGTTCTAGTCCCAGATCTTGAGGGAAGCAGCCAGTGTGAACAAATAAATAAAAATAAAGATGCTTCTTCCTCCTCTCTCTTCCTGCCTGCCTACTTGCCTTCATTCCTGCCTGCACCTTTCCTTTAAAAAATAATTTAAAAAATATATTAGAAAAGAAAAAGCCTAAATTAATGAACTCAACATCCAATTCAAAAGAATTAGAAAAATTATAACATAAAAAGCTAAAGAAAGTAGGGAAAGAAAAAGAATGGAAATGAACAAAATCTTTAAGACAAGACAAAACAAAAAAATAGATAAACAAAACAAACTCTGGCAAGATGGACCAACCAAAAAAATAAAAAACAGAAACAGAAGTGGGAAAAGAAACAGAATAAGTAATGCTAAATTAATTTACGAGTAAATTAATTAAAATGTTAAAAAGTGACTGTTGAAAGTATCGTAGAGATTTTAAAATTCTGAGTGTGTAATCATAAAGCAGCTTTAAAATGCCGTTAACTCTGAAATTTCAAAAGAAATGGATCATCTCTGGCAACATGTAAATGTCCAAAACTGATTTAAGAAGTTATAGAACAATTGGTGTGCCCTGGAGGAGGAGCAGTGTGAGCCGCTGCCTCTGGCTGGGCACAGTTCACATACATTCCAAGGACCTAGGTTTGCATCCTGGGCTCATGGGGAGCAACCAAGATGAATAACTAAATATAAATAAATAAAATGCTTCACACAAAAATATGTCAGTTGTCTTTGATGAGTAATAAACCACCCTAAAACATAGTTTAAAGCAACCATAATTTTATTTGCTCAGGATTCTGTGTGTGTGTTACATTATTGTAAGAACAGGACTTCTGCTGGCCTCTCTTGGGGTCACTCTGGCAGTGGCAGCCATCTGACTGCTCCCCTCACTTTGGATGGTCCAGGAGGACCACTCCCACGTGTCTGGTGGTTGGTACCGACTGTTGGCTGAGTCATAGGTCTCCATCGGGTTTTCTTGGCTTCTCCTGTGAGCAGAAGGCTTTCTAAGCAGTAGAATAAGGTGAGCCCCAAGGCACAAGGGTTTCAAGTCTCTGCTTGTGTCACGTTTGCCCCTGTTGCTTATTGGCTAAAACCTCAGCCAGAATAAGTCACTGAATCGGTGTGGGAGGCTTATACACGAGTCAGGAGACCGATAGGTGTGTCATTGGGGGCCTCTACTATGACAATCAGCCCCAAACTCTTAAGCAAATATAAAAATCAGCGCTCCGTAAACATGTGTTCATTCCGCAGTGGATGCTGGATGAGGGAAAGGCTGGGGAAATCCAAGAGTCTGGAGTTTAATTCCTGGTCATGTAACAAGCTTGTTTCTTGTTTAGACAGATGTACTCTGGTGAGGTCTTATTGTGTTACCATGAGGGAAAGGAGGTGAGGACAGGAGAACCTTGTTTGCTATCTTTATAAAACTTCCACGTCAATAAAAAATTATTTCAGAATTTAAAGCATAAATGAAAAAGGGCAACAACCTGCCAGTGTAGTGGAAAACAACCAGTCCAGGCAGTTTGGGGGCGATTTTTTTTTTTGCTAAATTCATCAAAGAGCAGATATTCTTCTTTTAAACTATTCCTAAAACATAAAAGACGAAATAGCTCCCCATTAATTTATGAGCATACAATCTTTTATTTATTTACTTATTTTTAAGGGAAGGGAGAGGAAGATGAAGTTTTTTTTTTTTTTTTTTAAGGAAGGAAGGAAGGAAGGGAGAGCCGGAAAAAGCATTCCATTTACTAATTTTCGTAAATGAGCCCTGGTCCTGGGCTTTACATGGTCTGCACCCCAGCATCCCCACCCACAAGGGCATGCCTAGAGCATGCAATCTTTTTTTTTTTCCTCCAAAAGGAAGGCAGGCATGCAGGCTGGAGGTAAGAGGAGGAAGAAACATTTAGTTAGTAGTTTTACTTCAGTTGTTCTGCCCCCACACCCACTGCTGTATGTGGACTGCCTCCCAGGCATAGGCTTAACACCTGAGCCACCAGGCACATGAAGAAGCAATTTTATGTATTTATTTGTCACACACATACCCCTGCCTCCACTACCCAGGTCAAGAACCTGGGTTCTTGGACTTTACATGGTCTAGACCCCAGCTGGTGGCTTAGCGCTTGAGACACTTGGGCACACTTAGAGGCATTTCTTTTAAAATCAGAGACAAGAGAAATCTACTTGCTGTTGCTGACATCATTCAAATTTTTTTAAAGGAGAAGTGTAGGAATGAAGGTGAGCAGAGGCAGGCAGGTGGGAAGAGAGAGGAGAGAGCTTTTTATTCAGTTGTTTATCTTGGTGGTTCTCCCTAGCCCGGACACAAACCCGGGTTCTTGGGATGGATGTGGACCATGCCCATCCTCCCCTCCACCAGGTGTACCCTTATCACTCAATACTGTACTTGAGTTTGTGTTACAGTAAGACAAGAAAAGGAGATAAGGAATAAAATTTACCACGGAAGAAAAAATACAATTTTATATGCAAATGATACAATTGTTTACATAAAAGCATTCAAGATGCTATTTCCAGGTGAGCTCTTTGAACTAAGAAGAATTCAGAAGGATGGCTGGGTAAAGAGACAATATTCACAAGTGATACCAAAAACTGAATAATTAGCTCTAGGAGGGAAGGTGGCGAACAGACTGGAGGCAGAAATTTAACCAAATGCATAGTTCGTTTCTTGGAAGAATAAAGGAAGAATGTCTGAAATAAATAAAGTAGAAATCCATTTGTCCAACCTGGATGATGCTTTATTATATTGTTTTCTTAAAAATATTTCTGTGTAACATGCACAGTATACAGAGAATGATTATGTAATACATATGTCATTTATGAAGTCTACTTTAAAAATGAGTGCCGCCCCCAACCCCCAGTCCCCCTCCTCCTGGTGGAGTAGTGATTGGGCACAGTCCACATGCATCCCAAGGTCCACAGTTACCATCCCAGGGCTGGAAGAACAACCAAGGTGAACAACTAAAGAACATAAATATAAATAAACAATGCTTCTTCCTCCTCTCTCTTCCTGCTTGCCTGCCTATTCTCCTTCATTCCTGCCTGTGCCTTTCCTTTAAAAAAAAAATTAAAAAGGGGCCTGTGACCCCTCCAAATGAACTTAAAAACTAGAAAATGACACCCTTTTACCACCTGTGTTCTCCTGCCCTACCCTTAGTCTTCCAGCCTGAAGCTCAATCCCATTCTAAATGCTGCCTTGTAGTCTTGGCTTTTTAAAAATGCACATTTGATTCATCATATTATTTTCTGTACGTTGCCATGTGTTTGAAGTGCTTCAAATTATAAGAAAATAAAGCAAAATGTATTTATTCATATTCTCCCTAAGAAAAATTATTATCAAAAAGGAAATGCTTGGAAAGAGAACCTTGACTGGGAAGAGCCTGATTTCCTTATCTGCACCCACCTCATTCATTCAGTATTATTCACCCACCATTATTTCCTGGGCCGGCACCTCCCCGGTGCCAGCTCTGTGGAAGGCCTTGGGGAGAAGGCTCCTCAGGTCAGGAGGATAATGGTGGCTAGCATTTGGTCACCACTTAATCAACGTTGACCATCATTATTATTCATTCCCAAGAAATGGCACCAAGTTTTTAGCCCTGCCCTTGACTTCAGCGTGGCATGGGAAAAATTCCCCCGTCTTTCTGAGTTTCTTCACGACTGAACACATTTATAGTAGAGCTGGTCAGAGAAAAGACCATCTTTAATAAATTATGTATGGAGCTATTATATAGCTGTATATTCGTAGGGAAATGGAACAGACATATCTTGTGCTGAGGAACGGGAAAGGGGCCTGGAGCATTAAGGGGGGTTCCTCCCAGAAAGGATGACTTCCTATGACAAAACCTTGCCTCTAGACCATTTTCCTGCCTTAAGATAGTTTCTCTGACGTTAAAGTAATCTCTGGAGTTGACTCCATATCTAAGTATCTGTCGTCAGGGTAAGACTGTGGTGTCCACTCCCCTTTATTTATTTATTTTTAATGAAAAGTTCAGTCAGGAATGAAGGCAAGTAAGCAGGCAGGCAGGAAGAGAGAGGCGGAAGAAGCGTTTTATTTTATTTTACATTATTTTATTGTTCTTCTTGGTGGTTTCTCCCGACCTAGTTCTTGAACTAGGGACCTTGAGATGCGTGTGGACTGCACTGCAGTGGGATAAACCACTAGGCCACCAGGGCATGCCTGGATTAACCTTTAGCCCTACCTACGGAGCTAGCACATGTTAGGAAAAACCTTCTCCGGACATCTTGGAAAAGGTCTAACTGAACAGCTTGGGAGGGCCGGACGCTACACTTCTCACGCATGCGCATCGGAGTCTGTGTGCAGCCTGCCCCCCGGTTTGGCGGCCAACAGCCCTGCCTGTAACCAAGTCAGCAGAGGCCTCGGGAACGGGGTGGGCACAGGGTCACGCGCTTGCTGTGGAGAGGCCGAGAGGGTCCATGGATCCAGAGGGTGAGGGATGGAGCCCTGGGGGTGTGATTGCCCCGGAAGGAGACACACTGTCTCCCCGGTCCTCTGCCCAAGCCGACGCTGGCTTTCATGCCTTCTGCCTGTGCCTTTCTGCGTCACCTTCAGCCACGCAATCAAACATTTATAGTAAGAGAAAGCCAACAAGACATCAGACTTGGGTAGCACTTAAGTGTGCTCTTGCGGAGCATCTGTTCTTGAACAAAAGAAATTTTGTGGGAGGCAGGGTGGGGGTGGGGTGGCAGGGTGTGTCCATGAGCACAAAAGAATAACCCACTTGTTGGAAAACTCTGGAAGCCCTCCAGTGCTAAAATGGTTTGGGAACCGGCAGATACTCAGAAGGCCGAGGTGTCGATGACCATTAGTGGGGAGCTCTTTTTCCTTTTTTCCCATGGTTCCTCTAAGTCTAGGGCTGTCGCTCCAGGGGAGCTGTTGAAACCAGTCTCCTGGTGCTGTGAGCAAGGCTGCCCAGGTCTGGAGGGCCAGGAGCAGAGGGCAGGCGGCCTGGCACTGGACTCTCCTGTAGGTTTGGTTGGAAGGTGCAGGCTTTGAAACTCCACTGGGCTCTGACACTAGCCAGTTTAGCTTCCTCCCTGGCTGGAGCTGGGGGCGATCCCGGCCTGTATGTCTTCAAGCCTTCCTGCTGGACCAGCACCCCTGCAACTGAGCCTCATGTTGGCTGACGGGGAGGGAAGCTGTAAGAGTGCTCAGTCTGTTGCTCCTGTCCGGACCTTTCTTTCCGCATCCCTGCAAGCCTAGGGCTCTAGCTCCCTGCCAGCGTTGCCGCCTCCCAGGCTGGCAAAGCCTGCTTGGACAGGAGGCCTGTAATCTGTGACTCATGGCTCTGTCGCTGGCCATGGGCAGTGCTGAGTCACTTGGGCTTGTCTCTGCTGCTGGAGGAGTGCAGGCTGGGGGCGGGGGAGCAGGGGGTGCAGAACCTGTCTGCTGGGCCCCTGCCCCTTGGACAAAGGCTGTTTGAAAGACCTTTGAAGTCAGGTCTGTCAGGTGCCCCTGAATCCCTGGACTCTGCTTCCTGTTACCCCCAACTGGAACCTACTTCAAATAATCAGGGTTGGTCAGTTCAAGGCCTCTCAGGATGTCTTAAGAGTCAGGGTCCTGGGTGCAGTCCACAGGCCCTAGGTTCACAGCCCAGGATGGGGCGGTGGGTGGAGGGGCGGGAGTGGTAGGGGAGTGGGGAACAACTATAATGAACAACTAAATAAACAAAATGCTGCTTCCTTCTCTTGCTTCCTGCCTGCCTGCCTTCCTTCCTTTAACAAAAGAAGGCGCACCCTGACGGAGCAGCGGTTAGTCAATTGCCTCCCGAGGGCAGAGGCCACATACCTCTGGGTTTGAGTCCTGGGTCGGGGGAAAGAACCAGTGTGAACAACTAAATAAAAGTTAAAAAAATAAAATGCTGCTTCCTCCTCTCTCTTCCTGCCTACCCGCCTACTCCCCTTCATTCCTGCCTGCACCTTTCCTTTAAAAAAAAAGAAAAATGTAAAAGACAGACCCAGCCATGCCCTTCTATATTTCATATAGAAACGCTTATACAGTGATCAAAGACGTTCTGCAATTACAACATAACTGTAGATGTCTATAAACAAAAAGTAACATTCAAGAATGTTCACTGAAGTCTTGCCATTAAAAAAAATGACAGCAGTACCCCAGTAAGGTGAAGTATAAATAAACCAAACTCTGGAATAATGGCAGCTGTGGAAAAGCATGAGGCAGTGCAGACTGATGTAAAAGGCATGTGTGATATCTCAGCAAGTGAAAATGAGCCTTAAGACCAACCACGAGCTTCGTATGCTAAACATGCAAAGCCCTTGGTGTGCGGGCACACACGCACAGGGAAGGTCTGGAAGAATGTTGATGGTTTTCTCTGGGAGGCAGCTGCTAATTGAGATAATGGGAGACATTCACTTTTAATCTGTGTGTTCTTAGAGTGTGCGAATTCATTTTATGAGTGAGCATCTACTTTCACATAGAAAGGAAAAAAAACATATAAACCATTGTGCTTCCGTAGGATGAAGGCCCAAAGGTGTGTGGTCCACACATGTGCACAGGTGGGGTAATACTGATGTCTCCTGCCTCCCCCAGGGCTGGAGATGCCTCCCCTGGCCTGTCCTTCTCAGGGCAAGTCACCAGTGGTGGGGGGCACACCTGGGTCTAACTCCCCTTCCTAAAAAGCTTCCCATGGCTACTCTCCAACCCTCCCTGTGACTTTTGGGGAGCTCCCTGACCCCTGTGCTCCCAGAACCCCTATCTCCTTTGTGGGCACTTCACACAGATTACCAGCCCTGCCCCTGCCCCAGGCAGCTACAGTGTGGGCACCACCAGGGCAAGATCCTGTCCCTGTTCCTCTTCATTTATGTGCACAGAGAGGGGCCTGGATAAATGTTTGGTGAGTGAAGTAAGAATGAATAATAAAGGGACCCTCAGAGAGATGCTGGGCAGAAGGGACCCCAAGGTCCCCTGGCCCAGTTTCCTGTGGGCCAGTCACCACTGCCCCTCTTCTGTAGAGTAGGTAACCTGCTTGGTGAATCAGGAGGAAGGGCAGCCGCTAAGGCGTTTCCCAGAGAAATGTAAAGTCTGTGGTCAGGTCTCCGCAGGCAGCGTTTGGAAGCTTGACGGGTTGAAATAAAAACCCCTGTTTCTCGAGCCAGGAGAGATGGGGCCTTCTGCTATTGTACCTGCCGCGAGGCTGCATCCAGTTCCCGTGGGCCCGCCCCACCCTATCCACCCTGCTGGCAGCGCAAATGAAGTATTAAAAACAAACTAATTACTACCTCAGGGTAGCTTCATTCAGAAAATTACTTTACCAAGGAGGTGTCTCCTTCAGAACCGACTTCATTAAAAGTAATTAAAATTTACTTGGTAAATTCCTGTAAGAGAGGAGGCCAGCAATTTCCAGAAATGCCATAATTGAAATGTTTTACTGCATAGATCCAATGGTTATTAAATCTTTAATATCATAATTCCTGAAGAATGCCATTGTCAGTGACAAACAGCAAGCCTTGAAACAAAGGAGCTAATTGTTCTGTCCTCTTGACTCCGGAACCCACAGGAAATCCTCACTTCTCTGTGGTCCTTCGTTTTTCCATTCATACTGTGACTGAGTCAGTGCCAGCCAGGGAGGAGTCTGCCATCGTGATAGAGAATGGGAAGGAGCCCTGTGTCTGACTTAGGGTTTAGTGAAAAATGTATCTTTCCCAGGAGGGGCCTGGGGCAGCACAGAGATGCCGGGGCACTCACCCACGTTGCCCAGCAAAGTGCATCTTGGAAAGAAAGCCTCGCCTGTGCAGTGTGGAGAGGACTGGCCTCCACTCCTGCCCTTGAAGGTGACCTGAAGCAGGTAGGATGGTACCTGCACCTGCTCTGTCCCCACCCACCCTACCTGGCCCCTCCCGGCCCAGCTCCAGGGGTGATCCTGGCTGCTTACAGGCCTTCCCCCCAGAACACCTGCTCTCTGCAGCGCTCAGGGGAGGAGCCTCAGCACGGTGCAGGGCTGGGCAAACCACAGGGATTAATGGCAGGCAGAATCTCTCCCAGATTGACGGGGTGGGGGGGGGTGTTGCTGTGACTAGAGTAGGGGTCTTCTTGGAAAGAACGGAAAGTCATTTTTCTGCTGACTTGCTGGGTATCTGGGCAAGTGATATGACCACTCTATGCTTCTGTTTCTTCATCTCCAGAAGAGATGGATCTGCTCTGAGGGCCTGGTTTGGAGTCAGAGTGAGCAGAGTTCAACTGGTGAGGTGTGGTGGGATTTGGGACGCTGTCCCTTAAACCTGCCAGTGGCGGGCGTGTCCTCCTCAGGGCACGGAGGTCAGGGCTAAATGACTCAGCCTGTGAAGCAGCAAGCCTGGTGTTAAAAATAAGACAATAGGCCCCAAATGGAGTCCCTTATGCTAAAGTCTAAGTCACCCAGCCAACATTTAATTATGGTTCAGCCTCTCTGGAAGCGGAATTTTAAACTGTCAATTAGGATTCATGAGGTCAGTACTAGTTAGGTCACTTACCTGAGAGACCCCTGTGACCCCCTAAGGGAAAGCGACCTCAACACAGCCAATTCACTTTTGCTAGTGTAACTTCCTTGATCATGCTCCTGTCTGCCAATAAGCCATTTTGTACAGTTCCTCAGAGCTTCTTTTTGTCTTCTAGACTGGCTGCTTCCTGATTAATGAGGCACTGAATAAAGTCAGTAACATCTTTAAAATGCACCCAGTTGCATTTTGTTTTTAACACCAGTACTAGCACCTGGGTAGCGCTTGAAAAATGGATAGGAATTGAGCGTTAGCACTATTTTGGCTGGGTTTGCAGGAAGAGGGAAGGACAGATAGATGGAGTCACATCCAGATGGTGGGGAGGGGGACACAGACTTAAGTAACAAGGCTCTTGCAAGTGCCCCAGCCCTCCAAAGGGAGCTAAAGGAGAAAGGCATTGTGAGGTGTGCTGGCCTGATCCCAAATGCACGTTACTGTAAAACAGCCCTTCTGTTGGAACAGTTAGTTTCTCTGGTGGCCCTGATCTGTGGGAGCACCTGGGGGTGTCTTCTCTCCAGCAATGGGGGGCTGGTCTGCAAGAGCTGATTCTCAGAACAGACTAGACTCAGCGTCAGAGTTGAACAGGACCATCAAAACTGCTAGCCACAACTCACCATGTAGATGGGGAAACTGAGGCACAGAGAAGGAAATTAGAGCTTCCACCTGGGGAGCTATGGCAGAGTTGGGGCCAGTGCTGCTCCTGCCTCCAGGTCCAGTGTTCCTTCTGCATTTCACTTTGTCAGCCCAGTCAGCTGCAGGCTCCTCTGTGGGTGGGGCTGGGGAGGGGTCGGACATTAGGGGTGGATCTTTATCCACCCAGGCCACCAATTGTACCATTGAAGTCAATTCACTGAAGGCCACTATATCCAGCAACATTCTCACTCCCGGTTTGGTGTATTTCTAACATTTAGTTTGAAGAATGTTTGCTTCATTTGGATTTTTCAAGGAGTTTCTGAGGCCCGTTCTCATCTGGATAGTTCTGCCTTGACTAGATCCAGCGGGGGCATTTTAGAAGCTTCTAAGGAGAATGGGGGCTCTGGAGAAAGTCGTTCCTGTGTAGAACAGGGACGATCATTCCCCATAATGAGGCAATCTTCACGCTCCTCGTTTTACATTTTTACATCTCTCCCTCTGCCCAGAGGAGAGAGGGAGGAGTCTCCTGGGGAGACTTGGAAGTGTCAGAATGGGGACTCCTCCTCAGCATCCCGGAAAGGAGACATGAAAGAACTAAAGGATGAATACTTGAAAAGCAAATTGTGCAAATACTAGGAGTAGAGTTATTTGTGTCTCTGGAGAGAAAGGTGCTTCAGGCTGACAGCAGTGAAAGATATCATAAGAGATGGTGGTGGGTGTAATGCATCTACCTTTCCATAGAAAAACAAAGCAATGTGAATGAATCTTAAACAGGCCTCAAAAAGTCAAAAATGCTGGTTCCATTAGTAATGCAATTTCTGGGGAGTGTTTGCTAAGGAATAGTCATTAAATATGAAGTTTGATTATACAGAAAACTGTAGAATTATTTCTGACAGTGGAGAAAATGACCCCCCGAATAACCTAAATTTGCAGTGGTTGAGGAATGTCCAAGTCCATTTAAAGAATAAAGTCATTTAAAACACTTTTTCTAAAAACGTTCATGGAAAGACATCAATGCAAAGCATTCGTGATACAGGAGTGGAGTCAGCCAGAACTGATTCAGAAACCCAGTGCCACCTGTCTGACACTGGAAGCTTTACTTTATTTTCTAATGAAATGTACTGTCGGGAATGAAGGTGAGTAGAGAAGAAAGGAAGGCAGGCAGGAAGCGAGAAGAGGAAAAAGTCTTTATTTTATTTAGCTGTTGTTTATCTTGGTTGTTCCCCCTGGATGCAAACGCTGGTCCTTGGGATGTATGTGGGCCGTGCTAGTTGGAGGCTACAGACTTAACCACTAAGCCACCAGGGCTCTCCCGACCTTTGGACTTAATCGCCCTCTAAATCTCAGTTTATATATCTGTGAAATGGGAATAGTAATAGGGTTATTATGCATAGGGTAATTGTGAATAGGATTATTGTGAATATAATGGGAATATCCATATTATATATGGATATAGATCCATACATATAATATATATAAAACTATATCTATAATACACAGCATGTCTTCAGTTGTCACCTAGTAATTATTACTTTTGCATAACAGAAACATATCCACATTCATTCATTCAAAATTTCAACAGTTTTTTCAGGAGTCCCATTTGTGCCAAGTATTGCTCTAAATATGGGAGTTACAAATGGTAAATAAGAAAATACTGAAAAACAAAAATTAAAGCAGGTGTATGTGCAGCATGAGTGCAGTAGGTTAAAAATAAAAAGACAGGTGCACCTGCTGGAATAGTGTTAGGTCTGCCGCCCTGGGCCAGCTGAGTCCGCGCACATCCCGAGAATGTGAGTTCCTGTCCTAGGGCTGGGGGACCAAGATGAACAACTAACTGAACAAAAATGCTTCTTCCTCCTCTCTCCTCTCTGCTTGCCTTCATTCCTGCCTGCACCGCTCCTTTAAATTTTTTTTTCGAAATAAAATAAAAAAGATGCCCAGGGAAAGAAGACTGGAAGGAAATAGACCCAGATGTTGACTTTGGATCTTGAGACATTGGGTGGTCTGTCCTTCTGACTAGTTGTCTGTACTGATCTGGTTTTCTTCTATGAGTAGGGATGAGATTTCTATATATTTAAAAAGTCAGAGGGAAATGATGGTGTGTGACGATTCGCCTTTTATGATCCAGGATCATGCTGTGATGTGGACATTATAAAAACAGGACTCTGTGAGACCAGTACCCATGCCCCCTTCATGGTCAAGCCAGCCTCACCCTCGTGTGGGAACAACATTGTCATGTGCTGAATTGATCTGCATGTGTCCACATCACACAAAAAAGGTACAAAGAATCACAAAAGGAAACACTTCGAAGGGGTGCAGCTGCCAGACAGGACGCTGAGGGGACCGCATCAGGGGAGGGCCTGAGGGCTGTCCTATTGGCCCTGAGTGTCTTCCTGGGTGTGCTGGATGGAGCTCCTGTGGGCTGGAGATGGCCAGGGGTGGTCCTCAGAGTTCATGCCCTGCCCAGGAAGCCTTCCCAGTCCTGGAACCTCCATCGGACCTCTAGTTTGGTTCAGTCTTCACGGCACCTCTGAAATGGCCCCTTGCTCCCAGCTGTGGGGACACTTACCTGAACTCTGAGGCTTTCCTGTAGGCACCTTGGCCCCAGTGCCCCCTGGATGCCTGCCTGTGTGTCTAATCATGGAACAAGCAGCCATTTACCAACCAGGGTTTCTCCCCTGTGCTAGCAAGAAGCATCCTTTGCTCCATTTCTGTGACCCACTTAGACATGAAAGGCTTCATATTCCAGGGAGTTTCCCAGGAAGCAGCTGCCCTGCCGTTCTGGGGGAGGAGCAGAAGGACTCCAGGCCACCATCTTGGCTACCCACCCTCTAGGCCCTGTGTGCACCCCTTCCCTCTCCTGCCCTCACTCTTTTTTTTTTTTTTAAAGGAAAGGTGCAGACAGGAATGAAGGTGAACAGACAGGAAGAGAGAGAAGAAAGAAGCACTTTATTTTTATTTAGTGGTTCATCTTGGCTGTTCCCCCGGACCCAGGACTTGAACCTGGGTCCTTGGGATGTTAGTGGACTGTGTTACTTCGGAGGTGACTGACTTAACTGTTGCTCCACCAGGGTGTGCCACACTTCTCATTTCTAAATGGGGCCGAGTGGTCTTAGGGGTGGCTAAGGTCATTGTCACAGCTCTAGTGGTGTGCCCACAACACAGGCTCAACTGTACCCTCAAATCAGGCTGTGTGGTGGTGCCTCATCCCTGCACTGCAGAGATGAAAGACCACGGTTAGAAATATTAAACCACGTGCCCAAGGTCACCCCACTGCTCACTGGGGAAGCTGAGATGAAAAGCAAACCAGGGGCTGTTGACCGTATTGTATATCTGAAAATTTAGACCAGCTTCAGTTTGGGGTGAGGTCTCCTTTTTCTTAATCCCGAGGAGATTTCCCGAGGGACCCATACTAGGAGGCCTGGCTTTCACTCAACCCCTGTAGGCCCTTCCTTTTGTTTTTAAAGCTGCAGGCAGGCCGAGAGGAGGAAGCATTTATTTATTTTATTTAGTTGTTCATCTTGGTTTCTCCCCTGGCCCTGGGATGTGAACCCAGGTCCTTGGGATACGCATGGACTGGGTCTGGTGGACTTAGCCATTAAGCCACCAGGGCACAGCTGTCCTTCCGTTTCTGAGTGTAACGGGCAGGACAGTGTGCTCGCCTTCCTAAGACACCCACGTGCTAATCCCCAGAATATGGGCACCTGTTTCCTTAACCTGGCAAAAGGGACTCTGCAGCTGTGATTGGTTAAGCATAATGGGATGCTTAGCCTGGATTACTGGGTGGGGTCAAAGCAATCCTGGGGGTCCTTCCAAGGGGAGGCAAGAGAACCCAACAGACATGACAAAAAGCAGAGGTCTGAGAGAGATGTGGAAAAGTTCTGCTGTTGGCCTTGAAGAAGGAAGGTGAGGTCATGAGCCAGGTCTGCAGGTAGTTTCTAGACATTGGAGAAGGCAAGGAAATGATTCTCCCCTGGAGCCTCCAGAAGGAATGCTCCACTGATGCTTTGATTTTAGCACCTCTGATCTCCAGACTTGTCATACATTTGTGTGGCCTTTTTAAAAAATAAATAAATAAAGGAAAGGTGCAAGAAAGCAGGAATGAAGGCAGGCAGGCAGGAGGAGAGAGGAGGAAGAAGGACTTTATTGTAGTTAGTTGCTCATCGTGGCTGCTTCCCCAGCCCTGTGCCCTGAACTGAGGGTCTTGGGGTGTATGTGGAGTGTGCCTGGTTCATGAAACCACTAGGCCAGCAGGGCGCACCTGATGTGTGTGTGGCTTTGAGTTACATAAATGGAAAAGTGTTACAGCAGCAAGAGGAAACCAATACACAAGAAGGCTTCCTTCAGCTGTCCCCTCTCTGAGCGCGAGGGCTGGCTGGCCAGATACGCCACACACACTGTGCCTCCTTGGCAGGCTGTGCGAATCTAGAGCAGTGGGCCTGGAGCTGTGTTGCCTGATTTTGTGGCCTTTCTTTGGGAATCTTGATCTTTTCCTTCTCCATGGAAGGAGCTGTCACTCTGTCTCTCGTGTCCCTGAGGGGTTTGGCCTATGATGAGGTCAGAGACAGCAGAGTGGGCTCTGCAGGGTGGGCCTTGTTGGGGGTTGCAGACCCCTGTGGTGGACTTTGTCTTGGCATCAGCCCCTCAAAAGGCCCAAACTGCCCTTAGGATCCCAGACGGAGTGATAGCTCCTGCCCAGGCCTGCCTCCCACCATGGTGGGGGTGAGGGTGCCTCACGTCGGGGTGAGCTCCATGTATCCATTTCTTCTGTGTTTCTGGAGCTGGAACAGTGACTTACCTGGAACAGGTAAGGTGCTCAAAGCTGTGTGTCAAATGAATGAATGATTCATGCAGTTGGCACATCGTACTTTCTTTTCTTTTATCTTTAAAGGCCAGGTGCAGGCAGGAATGAAGGTGGGCAGAGAGGCAGGCAGGAAGAGAGAGAAAGAAGCAGCACTCCATCATTTCATTTTAGTTGTTCATCTTTGTAGTTCTGCTGGTCCCAGAATGCGGACCTGGGTCCTTGGGATGGATGTGGACTGCGCAGGCCGAAGGCAGCTGACCAAACTGCCAGGACACGCCAACACAGACATTTTTATACCTGGACACATACCTAATTAGACTCCTGTCTGTGGGTGCACACACACCCTCTTACGCAGGAATGTGCGCGCACACACACACTTGCGCTGTGAGCCCTGGTTCTAAAGGTATGAGGACACTGCTGTCCCAGGGAGGGAATTGAAATGCCAGCTAGCTGAGCAAGACCTTGGAAGCTTTTATGAATCCATGGGCACCAGGACATTCCCTGTGGGCTGAGCTGCTGAGGGCCCAGGTTGGAAAGAGGGGGCAAATCTCCTACTGATAGGAGGGGGGTGGCCAGATGTTGGCTGCCGTTGGTGGGTACACACACCTGCTTGCAATGGGAGCTGGGGTGTAGGGTGGGGAGGGAATGGATCTGCACAGACCATCTGAGGCCGCCTCCCTGCTGGGGGGATGCGCCTTTGAGTTCTGGTCACCGAATCACAACTCTCCACGGATTCAGAGGCCCAGCTTTGGAGCAGTTATCATGGAAATCAGGAAGAGCATGCTAAGCATTCCAATGGCAGAGAGAGAGGCAGGGCGCTGAGCTCAGGAGTTGGGGAGGCTTGCTGCTGACCAGCTGTGTGATCCTGGGCTGTTTGGTTAGTGTCAGCTTCATCATCACTGACATGGTCACCTATGTGTCAGGCTTGGAGAGAGGGTTAGATAAGGGAATGAGTGTCAAGCACTCAGCTCATTGTCAAAGAACAAAAAAATGGGAGCTTAAGAAATGGAAGCACTCAGTCTAAAGTCTGCTGAACCCATCCTTGGCCAGAATAATCTGGGAGGAGGTGAGGAATCCTCTCTGGGCACCTCCTGCTGGTCAGTCCCACAGTCAGAGTCCTGTTCCAGGTGGGCTGACTCTGGGAAGGGCATGGCTCCGCGCTGACCTGCGGTGCAGGCTGCTGTATGATCTTGAGTCGATTGCTTTGTCTCGTTCTCTCCAGCCCGTGTAGTTGTGAAGCCCACAGAAGACCGTAACTAAAACTAGCAGGAAAAACCAGGACTCCTCAGCAGCTGGGAGACTCTGTGGCCATCCTGAAATTTGATATTGGCACTATCTCTCTGCCAGCCACTGACCCACCCATCAGATCACTGGAGTCTGACTGCTCTTTTCCTGCTGCCTGTCACACCAGCTCCTCAGTGATCCCCCAGGGTGACAGGATCCAATTGCGCCAGCTGGGCCTCCCAGGGTCCGCCTTCAGGGGCTCCCATTCCCTCATCCACACCCAGGAAGAAGCCCAGCAGAGACCCCACCCAGCAGGCCTCCCAGCGCCCAACCACCCTGCGTCCTGAGACAGGAACTCCCACGTGCAGGGACATTCTGGTTTCTGCTCGCTGGCTGCTTCCCCCTGGAGCTGGTGGTCTGGGGAGCCCAGTTCTGACAGGAAGCCCAGGAGGCAGGCCTCGGGGTGCCTGGCCATACCCCTTACAGCATCCAGCGCTGTGGGCCTTCGCTCTCTCAGCTGCTGTCCAGGAGCTCCCATGAGGCAGGGCCCAGTCTGCTCCCTCTGGTCCTGGGCACCAGGCATGGGCTGGTGGTGAAAGGGACGCTAAGACTTGGTAGGAGGGGCTGTGAGGGCTGGAGTGAGGGCTTGTGGCAGGGCCTGCTGGTCTCCACCCCTCTGTGCTCAGGGGCGAGGCTGGAGGCTGCCCCTTTAAGGCCTGTTCCTACCAAGTCCAGCCTGCCCAGGGTGGGGGGAGCCATGGCCTTGAGGCTGAGTGCAGCAGTCTGACACTGGGCCCTCAGCACCCGGTCAGTGGGCGGCCTTGTTTCTGAGCCCACCACACCCTCCTTTGACTCATTCTGAGACAGCAACAGCCTTGCCACCAGGGTTTCTGCCTCTGAATTCACCTTTGGTTTGGTTTCTGCTTGGGCAGCTCAGAGCAGTTCTGTTTTTAAGTGCAAACCCACAGAGCTGCTTTCCCCTTTCTCTGATCCCCCAAAACAAACAAAGGATGTTGGTCTGCATTTTGGTTTGTTTTCACGCTGAAAGGAAAGTGAGGGAAATGGGTCATCTTAGGAGCTTCGAGGGTGGCCAGGCTGGTGGGGGAACATGAAGGCGTCTAGGGAAGGGTGCCTCTCCCTGCCCTCGCTGGGTAAGCCCTACTCCCCGGGAGGCCCCAGTCACCAACAGGGATGCCTGGAACTGGGACTCCTCATGGGGACCCGAGCAGGAGCAGGACCAGTGTGGAAGGCAGGAGGTGTGGGTCAGAGTCGTGGCTCTGCGGGCCCTCGCTGTGACTCAGGCCAGGCCTGTGCCTCTCGGGACATCAGCTTCCCTGGGGGCAACGAGCACTGGACACTATCCTTCCCTGTCTCTTCTTCTCCTTGTGGCGGCAGGGGAGGCTCTATCAGCTCTGCCACTCAGTGCAGACTCCCAGGGCCCACCTGTGCAGGCAGTCATAGGTCCACTGGAAAAGCACTTTCTGTTCTCTGTGACCTGGGCCATTAGGCCCTGTCTTTCTTGTTCCCAGACCCTTCCTCCATCTCCCCTCAGGTCTGGTAGAGGCTCCCACTCTGTCTGGGGTCCATGATCCAGTGATGTGCCCCCCTGAGCTGGGACTCTCTCACAGGGGATGCAGGGACTGGTGGCAGAAAAGATGAAGGGAATTCTCACCCACAGACACAGAGGACTCTTCTCTGGCATCTCCCCGGGGAAAGGAGTCACCTGCGCAAGGTGAGCTTGTACACCTGGAGCTTGCAGGTGACCGGAGAGGCTCAGGAGGAAGCCCTGGGCGGACAAGTCCTTGAACCACAGGGCTCACGATGCTTCCCTTCAGTGGGTCCAGTGGCCACCGGAGAGCAAAGTTACTTTCCAGAACAAGTGAACCGGATTTTAAGTATTTTCAGCGTCTTTACCAAAGTGTATTTATTCTGACAGTGCTTAATTATTTCAACAGTATTCTTTAATCTTGCTATTGAAAGGTATAGATTCCCTCGTGTTAAAAACACATACAGAATTTTGCAACAAATGTAGCATTCACTCTTGGGAAGTTGACTTAAATGAGGAAGAAATGAATTCCTAGAGTGACCCCTCTCTCTCATTTAGGGAGTAGGCACTTCAGAGTAACTGGGGTTTTCTTCAAAGGGCATTTTGGAAGAATGTAGAACCAATCTCTTTTAATATCTGAGTACTTACTGATTAGAAGTCTCTTTCTATTGTTGTCAAAAGGGGAAGGAACTTTCTTGTGAACCCAGGGAACTGAGTGCTGCCAGTCCTGGGCTCCGGGAGGGTCCTGTTTTGATGCCCTGGCACACCTTTTGTCTTCTGTTTTTGTTTTTATTTTTAATTTTAATTTTTAGGGGAATAAACCACCACATCTCTCTAGTAAGATATCTCTATATGTTTTTAATTCTCAAGTTGCAAACAACAACAAAATCCACTCTCTAAAATCAGGTCCAAAACCACGACCAGCAGAAGACACACACACACACTTCTGTCCCGCTGACGGAGCCAGTGGAGTTCGGAAATCAGAAGCTCCCGTGGGGAGGCGGCTCCCTGTACGCAGAGTCCACAGTGCTGGCTCCAGTGTGAGCTGCAGTGATTGTTAGCCCGGGACCGTCCATGCCACTGATTGCGTGGATGGTCACTCGGCCACCCCTCTGCTGACCCTGTCTCGAAATGTCTGTTACCATGCAACCAATTGCCTCTATTTCTTTGGTTCCCTCCAGCTCTGCAATTCCATTCCTCAGCAGTGAGAGGGGGTTTTCAGGTATTCCTGGTCCTCTGTCATCGTCTGTGAATCTACCGGCAACCTCTCTTCAAAACCTGGAATGGCGTCAGGAGTGTCAGTCATTCTGAAACGTGCAGGGATTTGAGGCACCGTCTTAGTTAGTGTTTAGGAGCCCCACGCCTGTCTCTGCACCCTTTAGTTTTCTTAGTTGACCTGACGTAGGAGTGCGGGAACTTGCTCATTGTTGCTGTCAGCCACGCTCCTGGAGCCCCCTGGAGCCTGCTGAGACTCTAATAGCCAGAGGCTAATGCCTGCCCTCCTAACACACAACTTCTTTCGAGAAACTCAACCAGGCTTGGAACCTCGTGGTGCTTCTTTAATGGCTTCCAGCGCCACCTGGTGTCTACTTCTCAAATAGCAACCCTAGTTCTCCACCTGACCTGAGGGTTCTCAGCCCAGGCTGCCAGGGAAACTTTTAAAAACACTGATATTGGAGGCCATCCTCAATCAATTAGGTTCCCAACTCTTGAGGTGGGTCACAGAATCATTGATGTTTTTTGAGAGCTCTTCAGATGATACCAACGTGAAGCCAAGCGGTGCCAATCACTAGCACCAAGAGAGTGTTTCCTGGTCCTGATTGGCAAGGGCAGACCTGTGGGGTGGGGAAGAGAAATTCCAGACACTTTCTAATGGACATGAATTTCCCTTATGTGAACCTGATGTAATATTCTGAGAATTCAGAGGCATGCAGACCAGTGAGTCATGAGTAGACTATGAAAATGTCATAAACAAAGAACTGTCTGTGACTGGGCCTTTACATTGGCATCTGTGGGCATTTCATTTGGGGACAATGGTTTTCTATGGACATTTGTTGATCATGTATCATCTCAGTGACAATATTCGAAAGTCAATATAGACACACCTTGCGTTACCTGGAAGGTTGACTATTAACTAACTCTCCCAGTTTTGATGTCCAAGGTAACTTTGGAACTTACTACCCTGTAATACCAGGCAGAACTCTTTTAATTGTTATGAGCTCATTAGTCAAGGGGTGAATGAACTTAATCGATGAAGTGTATCTTGGAACCAGACGAAAGCTCAGAGAACATTCCAGAACATTCTACAGATGAAGGTGTTACAGCAGTTTGAACCAAGAAAAAAGGTTCAGGAGAAAAGAGTCATCTTTTCAAGCACCTTTTGATGTTTTCAAAATCCTGCTGTAGTTACCTGAGTGTGGAAATGCACATAATTCACATTGTAAGTGACGTGTTGGGAAAGGGTGGAGGCAGAATGTTATGGGCATTTGGACAAGAAATAAAGTCTCAACTCCTGACTGTGGCAGGCATCCCCGCAGCATCGCCCTGCCTTCCTTGTCTCTCCTGTCACTCCTCCCTCACTGGCTTCATTCCATTCATGCTGGATGTTTTGCTGCTTCTCAAACATGACTGTGCAGAGACTGTGCACTTTTTCTGTCTCTTGCCTTACTCTGGCTCATGGATTTAGCAAATGTTGACAGTCCTTACCTATAACCGTTACTCTGATGTTTGGCAAATGGTGATTTTCTCTTTCCATCAGCTCATCTACATTTTAAAAATAGAGTTCTGTGTAAGGAAGACTTGCGCCTCAGCCCCGATTTAATATGATAGATTGTATCAGCGAGGACTCAGTGACATTGGTTTTATTCTGCACACTATCTGCTATCATTATTTATTTTGTTGTTCAGATTGTCCCCGATTTGACAATACAGAGTTCTTTCAGGCTGGCGCCTGTGTGCTTCTATCTCCTGCCCCATTTTCCTTAGCAAATCTGTACTTTCTGGAAACGCGAGATACGCCAAGCCCACTGAGTCAGCCCAGGGCTAGCCCCCTCTTCTCCAAGGAGTCTCGGTTCCTTCCATTGGAGATGGAACTTGGAGATGGAACTCCGGGAATCCCTGGAGCATTGCTGCCTCATGGTCTTTGCAGTGGGCTGGGCTGGGAAACATGTACATCTAGATGCACGCACACAGCTCAACCTGTTCTTTCTCTCACTCCAAAAAATCATGATGCTTGGCGCTCCCTGATGGAGCAGCAGTTAGGTCAACACCTCTGAAGGAGCAAGTCACACACCCCTGGGAGTCCCAGGCCCGGGGGGGGCGGGGGGGGAAGCAACCAGTGTGAACAACTGAATAAAAGTAAAATAAAGATGCTTCTTCCTCCTTTCTTTTCCTGCCTGCACCTTGCCTTAAAAAAAAAAAAAAAAAGACTCTATGCTGATACCTCCCATCCTAATTCAATACACAGGGTTAGTTTTCATTTCTCCTTTCTTTATTGGTAACTGCTCTCTTCAGAAGGGAGAAAACTGGCCCTCATTACCCACAAATATGTCCTTTGTTCAATCCAAATATATACATTGTATTTGTTTATTGCAACAAATTACCACAAACCTATGCCTGAAACAACAGGCTTTTTTTTTTTTTTTTTTTTTCACAGATCTGGAGACCCACAGTTGAAGATCAATGTGTGGTGGAGTGCGTTCCTTCTGTAGGCTCGGAGGGAGAATCTTTCTGCCTCCCTCTCCTGATTTCCTTTCCTTTTTTATTTATTTTAAAGAGGAAGGAAATTAGGCAGGAAGAAAGAGAGAGGAGGAAGAAGCATCTTTGTTCATTTTTTATTTTTGGTCGTTCTCCCTGGATCTGGGTGGAGAACCCAGGTCCCCGGGTTCACGTGGATTAAGCACTGGCCGCCAGCTTCATGTTTGAGCCACTAGGGGCGCCATATCTCCTTCCATCTTCCATGAAAAGTAGCATGCCATAGACACTCCTTGGCATTTTCTTTTATCACTTAGTATCTCTTGGGAATAAAAACCTCTTTGTTACCTTATATTTATTCACAACTGCATATTATCATTCATTCAACCTCTCTCCTATGCATGAACAATTAAAATGATTTCCAGTATTTTGCAACTGACGAACAATTCTGCAAGGACTAAACTTGTGTGTGCATCTTTCATGTTGTTGGAGGTGTATCTTTGGAGTAAATTCCCAGGAGTGGGTTGTTGGGTCAAAGGTATGTGCAGAGGTAGTTTGTTAGGCAGTATCAATACTGGTGTCCTAATGCTGCTTTAACAAATTACTGCAGAGGTAGTGGCTGCAGACTTCTCAGACTTAATGTCTGACAATTCTGGAGGCCTGTGTCTGAAGCGGTTTCACTTCAACATACTTTTAGGGACAAGCGCCCTCCAAGACTCTAAGAGATAATCTGTTTCCTTCTCTTTTCCAGCTTCTAGATCTGCATTCCGTGACTCACGGGCTTTTCCTCCACCTTCAAAGTCAACAATGTGGATCTCATTTCTATGTGTCTTCTGCACAGAATCTCTCTCTGTCTCTTAGAAGAACACTTGCTCTTTAAGGTTCTATCTGCATAATCTGGAATAATCCCATGTCAAGATTCTTAATTCTAGTGCATCTTCATAGTCCTCTTTGCCACGTGAGAAGAGCCTGTAACAGATCCAGGAGTTAGGACCTTTGGGAGACATTGTTCAGTCTATCACAGATCATACAGGACTTCTTGAGGCAGGAAGAGAGAGGAGGAAAAAGCATTTTATTTTATTTCCATTCAGTTGTTCACACTGGTTGTTGCCCCGGACGTAGGACTTGCGCCCAGGGATGTGTGACCTGCACCCTTTTGGAAGTGATCGACCTAACTGCTGTTCCACCAGGGCGCACTCATACATGCTTTTTAAAATGAAGTGAATTTAAAATGAAGACGCTAAGTCTTCCTTTTCCCCATCTATAAAGGCAGGGGTGAGCCCAGGAGGTCTTTAAGATTCCTCGTGTATAAAGTTAGACTCCTACTTTAGTTCTTTCTTGATCTTTTAGTTCTTTCTTATTATTTAAAATTTTATGTTTTGACAAAACCAGCCGAGACTCTATTTTGGAAAAGACACTTGAATTGGTAATTAACTGGAGTCATGGGCAAGAGGGGGTGCACCCAGGCAGTAGACTCCAGTCAGGGTGGGCTGAGCCTCAGATGGTCTCCTGTTCTGATGCTCCCTTGATAACAACCTTCCTTGTAGGCTCTGGGGCAGCCCCGGAAGTGGGGAGGTGGAGGGGACCGTGGGGCCACTCACTTGGGCAGGACATTAGATGACTCCGACACTATCTTCCCATCGTGGGTCTCAATCTTCATCACCACCATGACCTTGGAGGAGCTGACATGGCTAAAGGAGCTGGAGCCCCCACCAGAGCCAAAGCTGGACTGCAAGGAGCACAGGCTGGCATTCAGGCCGGAGCCAGTGACACCTCCATAGGCAGAACTGAGCCCACTGAGGAGCCGCTGGTGGTCTTGATACAGATACTCATGTCCTGCATCCAGACTCCAGCCAGCTCTCCTCGCCGTCCAGCAGCTTGTGGTCGGTGGTGATCTCAATGTCCAGGGCCAGCTTGAAGTTCATGAGTTCCTAACCCTTGCACAGCTGCCGGGCCATGTCCTGCTGGGCCTGCTGCAGGGCAGCCTCCAGATCCACCAGCTTGGACCTGGCTTCCTTTCTGGCCAGCTCCCCACGCTGCTCAGCATTGGTGATGGCGGCCTTCAGGGTGGCCCTCTGGCTTTCATGGCCCTCGATCCCAGCCTGGAGTTGGCTGACGTTCCAGTTCATGTCAGAAATCTCCATCTTCATGTGATGGAGGTCATCCCTGTGCTTCCCAGCCATTGTCCGCAGCTCTTCATTCTTGATCTGGAACAGAGTCTCAGCTTCTGCCTGGCTGCGGTGGCAATGTCCTCGGATGGGGCCTTGACCTCGGCGATGATGCCTTCCAGGGAGCGGTCGTTGTCAGCGGACGTGTCTGAGGTTTGGGACTGCAGCTCCGTAGCTCCTCTTCATACTGCTGCCTGAAAAAGGTGATCTCGTCGGTCTGTCCTTCCAGGTGGGCCTCCAGCTCTCCTTGTTCAAGTGAGCTTCGTCCACATCTTTCCTGATGAGGACAAATTCATTCTCCATGTTTGCATGCTGGCTGATCGTGTCCCCATACTTACTCCTGAAGTCCTCCTCCAGCCCCTGCAAATTGCCACACTCCCCTCCAGCTCCTCTTCTTCTGCGCCAGCACGTCCAACTGCTGCCAAAGACTGTCGACACAGCTCTCGAACACGCTGTCCATTTGCTGCAAATTGTCTGCTGTAGCAGGAGGCTCCATGGGGTCTCCAGAATCTTGTTCTGCAGCAGGGTCCACACCTTGTCGATGAAGGAGGCAAACTTGTCATTGGGGATCTTGATCTCCTTCTCCTGGGTGCGCACAGCTTGGATGTCCCCCTCCAGCTGAAGGAGGTTCAGTGGGCTCTGGTTCACTGTGACACCTGTGATGCCCTCTATGCCATAGCCACCCGCCAGACTCATGCTGGTGCCCAGGCCATGCAGAAGCTGCTGCCGCCACCCACCTGGGAGAAAGTGGAGGAGCAATGTGGGTGCCGGGTGCGCCCGAGTAAGAGCGGCTGGGGAAGCTCCAGAGGCTAGAGGTGCAGATTTTGTAGGACTTCTGGGTCACCCTGATGGACATGGTGGAGGCTGAAGTGGTGGCAAGTAAGCTGAGGAAGCCAGAGACTGGAGGAGAAGCTGAGAAGCAGCTTCTAGGACTGAGCTTTCTTGTCACCAGAGCTGTCAAACAGAACCTTGTGAGCAGGCCACTTCCCTGCCACTAGAATTCTAAACACATGCGAACCAACTCGAGGATATCGCAGGGGCATCTGCGCATGATGGAGGGCCTCACTATCTAATGTGGGAGGCATTAGCCACATATGGTATGTGATGGTTTATGCTTATTTAATATTTAAACATTTTTTTAAAGGAAAGGTACAGGCAGGCAGGAAGACAGAGGAGGAAGAAACAGTTTATATATTTTACTTAGCTGTTAGTCTGGGCTGTCTCCTGGCCCTGGGAGGCAAACCCAGGTGTTTGGGATATATATGGACTGCACCAGTCAAAGGTGGCAGACTAAACTGCTACTCCACTAGGGACCTCCTTGAATGTGAAATTTATTTCATTACAATTTACTTCAAATTAAAAAATAAATCAGTTTTTCCATCATACCTGAACTTGTTCAGTTCCTTAATCATGAATCTAGTGCTCAGAAACCACCTTTGGCTAGTGACTGTCATGCAGGAGAGCAGAGATAGGTGAGTGTCTCATGTGCAGAAAATTCTATTGGAATGTGCTGCTCTAGACAGTGACACTAGGTCCAATGTCGCCCATGCTGGTCATAGACTGCGTCACTCAGAAGCGTGACAAAACAGAGGCCTGAGTAGATTCCTGGGGCACTGCTGCAGAATAGATGATTCTCCACGGAGAGGCTCATGACCATCAGCTTTCATCGCTCTCATGCTTTGTGTAGGGCAGGAGTTCAAGAGCGACTCAGCTGTGCCCTTGGGCTCAGAGGCTCTCTGGAAGCTGCAGGGAAGTGCTGGCCAGGCTCACGGTCATCCGAAGGCCTGGCAGGGCCCGGAGGACTGGCCTCCAAGGTCGCTCACTCACAGTGCTGGAAAGTGGTAGCTGGCTGTCACATCACCAACTTGTTTCCATTTGCCCAGGGCTAAGCGGTTTCCTGGGTTTGGGACCTGAGATGTGAAAACTGGGACTGTCCTGGGCAAACTGGAACAGCTGTTGGCAGGAGGACACAGTTCCTTCTGACATGGGCCTCTCCCAGGGCTGCATGAATGTCCTTATCACATGACCGCTGGCTTCTCCAGCCTGAGAGATCTGAGAGAGCAAGGCAGAAGTTCCCCTGTCTTCCCTGACCTGCCTTCGAATTCAGATGGTGTCACTTCTGGTGCATTTTTTTACTAGAAGCAATTTGCCTCATTCTCTGGTCCATGTCCAAAAAGAGGAGAATTAGGATTCAATTTTTAATTTTAATTTAATTTAATTTTTAAAGGAAAGGTGCAGGCAGGAATGTAGGCCAGTAGGTAGGCAGGCAGGCAGGAAGAGAGGAAGAAGAAGCACAACACTTTATTTTACTTCTGTTAGTCATTTACAGTGGTTGTCCCCGCAGGCCCCAAGACATGAACCAGGTCCTTGGTATATATGTGGACTGCACTCCTTCAGAGGCAGATAACTTAACCACTCCTCCACCAGGGCACACCAGGATTTTTGAAGGGAGGATTGTGAGAGATTTACTGGGTATATTTTAAATCCTCCAACCTGGCTTACCTCTGAGACCTTGATGGGCAAATGGGCCAGGTTCAGGGAGTCTGTCCTTTATCAAGTTTCGCTGATGACCCCTGGTGTGCTGTCACCATTGGGTTGCCTGGCTTCAAGTTTCCTTCATCCCTCCTACCTCAGTTGATATTCATAGGAGGCAAGCGGGGAAGGAAAACTCTAGGCCAGGTAAATTGATGAACTGAGCATGGATCCCAAATCTGTTAGATGACGCAGATGTCCCTTCCCATGCATAAATGAAGGACAATTAGTGCTCCCTGGTGGCCTAGTGGGTAAGCCACTAGACATAGTCCACGTCCATCTCCAGGACCCAGGCTTGACATCCGGGGCTGGGAGAACAGCTAACATGAGCAATTAAATAAATATACACGTTTCTTTCTCCTCTCTTCCTGCCTGCCTGCTCACTTTCATTAAAAAAAAAATCATTTGAATAAATAAGTGTTGGATAATTAGGGAGCCACTTAGGTAATCTTTCCCCCAATAAAACATTGAAACTGATCATCACCTAACTACAAGGCAACATGGGAGAAAAGAGGAATACAGTGTGCATATTTGAAGGATGGTTGAAATGCTGTAGGAATATGTATACGAGGTCTGAAAATCAATTTCTTGTAAAAGAAAAACACAGTTGTAGCTATGGAAGGGGGGTGAGGAGAGGATTAGGAGTAATTTAAATAGCTGTATGTTAATGTGGATTATGTGTTTTTTGTTTGTTTATTTGTTTTGTTTTTTAAGGAAAGGTACAGGCAGGAATGAAGGTGAGCAGGCAGGCAGGAGGAGAGAGGAGGAAGAAGAAGCATTTTATTTTATTTTTTTCATTTAGTTGTTCACACTGGTTGTTTCCCTCTGGACCTGGAACTTGAACCAGGGGTATGTGGCATGTGCTCCTTTGGAGGCGACCACCTAACCGCTGCTCCACCAGGTATACTGGGGTTATGTACTTTTTTAAGACAAGAGGGTCATTTCCTCTTCAGACTGTAGCTCAACGGTCTTCTTTTCGGGGACCTTTCCAACTGTCTTGGTTAAATTGGTCCTTTCTAATTATTTGGTACCTTCCCGCCTTGTTTGTCCTCACACAGCACTCGTCACATGTGGCAATACCTGGTCTCTCTCCACAGCTCCAGGCTCCATGAAGACAGGCAGAGACAGCCTGCTTTTGTCTCCTGTGGTCTCTCTGGGGCCCACACAGCACGTCGGACCTGCTTGCTGCTCGGGATCTCTTGACAGGCGTGACCCAGGTTAGGTTGCAGAGAGGGAGGCGGCTGGAAGGGCAGTGGAGGTTGGGGACCAGCCTCCTGCAGTGACTGCCATCAGGGTTTTGAAGACTCCAAGAGCCATCCTCAAGTATCTGATTAAGTAGTGCTTCTCATCTTCAGTGGCACTGCTGATCTTTTGGATAATCCTGCTGCGGGGCGCTGTCCTGGGTAAGATATGTAGCAGCATCCCTGGTCTCTGTCGTGTATTTGCCAGTATATTTAGCATGTTGTCCCCTGTCGTGAAAATGAAAATATCTTCAGATGTTTCCAAATGCCCTTTGGGGGTTACCCTTAGAGTGGAATCAGAAAATGAGTCCAGAACCCTTGTGAGCCTGAAATATGAGCATGAAGATGAAGTGGGCATGTAAATGAGGGAGACTGAGGCAGGAATTGCTCTCAGTAATTTGTTATTCATGTGCCCTAGTGAAGTAGCAGTTTGGTCTGCCACCTCTGAAGGAGCACAGTCCACATACATCCCAATGACCTGGGTTCAAGTCCCAGGTCTGGTGGGAATAACCATGTCAACAACTAAATAAAAAATAAAATGGAATGCTTCTTCCACCTCTCTCTTCTGTCTGCCTGCAGCTTTCCTTCAGAAATAAATAAATAGGCATGCCCTGGTGGAGCAGGTATTGGATGCAGTCCACATACATCCCAAGGTTTTCATTCTCATCCTGGGGCAAGCAGGAACAACCAAGATGAAAAACTAGTTAAATAAATAAAGTACCTCTGCCTCCTCTCCTGATACTTGCCTGCCTCTGCTTGCCCTCACTCCTGCCTGCACCTTTCCTAAAAAAAAAAAAAAAAAGTTATTATTCAGGCCCAGAGCATGCTGCCACCTAGTGGTAGATGGGTTACATGCACCCATGACTGATCCCACCCAGTTCAGTGAATTAACTTGCCCTGCTGCGGGGCTGCGTTTGGGCCAAACAGAAGGCCAAACCCTAAGACTGAGCCAGGAAGCCCCAAATCAGACCATCCAGGGCATGCGGCAACCAGGAGCTTCTGTGGCAATGGGACATTTCCCTATCATTTTGTCAAATATTTAAGGATGTACTTATGAAAACAAGTCAGCCAACTTCATTTCTTTTCCTCTAACTTTCTCCTACAGGCACTCTGACCCCTTCCTCAGACTCTCGTTCAGGGTCTAGCCCTCAAAGGTTTGCATCAACACAGCAACCCTATGAGCTGGGCCCCCTCAGCTAGACTGCGGTTATCCCAGAGGCGACCTTTTTCCCAGGCTGAACTTGGAGGAAGAGTCAGGAGGTTGGTATCTCTAAAGGCTGAATCCAGACTCTCCATCTTTCCCTTCACTTGCTGCCCCTTGGAGTTCCCTGCTCCCCGGCCCCACTGCCCTCAGTCTTGCCTGCGCTGTCCTCCTCCCATGCCTGGCGAGATGGCTCAGCCAGCTTTCTTCAGTCACGTGGCGTTGCCTGGGGGCACACTTGTGTGGGAGCTGGGCCCTGACAGGAGACTTCAGGATGGCTACACGGGGCAGGCAGGCAGCTGGGCCTCTCTGGCCAGCGGGGGAGTGGAGTTTCTTATGCAGGAGGGCTGAGGGCACAACAGAGAAAGAAATCTGCTTGGCCTCTGTGGTCTAGACCCAGAGCTGGCATCGGGTCCTTTCTAGCACATCCTGCTGCTTGGAGCAAGCACCAAGGCCAGGCCACTTTGAACAGGAGAGGATGCAGCCTCCACCTCTTGATGAGAGAAGTGACTTGTTTTATAAGTACTTCCTTAACCACGTGACCGAAATGATAGAGAAATGTCCCATTGCCACAGAATTCCCTGGCTAGTCTGATTGGGGGCTTCCTGGCTCAGTCTTAGAGTTTGGCCCCATGGTTGGCACAACTGCAGCCTCCCAGCAGAGCAATTGCGCTGCAGATAACCCACCTCTCCCACCTCCCCTGGCTCAGGTCAGGGCCCCCCTTAAATATCCGTGTGCTCACTTCATTCATTTCTGATTAGCAGCCACCTCCTTGGAGAGACCTTCCCTGATTATCTTGATCAGCACCCCACCATCGCCCCCCACCCCACTCTGGACACTTACCACACTTGATACGGAGCATATTCGTTTGCTAGCTGACAGTTTGCTGCCCACCAGACAATAAGGGCCAAGAGGGGAGTGATGCGTCTGTGCATCATCACTGAACGCCCAGCACCAGGAAGAGTGCTTGGCTCATTGTAGGAGCTTGATACCTGTTCGTTGAAGGAGTGAATGCTTTTTGTTTTAAAGGAAAGGCATAGGCAGGGATGAAGGCAAGTAAGCAGGCAGTAGGAAGAGAGAGGAAGAAGCTCTTTATTTTATTTTCAGTTAGTTGTTCACACTGGTTGTTTGTCCCCCAGACCCAGGATTCAACCCAGGACTCCAACCCAGAGGTATGTGGTCTGTGCTCCTTCGGAGGTGATTGCCCTAACCACTCCTCCACCACTTATCAGATTCCATCATCACAAGTTTATTTGTAAGGAGATTTAAGTAAATTTTTTACTCAGTATTATATATATGTTATATATATATGTTTATTTTGTTTGCATTTCTATATAATTTTCAGGAAATTGAATTTGTGCCTCAGTCTGTGTGCACATCACATCTCACCCACCACCAGGGTTTAAGTCCCATGACCACCACTATGTGAGCTCTTTATTCCCTGCTTCCCTCCCTCCACCCTTGTGGTCACCCTAGTCTTGTATCCTGGGAATTTTGTTGTCTTTTGTCAGTTCATTTGTTTTCTGTGTATTTTACATTGAGTGAAACCATCCACTACTGTCTCTCTCTTTTTTTTTTTCTGGCTTATTTTGCTGAGTATCATCACCTCCAGTTCCATTCAGCTTGTTGCAAAAGGCACAACTTCATTTTTTTAAATAGCTGAATAGAATTCCATGGAGTATTTATACCACAGCTTCTTTACCATCATCTGTGGGCGGGTATTTAGGTCATTTCCACCTCATTGTGTTCTGTCCCGTGTGTCTAGAAAACGGCGGCCCACTGTGAACATCGCTGAATGAGTGAGGCGTGAGTGGGAGGGACGGGGTGTGGGCACAGGGCGCTGCATCCCCTGCAGTCATCCCTCTTGATCTCAGGCAGAGGTTGGGTCTTGAAAACAGGGGTGTGAACAAAAATGTCCTAACTTGTTTCTTTGTCCTTCCCAGGAGCTGGTGTTTGGAGCGGCCCCACCCCAAATGTCTTTCTGTGAGGTTATATCAGGTCACAGCATTTCTCTGAGTCTCCTGCTCCAGGGTCACTCAGATGCTTGTGAAAAATACAGGTGCTAGCCCCACCCCAGAGTATTAACTGAGCACCTTCTGGGTGAGGCCATGCCACCTGATTGTCCCACCAGCGCCCCACCTCCCCACTGAATCTCATGTATGACTCCTTTTTTTTAAATACTACTTTAAAGGGAAGGCGAAGGCAGGCAGGAAGAGACAGGAGGAAGAAACATATGAGCTTGCTTTACTTTTTGTTGCTCATCTCTGTTGTTCCCTGGTGTTCCAAGTCACAAAGCCAGGTCCTTGGGCGGATGTGGACTGCGGACTGTGCCAGCCAGAGGCTGCATAATACCGTTTAGCCACCAGGGCGCGCTGTGCAGCACCTGCCATTTCTGTCTTCAGCTGGGTTTTCTTGGACTGGTTTTTTCTTTAGACCACTTTGTGTCTCTTAAGATGCTGGTGGCTTTGTTTATTTCCCCAGAAGGTTTGTAAACAAGCAACCTGTTCCATAATTCCTGGAAAATCAGGTGTGCTTCCTTACCTTCTGGGGAACCTGGTGCCCAGGGGCATGAAGGCCGATGGGCCAAACCCCAGTGGTTGGCAGGATTACACTTAACTTCCAGCAGGCAGGGAGGAAGCAAAACTGGGGCTTGCAGCTTCATGGTATGTGGAACTGTGAGGTCTGCGTTTGGGGCTCACAGAGAGAAGACACAGGGTCCTTGTCGTGGGGGTGTGGCTTAGCACTGTTCTGGGAGGCAAATGTTTCCTCAGGGGCGAGGCATGGGGAGAGGTAAGGGAGGGACTAATCTTCTTATGTAAGAGTCATGCAAGAACGTGTTTTGTAAGCCCAGGGCTGCAGGGCTGCTAAGTTTAGATTTGAACCTGAAACGTCTGAACTTCACCAGGGAGCTGAGGCTGTCGCTGTCCTGGGCTCTGCTGGCTCTGCTAGGAAGCAGTGTCTGGGGCCCGCAGCGTCCCCCCAGGCAGCAGGGGGACACGGTGGGTGTGGAGGAAGGGGGGACCTACCGTGTTTCAAGAAAGCTATGACATGTCCAGAGAACACGCTGGTGGGCAGCCCCCGGCACCAGTCTCTCCTTCAGCCACAGAAGGTGATGGGAACATGAGACATGAGAGCTGGGGTGGGGATGAGGCAGGACTCCTAGGCTTAGTATCACACCTGGAGGCTGATTTGTAGTTTTCCTCTCTGTTACTGCCCACATTGGAGAGAAAGACCTTCCATCAGTCTGCAGAGGAGGGGCCATTGATGGGGTGGCCAGCCAGGAGGCCCCTCTCCAGATCCTGAAGGAGCCTCTGGACAATGGGAACCAGGAGGCTGTGAGGTCTCTGCCAGGCAGATGCCTGGTCTGGTCACCAGGAGCCCGTCCTCCTTGTGTGGGAGGTGTGTGTGTGTGTGTGTGTGTGTGTGTGTGTGTGTGTGTGTGCACGTGCACATGGAGGGAATGTGGGGGCTTGGCGATGTCAGTGGGAGGGGGTCCACAAGACCAATTCCACGACTGACTCGCAGGTCTGGTGGCATCTCCAAGACCACACTTGCTGCTCTTTTCCAAAGGAAAGGTGCAGATAGCAATGAAGGCGAGCAGGCAGGCAGGCAGGCAGGTAGACAGGAAGAGAAGAGGAAAAAGCATTTTTATTTTTATTTTAATTCACTTGTTCGCACTGGTTATTCCCCCTGGGGGTGAACCCGATCCCTGGGATGTCCGTAGACTAGCAGGGCCCCTTCCAAGGTGGCTGACCGCACTGCTGCTCACCAGGGCACACCCGCTCTTACACAGGAGGGTTCACAGAAGAACTGGAGGAACTTGCTGAGGGTGGGTATGCTAGCAGGTATGGTTCAGTACAGGGACAGTCCAGACGAAAGTCAGCTAAGGGCTGAGAGGCACAGGGCAGGAGGGTCCAGATACAGAGCTTCCAGTTGTCCTCTCCTGGGGGGGCCCAGACACTGCTAATGCCCCCAGAAGTGAGGTGACAATACCCATGGAGGACTGTCAGCCAGGGAAGTCCACTGAGCTTTGGTGTCCAGAGATGTAGTGGGTCTCCCTAGTCAACTGTCCTTGTAGCTGAAACCGGGAGATCCAGCTGCTGCTGTGGGACTCAAAGTCCTGCCCTAAATCACACTGCTGGTTTATCCTACAGGGCCAGCTGTCACCTTAGATAAAATACTCCTATCCGGCATGACAGTGCAAAAACTGAGAGATTACTTTCCAAAAGCCTAGGGCAAAGTCCTGGCCTCCCTTTGGGGTGGGATTAAATTCTCCCCGACACAGGCTAATTAAACATCTCAGCCCACACCCGGACTGTGAGTCCCTGTTTCCCGGAGGACTGGCAACCCCTGGCACAGTTCTGACTTGTCCAATCAGTAGGACACAGCATAGCTGTCCCCAAAGGTGTGCAACTGTGTGGAGGGGTGACAAGTGATTTCAAGTCAGTCCCCTCCCTTTCTGCTGTGTGTCATCACCATTTAGTTCGTCATTTCTTTACTCGTTGTCCCCAACACCTGAATGTGAACAGCACCCATTCCAGTGAGGAAGGCAGGGAATAAGGAGCAAAGCAATTATTAAATAATTAATGACCAGCGAGTGAGTGAAGCTTCCTCCTCTAGCTCAGGCAGCTAAGGCACAGGCTACAAAAGCCATGGACCTGGGTTTGAGATCCAGGGCTAGAAAAAGAATAGACAGATCAAATAATAAAAAAAAAAGTGATAAAAAAAATGAATTCTAATGAAACATGCTCTTAAGGAAGCCAAAGGCTGAGCTCAGAGTAAGGACAGAGAGGAAAAAATAATCTACCTTAGATTAAGTGGCAGGAAAAGGCGGCTTGGAGATGGTTCTATTTATTTTTATTTAGTTGTTCACGCTGGTTGCCTCCCCCCAGGGCCAGGACTTGAACTCAGGGGCATGTGGCCTGCTCCTTTGAAGGCAATTGACCCAATGGCTGCTCCACCAGGGTGTGCCTGAGAAGGCTCCATTTAAGCTGAAGACCAAAGATCGAAAAGGTGCTAGCTGTGGACTATCTGGCAGAGGGGCAAATGGACCTCGGCTGCCTCTGTACAGATTGTGAAAAGCACGCAGAAGCAGAAACAGTCTCAACAACTGTTTTGTCAGTACCCAAGGCTCCATGAGTTGTGCATAGACAGGACCTCAGCCTCACACATTTGCTGTGAGCTCCTGCAGTGTGCAAGCCACACGACTGTCCGTGGCAGGCTTGGACAGACCTGGAAGCTCTACCTGGCAGGCATCAGACACGAGGCCATTTTAATTCCATGTAACCTCACCCACATTTTAATTAGAAAAACATAGTCGTGACTCCTAGGGGAGACCATGATGCAGAAATCGGGACATTTCTTCATCCAGCCTCAGATCCAAGTCAAGAGGAAGAGGGAGCTGTCTGTCTTCAGGAAAACTGCATGTGTTGATTCACTGGCAGGATCTGGAAAAGGGGTTCCCTGTCCTTTGCAATAAAAGGGGATCCTGGCTGATTTTTCCCCTGTGGTTTTCTTCATCCTGTTTCAGGAAAGAGCACATGCTGAGCAAAGGAGAAGCTCTTGGCTACTCCTCACTTAGGTGCTCTGGAAGGGTTCCAGTGCAGGTCAGTTCTACTTAGCAACCGCACCCCTGTGTACATACATAAAAGGGACCGAGTTGGAGCTGGGCTGAAGCCTAGGTTTACTATACAATAGGAAGGCTTGTACTCCAAAGCACAGCTGGTTTTTATACGTCAGAAATCCCTGCCTCTTTCCATGATTGTTTGATTTTAATGTTTGCCACATATTTCAAAAATTGGAAAGTGGAAACGTAAAAGAAAAAACTACGTAGAGCCTTCCATTTGTTGCATCCCCCAAATCCCAAAACTGAAACCCTCGCCTCTTAATTGGATGGTATTAGGGCAGAGGTCTTTGGGAGGTTAATTAAGGTGAGATAAGAGCATGGGGTGGGACCCTTATGGTAGGGTTCGTGCCCTTTTTAAAAGCAGACACAGGATCGCTCCTCTTTGCATGTACACACCAAGGAAAGCCATAACCAGCATGAACGCTCTTACCAAGAACCTGATAAGGCAGGCACCCAGCGCTGCCTTCTAGTCCCCAGAACGGAGAGAGATAAATGTCGGTGGTTTATACCACCCCGTCTATGATATTCTGTGAAGCAGGCCTGAGCTGACTAAGACCCTTTACTAACAATTTACAGTATCATCTTGCAGAGGCTTGTGTATCAGTTTTGTCTTTAAAAATATTTATCAAGGTAACTTTGATTTACAAAATAATATGAAGCCATATGTGCAGATCCCCATTCTTCAGATACATGAGCACACACCCTGTCCACCACTGAATTACATGACTCCTTCAGCACTGTCTAGTGGACGCTGCCACCACTTGCCCTCACCCAGCATCCTATTTCCCCGCTGACAACCTCAGTTTTGTTGCCAGTGTCCCAGGGTTGGTTATGTTTCATCTCTTCCTTTGTTTTGTCTGTTCACATTCCACCTACGGGTGAGGTCTTCTGGTCTCTCTGTTTCTTCTTTTGACTTATTTCACTTAGCATAATCCCCTCTAGATCCACCCATGTTGATGCAAATGGCAGGATTTCATCTTTCCTAAAGGCTGTGTATATTCCAATGTATATACATTGCGTGTTAGTTTTGCATTGATGTTGTAACAAACTGCCATGTTCTTAGTTACTTAAACAAATTAAAATGTATTCTTTTACAGTTGTGGAGCACAGAGGTCCAAAATTAGTCTCATTGGGCTACATTTAAGGTTATCAGCCCCACTGTTTCCTTCTAGAGTCTCTGAGTGGAAAATTCGTTTGTCATCTATAAGCTAACTCATCACTTGGCTCAAGCATCCCTCTTTCATCTTCAGTATAACATCTCTCTCTCCTGTTGGTACACTGCTTTCTCTTTCTCTTCTTTTACAAGGACTCTTGGGACTAGATGAGGCCCACCTGGAGAATCCAGAATAATCTCTCCACCTCAAGATCCTTAACATAATCAAATCTTTAAATTCCTTTTGGCATGTAAGGTGACGTATTCATGGAACTCAGTGATTAGGATGAGGACATCATGTGTGGGGGGGATGTTCCATTATTCTCTCTACCATATTCGTCTCTATAGTTTTAAATGTTGTGGCTGCAATCACACTAAATATATGATTGCCTTCAGTCAGCGTTGTAACAGAAATACTTCCCCATGGGAAGTCTTTGTAACCTTTTCTCAGGGCTATAAATGCTCATGGAAAGAATGGGTTTCAGTGTGCAGACCTGGGTCCCGGGGATGCACAGAGACCATGCTGGCAGGAGGATGCTACCAGATGCACCAGGAGAACATTTTTATAGAGCGTATCTTGTTTTCCGTGCTGTTCCCCATACTGACTACTGCTTTCCATGTCACTTAGGACTGGAGGTCTTCCCTGGGTGATGAGTGTCACCTGAGATTTTTGGTTACAGATCCTCAGTAAGTCCTGACTCATCCTACCCAGACTCTAATCTGTAAAATGGTTAAAAATGATCAAGCTTTCAGGGGGATGCTCTTGTGGCTCAGGCAGCTGAGACCGCTCTGGTGTGGACCACACACAACTCAAGGTCCGGGGTTCCATACCTGGCTGGGGGCAGAGACAGTGGACCAAAAAAAAAACTAGGGCACGTCTGGTTGTGTAGCAGTTTAGTACATCGAGCATAGTCCACGGTTCAAGACCTGGGGCTGGTGAAACAACCAAGATGAACTAAATAAAATACAGTGCTTCTTCCTCCTCTCTCTCCCTGCCTCTCTGCCTACTTCACATTCATTTCTGCCTCACCTTTCCTCCCCTCTCTTTCTTCCTTTTACTCTTAATAAAAAAAAAAGTCAGGCTCTCTGACAATTAAGCTTTATAATCCAATTCATTGATGCTGGATGCAAGCAGACTATTTTTCTCTTTAAATTTAATTTATAAAATCTACATGTTCCATTTCTACCTTTATGGAGCTTATCTTCAAGCTCTGGTCACTTAGCAAAGACAGTTTGAAGAAATCACATTGAGGTATGGAGCCATCTGGCCAGGAACTGAGAAGGGTGGGAAGGTTTCAACACAGGTTCCTGGCAAGGTAATTGGCTGCTTTTTGTACTGGTAAATATCTATAGTGGAAGCCCCATGCCTGTAAGTTAGATGAAAGAAAAAATACTTCCCTAAAATGAAACAGTCTTACAGTAGTCACCCACTCCCATACTGAAAAGAAAAGCAAACATCTCAGCTTCCAGGATGTTGTACATTATTCTACTGGGAGGGAAGAGGGCACTGAGGATCTGGAAGAAAACCTAATCCTAATTGAACTAAACAAAAAGGGTACTTTATAGGTTCAGATAGCTGGAAGGCAGGGGCAGGGGTAGTCCGAGGAGGACTAGATTTCACCCGTCCCCCTTCCCCTGAGTTTAAGGTCCCCAGGAGCTGCCATCTCTAAGTCTTCTTGTGGATTGATTTCAGGTCTAGGTGAAGTCCGAGTTTCAACAGCCCCAGAAGTGTGATGCATTCTCATTGACCCATCCAGGGGAGTTCAGTGCTGATAGGTCAGGCTGAGTCACAGGACCACCCCAAGAACAGGCCTGGATTCAAGGATGGGGTCTGCTCCTTCAGAACTTGTGAACTGAAAGGGGATGGGATCATTACCCTAAAGAAAAACTGTCAGACCAGACCTGGGTTTCTTAGTTCAACACCACAAGAGGGCACGTAACTGGTCGTCCCCCAGCCAATCCTCTGTGGAGGATGGAATGGAGGTGGGTTTGGGCTGCAGGAGGTCTGGCTCACTGTCAACTACCTTTGTTTGTCCTGACTTCAGGTTGTGGTGCAGAACCTTCCACACTAGAACCTGAGGGCTTCCCGGTGTCAACTGATTTCACTGTTTTCTGAGTGCATGTTTGTTATGTGTTCCATTTATACTCACAACCAGTCTCTGCAGTTGAACCTGGGAGGTTAGCGGCACAAGGCCAGTAAGTGACTCACAGGATCAGCTGATTAATCTGAAAGCAGCACTTAGGGGAGTCCCACCAGGAACCCAGAGCCTGAGGGGCTTGGGGAACTCTCTCCAGGTGAGGCCCTGAAAGGGGTCTGGGGAAGAGGCTCTGCGGGGGAGGAAGCACTCTGGACACACTGAACACTGCACCTGCTCCTAGTCCTGAGAGGTTCCTGGAGATTCATCTTCCCACAGAGCCACTTGGTCTTATTTCAGTCTCTCTGAAGTCCTGTTCTCCCAGGTTCTGCTCACCGCACTGGTGAGTGACTCTGCCTTTTTCCTGCTTGACACTTTCTGGAAGCGAGCTGGGGACTCTGTGTGCCTGGTGGGGATGGCCAGGTTGGGAAGCCCCCAATCCCCACGGAGCAGCTCATGGGCCTGGGGAGAGTCCTAGCATTGGTCTTCTACTCTCCAGGACCTTGGTGGTTTCCTCACATTTACAGTCAAACCAGAACCCCCGACAGTGCCTGTGGCTCCCAGTCCACACCTGTCCTCTCCATAAGCTTCCTTCTTAACACCCTGCGCCCCATAGAAACACCAGTAGCCATTTTCCCGTTTAAGTTGCTGCCTCCTTCCAGCAGCCTGCCCTTTTGCCTCTGCACACCACATTCACCTTAAATTTGTGCCACAGCTGCTAGCCAGTGACTGTCCTCCTTCTCTAGCCTGGAACTTCCCACAGGGGGCCCAAGACGCCTCAAGCACAGGAGGATTGTTGGCCCAAGGTGGAGATGTGTAGAAATCTTCATCTAGTCATACATTCATTGCTTCTCAAAGCGGACATCAGGTGGGCCCACCACGCAGCCACGAAGGCGCAGCAGGGACACAGGGCTGGTGGGGAGGGAGGGAGGCCAGGCTGGAGGAGGGTTCCCGGAGGGTCCATTGCTGACCAGAAGTTAAGTGGCCACGCCGTGAGATCCAGCAGTGGGCATTTAAGTAAAGTGCTATCTACTTTTCCCCTTCTCTTTTCAAATGCTCTGAAAATGGTTGCTATAGAAGCTTCGCTACTGGGGAGAACTGCTAATTTTTTATTTTTCTCGGCGCTTCACCCAGGGCCCCCGCAGGTAGGGCTCGTCCAGTTGGCACGGCTTGCGGAGGGGGCAGAAGCCTGGAAACACTGCGTTGGGAGTCGAAGCGGAGCAACAATGGTGGCCTTTACTCTGCATCTGCGCTGGCGTGGGGACCCAGTCCCTCAGCCAAACCAAGGGCTACCCCAAGGACTCACAGCCCAACTTAACACAAAGCGCGGGTTGGCTGGGGGTCCCTGGGGCCGCCTCTCCATCCAGGATCGGTCCTGGTCCAGCGCCACATCAACTCCCGGGACGGGAATGGGACGGGAAGTGATGTCTTCCTCATCAGGAGGCAGGCTCAGGAGCCCCGCATTTCTTCTGTGGGCGAGGGGGGCCCGTGCTGCCGCTCAGCTGATCGGAAGAGCCCTCCCCTAAGAAGCCTTCTCCGCTGGACGTTTCCAACGAAAGCTGGCCGGCGCGGCGGCCGACCCGCGTGTCCCTGCGCACGCACCCTCCGTGCGCACGTCAGCCCCACGCGTCTCCGCCGCCAGTGCCGGGGCGCACGCAGGCACACTCAGGTGTCCGCACTCGCCTGTGGGCACACGCGTCCGTGTAGGCGCAGACGGGCGCCGACGGGCGCAGAAGGGTAAGAGGGAGTCTGGGGCCGCGAGGGGCGCCCGGGCCCGGCCGGGGCGGTGTCCAGGGCGCGCCCAGGGGCGGAGCTCGCGGGCCGGGCGCGCTGGGTCGGGGCGGGTCCGCGCCGCCGCCGTCCGCGCCGCCCCGCCCTCGGCCCAGCTCGGCGCTGGGTTCTCGCGCTGCAACCCCAGCGGTAGCCGCCGCCGAGCCCGCCGCCGCCGCCGCCTCCGAGGTACGCGCAGGGCAGAGGTAGGCTCTGGCTGCGCCCCAGGCCGTGGGCTGGGGCGCTGGGGGGTTGCTGGGGAGGAGATGGGGAGGAGCGGGCGAAGGCCAGGGGCCCGGGGCTGGGCCCTGAGACGGAGCGGGAGCGCGGGCCTGGCGGTCAGCGGCGGGCAGAACAGGCCGCGCGGGCGGGCACCCAGCAGGCCAGGGGCTGGGGAGCGGGAGACCGGACATCCGGAGGTGTCTGCGGCTGGGGGCCAGAACCTGCGGGGACAGGCCGGCAGAGGGGCAGCGGCTGTCGCGTGGAGGCCCCGCCGGCTGCAGGTCTAGGTGACCTTCCCCGGCGGCGCCCTCTGGCCCTTGATCCAGCCAGCAAGGGTTGGGCAGGGACCCTTCCACCACCGACGCTCACAGGGTCGGGCCCACGGACCTGTGCGGCCACGCTCTCGCCTTGGGGAGGAGGTCATGTCACGACCGTAGCCATGCGTCCCCGGCCAGCATGCTCTGTCTGGTCCACACCCGGCACTGTTAGCGGGTGCCAACTCCTTCCGGGTGGACGAGAGAGCGAGCGCCGACCTAGGCCGCAGGGGCGCGGACTCTGGCCTGGGTAGGAGGTTAGGCTTTGGAAAAGGAGGCGCCACGGGGAACTATGCAGTCTTCTTGGCTTTAGAAGGGGTTTCTGGTTCGGTTGATCTTTCATTCATCAGACACCGCGCTGAATTCAGGAAACTGGTCTTGAGCCTTTGAATTTGAGGCCTGCAGCTTTAGTGATTTGTCCAAGGTCACGCATCTGGGAAGGTGCCAAGCCTCAGTTTTTCCATCTGTGGAATGGGAGTACTTGAACCTCTCCTTCTTTTAAGCATTATTATTAAGCATTTGTTTGTAAGCCATTGAGTAACTTTAGGTTACTTTATGAAAAATCCTTTTATGTTTACAGACAGATACCGTCAGGCTGGAGCAGAAAGTTTGAATGTCAGTGCACACCTGGGCTAAGCTTCGGTCTCTGCCACCTTGGCCCATCCCCTTGACTAGCTTTCTCTCTCTAGAGGAGAGAGGGAACGGGGCTCCTCTGCCCAGTGTGTGTTGGTGAGGCCAGGGAAGACTGTCCAGGGCCCACCTTCTTTCTCTCCTTCGCAGCTCTGGACTGAATTCCTACAGGGTCAAGCTTAAGCCTTATGCATCTTTGTTTTCAGCTTCTGGACTAGTGCCACTTGGCACACAGTAGGTATTTGAGCAGGGTCTGTGGGCATGAATGCATGCTTGCTTTTTATGGAAGAGTCACTCACCCTTATTGACAAGAGATTGTTTCACCATTCCAGCATGTGGCTTTTACTAGGTGCGCGTTAAGTATTTGTGGAATTATTGAATGAACTGCAGTCTCATACCATAGTCCCTTGATCCTGACCACCCTTTTTGAGGGACACACATGGCTCCCAAGCTTCCAAAAAATGGCCCTGCCTAATGGTGAGTCACAGATGTCTAAAGAGCCGTAACGGGATGTATAGCCCTCGAGCTGTGAGAGACGAAACTATTCCATCATTCAAAATGATTGCTTTAAACATTTTTCATTTCTGTAACTTTTCCAAGTCCTGTGGGAAACTTGTTGAACTGGTGTTTCTGGGCTTGAAGGGTAACATGGGTGAGCGGGATTCTGCTAAAGGCCTTAGGCCTGGGGCCTCTTGCCTCTCTGATAGGGGTGAGAGGATGGCTTCTGCTGGAGTTGTCCTGAATAAGGAAAGTGCTTGACTCCGAGAGCGGCGCTGCTCTCAGTTGATCTCTTCATTTTATTTCTTCTGTCCTACAGGCAGGGATTGTTGGTGGGCGCAGACCTGGGGGCTCAAGGCGGGCATACAGTGAGGAGCTGCCTGTGGGTCTCTGGTCCTGCCCTACTGTAGACCTATGTGAGCCCCCATCTACAAGCTGGTGTTCGTAAGGGCAGTCACCTCTACCTGTACAGGGCACATGCTCCAGAGCCCTGAAGTCCACTTGGCCTTTGATGGAGCTTCCTTCTGATGGTGTGACATGTTTGGTGGGAATGACAGAGAAACCTGTGTGACCTAGAGTCATGCCAAGCCTGCAGGCAGCCCCTCAGGGTGCTCAGAGAGTCATGGCCTTGGGTTCCCCACACACTGCTTTGGTAGCTACTGAGGAAAGGTGACCAGGGGGCTGCTCAGTGGGACCCCAGCGGGAGCCCAATGAGTGCTCTCAGGGGGTGAGAGTGCGTGGGTGTAAGCCTGTACCCAGAACTGTGCTGGGAAGAATCCTGGAGACCAGACTGAACTCACAGCCCAGACCAACATGAGCCAGAGGGGCTAGTACAGGTCAAGTCACTTAAAAAAAATTATTGAATGTTTTGTCCTTAAGTGAAGGAGCAATGCATCATAACGTTATCAAATCACTTTCTAGTGTCTGTTTTCTACTAGAAAAATGTCATTGCGGTCTTTTTTTTCTGTTTTCCTATTTTTAAGATGTAGGCAGAAATGAAGGCAAGCAGAGGCAGGCAGGCAGGCAGGAAGAGAGAAGTGGATGAAGCATTTTTTATTTAGCTGTTCATCTTGTTTCCGCCAGCCCTGGGACATGAACCCCCGACTTTGGGATATATGTGGAGTGCACCCAACCTCTACTCCACCAGGGGGGCGCTATAATCATTCTTTATTGAGGGCTTACTCAATCTTCTGGGGTCTTGATTTGTGTGACGTTGAATTCATCATTCTGCAAGTCCCGGGAGAGAGAGGTGTTACTGTTTCTATTCCATGAGCCAGGAAGTCTGAGCACAGATAGGTGGGGTAACCACGGAGTGGAGTTGAGGGGCAGGGCCGGGTGGGCCTGGCTCAGTGCTGGTGCTCTCACCGCATCTACTGCTCCCAGGGGCCACTGAGACGCTGAGGATGCGAACGCCTTGTGGAAAGTAGAAGGGAAATTGTTATCCTTTCACATTGATGAGAGGGGGTGTGTGTGTGACTGGGTGTGGGCTTGCTCTCAGGAGACAGCGGCCAATTCTGCTCCCCTATTGGGCGTGAGGACAGTGGACTGGATGTCTGTCAGAAGGGTCGGTTTCCCATGGGACAAGGGGAGAGGCATTCTTTCAGGACCTGAGCGGACCCTGTTCAGCTAAATAAGACCTCATGATGGTCAGGAAGGACTCAGGACTCTGTGGTTCAGGGTGACCTTTTGCATCCTGCCAAGGTGCCATTGTTCTAATAAACATGAATTATGGAAGCCTGTCATAAAATTCGAGCCGCATTGCATGCTTATAGGAACTAACTGCTGTACCTACCTGTTTTATATTAACCATCTTGTTCAGTCCTCACAGTGATGCTGAGACAGGTACTCTTTCCCTGCATTAGAACTAAAGAAAGTGAGGTGCGGATGTAGGGTGACTTGCCTCAGGTCACACACTTAGATGTGATGGAGGAGAACTGGAACTCCAAGTCTGCTCGGCTCCTCAGTCCACCAGCCCAGGCACTATGCTACATCCCCACCAGGTTGGGTGTGGCAGCCAGGCTCCTGGGAACTTGGGGTGCCTGAAGTCAGGCAGCGGGCTTGGTGTGCCTGGGACCCAGGCTTTGGCCTGCTCCCTGCCAGCTCCGGCCTGCTCCCCTTGATGGGTGAGGGCTAACCCTTAGCTTCAGTCTCGTGGAAAGCTGTGCTGCTCGTGGCCCAGCTCCCAGGGTGTTTTAAAATAGAAGTGAGGCCTGGAAAGCTGGGCTGCCCGTGTGAAGCTGTCGTGGAAGGGGGAGGGGACGACAGCTGCGCTGGGAATACAGACCTGCTGCCGGAGCACAGGGCACGGCTTTGCCAGCATCCTGGAGACACACCTGGCTGTTACAGGGCTGTCTTCCTGGTGAGAAAGTGTGGGGTGGGGCTAGGGGCCTGATGACATTGGCCCCCACATATAGAACTGAACTGACTCTTCTGGAGTTAGGGGAGGTGCTTTTGCTGCAGCCCCTGGCTGGTCTGATGCCCCTTCTGCAGGCCTGCCCAGCTCTGCTCCGACGAACCACTACAGAGGGGTTAGAGAAAGAGCAGTGCCAAGGCCTTCCCTCCCAGTCTCCCTGCCTAGGGGAAGTCCAAGACAGTGGTGTGATTGCCTGGTGGGGCCAGCTGCTTGCAGGAGTTAGGTGCATTCTCACACAGGCCATCAAAAAGCCTGCGATGGAGGCGTCATTTGTGAGGATAGCGTAGGGCATCTAATAAGCTGTGTGCCCCTGACCCATTGCACTCCTGGACCTATGGGGTGAGGAGGCAGTTGGAACTGGGGGAGAGCTGGAGCCAGGCAGGGGGCCCCTGGCAGGAACTGTGGCCTTGGGTAGAAGAAGGGAGGGGCCTGGTGGTGAGAACCTGACCTCACTCTCCCCTGTGTTCTCCCCTGTGTATCTGCTGGGGCCTCTCTTTAGCCAGAACCCAGCAGTAAGTCCATTGATAACAGCTCATCATAGTCACGCCTGGGTCACAGAGCAGTGGCCTGGAGCAGGGCAGTGCACCTGGAGGAACAGACTGTCCTGGATAATCAACTGCGGTTGCCATAGCCAGTTATTGGGCACTCCTGTGTCCCAGGCAGTCCTATATGCTCACGTCTCCTTAGCCTTGCACCAACTCCGATAGAAAGGCACTACTGTTAGCCCCATTTTATAGATGAGCAAAGAGAGGCCCTGAGAGTGTAAGATCGAAGTGGCTTGTCCAAAGTCATGTGACTAGTAAAGGTGTGAACTGGCTAGAACCCCTGCTCGCCTCCGCCAGGCTCAGTCCCTTCCAACAGTCACTGTGCTGCTGTGTGGGAAGTGCTGGGCCGGGCAGCTCCGGGTCTTCAGGTCCTACCCCGTCATCCCCTTGCCCTTGGAGATGTCACGTGGTGTTACCTGGGCTCAGGAGAATTCTGCTCATCTGTTCCTGATGGCTCTGGGGACCACAGCCACCCTGCTCCCCGGGTCAACCATTGAGTGCTTGTGAGTGCTCTGGGACACTAAGGCTCCCTGCTTGATCCTGCTGAAGGCGCCTCTGTGAAGACAGGTGTGAACTTCAGGGTGGGGTTCTGGTGGCTGCTAGGTGCAGGGTGACGTGCGGGCTGAGTAAGCTGAGTGGCAGGGAGGAGGCTTTTGAACAGCTGTGTCAGGCACACTAAAGTTATGGAGCTTTGCCCTAGTCCTGCCTTCTGGGTGGGGTGGCCAATGCCGCAGGTGGTCAACTGGGAGGGCAGTGCACCCCAGTCACTCTCACCTGCTGCTCCTGCCATCTCTGTGTAGTTTGAATCTGTTTTTGGAGCCAATATAGACACCTTGATAGCTTTTCTCTCTGGCACCTCTAGAGTGATAGTCTGTTAGAATGGAACTTAAAATTTTCTTTAAAAAATGATCAATGGACACAAACAGCTTTAATAATGAAGTAGAATAAAACATGAGCACCCAGTTTGAATCCACTCTTTCCCCAAGCCCCGTTGCCTCCCCAGAAGCAGCTTCGGGCAGCCACAGATTATAGGTCGGCAGGTGTCCTTCCACACACCTTTCCAAACGTCCAGAATGTGTGAACAGATGAAGATGTGTCTGTGAAAGGTTTTCCTCCAGTGACACGGGATTGCCTGCTTCTGTGACTTGCTTTTTTTCATGTAACCGTATTGTAATTTTCTGTGCCACCACGTATAAGCCACCGCATTCTTTTTGATGACCCCATGAAACAGCACATAGTTCGCACATGCCTTTATTTTTTCTTTATTCATTTTCCTGTCCCTTGCTGCTGGGTTTGTGCTGTAGTGGCATTCTGTGCACCTCTTGGGGACCTGGGGAACTGCTGTGGGGCGGGTTCCTGGCAGTGGCATTGCCCTCCAGAAGGGCTGTGCTGTGTGCAGTGCTCCTGCTTGGTGTGAGAGGAGTGACTGTTTTCCACACCAGCCATAGATATTTAAATACATTTTTGCAACTACATTAGTGAGTCCCCTTAAAGTTCACACTTGGCTTTGAGTTCAGAGGTCTTGGGACTGAACCTGAGCTTGGCTGTCTTGAAGACAAGTGGGGTTGAAAGCCGCCCCCCACGCCCCGCTCTACCAGCAGAGGGCGCTCCTACTCATAGATACATTGTCTTGTTCCTATTGTCAGATACTGTTTCTACTTTTTTCCTGTTATAAAAATACTTTGATGCTTACTGCCTGTTTACTCGTTAAGCAAACATTGAATACCCACTATGTGCCAGACCTTTGCATATCTTTGGGCACATGACTTCCCCTCTTTTGGATAAATTTATCCATGACAGGCTCTGGGATGCTTTGAATTCCAGGGTGTGATTTGGGGGTGGGGGTGTGTTTGTAGTGGCTGTGGGGAGGTTGGGAGCAGAGCAGCTGTCACTGACATGCTGCTGATGAGGCTAAGAGAATGTCCCACCATCATGGAGGTTATATAACTGTTGGACTGGGCGATATACTATCTCTTTCCTCTGAGCTTCCAGTATGGGCTGGATTTTCATTCCTCAGCTGGAGTGGAGCTCATATAATCTGCTCAAGGTCAGCCAGAGAGCGGCTGAGTAGGTAGGCTGGCAGGCAGTGGACGGGAACCAGGGACTCCTGTCTCCTGATGTAAGTTATTAGTCCTTCTCAATGTCAGAGTGTCTGCAGGCAGGTCTGCTCAGGCCCTGCCATCCCCCACTTCTCACTTTGCTGTGGGCAGGACGCTCCCAGGCTCTGCCTTGAAGCTGCCACCAGGCAGAGGCCAGGGGTCCCGGTAGCCTTCTGATTGCTCTCTGCCCGGGGCTGGCTGCCGTTGCCATGTTACAGTGCCCTGCTCCGTGCGCAGCCTGCATGGCTTCTGAAGGCGGAGGGTGGGTGCTGCAGAGATGCAGGTGAGTGACTTGGAGCCCATTTTGGAGGAAGGGAGTTGGGTTCAGCCTCCAAATCAGCCTCGGCAGAATACCTAATTCTCTTCCTGCCAGTCGCGGCCTACGAAAATGGAAATGGAAATCATTATTTCTACAATGAAATTGTTTTTGAAGTGGGTGCTGGAAACTAAAAATGGGCATTTTCTGGGAACTGTTTGAAGTTGTGAGAAAACTGAGCTTCTGGAAGAGGCAGAGCTGCCTCAGGCCTTTGCTCCGTGGGGTCAGATAAATGCAGCAGGAGACAGATGGGAAAGAGGAAGGTGCGCGGAAAGCAGGAGAAGCCACAGCGGCAGTGCAGTTGGGGTACTTGCGTGGAGGCCTCCCAGGTGGGTGTTCCGAGCTCCAGGAGTGGATTTGGCCCTACTCAGCCAGAGGTTCCTATGTGTCTCCCCTGCCAGGGGCTGTGCAGGAGCTGCAAGCAGAGTCTGGCCTTATTCCAGCAGCTTCTACCATCCCAACTTCCTTGTCCTTGCTTGGTCATCTCTTTAGTGGCCAAGTGTGTTAAGGTGATGTTTGCTGTGGGTGGAGTGTTTTCTGATAGGTGGCTTTGCCTCTTCAGATTTGGGAATTAGTGAGGAGAGAGGGCATTTGGGGGAGTGTTAAATGATGAGTGTTTTGTTTTCCCAGAGGGACGGAGTTGTCCAGATGTGAAGGCTGCTTGCGTCTAGTGAGGTGGGAGCTGGAGCCAGGAGAGGGAGGTTGGGAAGACCCTGGCCCAGGGGGGGAGGAGGCAGCAGTGAATAGGGTCCACTGATCACTATTAGCACTGGGGGTAGAGAACGTTCCAGACCCTTTGCTGAGATGTTCTCCTGCAAGTCTCTTTGGGACTGTGATTATTTCAGCTTTCCATCTGAATGGTCTCCCTGCTTCTCCTGTGAGGTGCCTGACCTGACCCAGCAGTGGCCGGGACACCTTTGGGGGTGTTCAGGAGGGCCTGGGGGATGGCTCCTGGTCTGTCCCTGGGGTGGCTGTGCCTGCAGGGTTGGTTTGGGGAGAAAGGACTAAGTCGTGAGAGGGGAGTCCCGCGCTGGAGAAAGCCAGTGTGGGCGGCCTAAGGTGGACCTTCTCCAGCTCTTCGTGCTCTGACGCTGATGCGACTGAACTGCTCGTGGTTCCAGCTGATCACCTGCAAGCAGCAGCAACAGCAACAGAAATAGGACCGTGTAAACAGCTCGTGGGACAGCCCCTTGCTGCTCTGATGCAAAAGTGGTTTGGGGCAGAATTAGCCAAACCTCTGAAAGAAATAAAGTAGGACCCACTCCACAGTTTCATCGTTTAAAATTGTGAAAGTTCATGGCTGTTTATAATGCACTCATTGGTTCTGCGGGCTCCCTGCCATGTCTCTGAATTAAGACTTTGGTCAGGAATGCTGCCTTCACATGGTGGTAGTGCTATTCTGGATCCCTAGAACCAATTTTCTGGGGCTTTTTCCTCACTGAGAACATGCGTGCAGGTGTGGAATTGTGTGTGTGTGTGTATAGGTGACTTCAGATGGGGTGACTACAGACTCATTTCAGCAGTTTAGGTAGACTCTTTTGAACACTGATGGAACCCTTCTGGGATCAGTAGAATTTTTGGTGAACTGAGGCTCATGATTCTGGAGATGGAGAAGATGCAGAAGATGTTGCTTTCTCAGAGGCTTCTCCTGAATGGAGGCACACGGCCTGTTCCATCTGGATGAAGATCTTGGGGCCCAAGAGTAACTCGCCGTCCTTGAACAGGGAGGTGTTTAATGCTGTTGACTGACTGACTTATATACAACAACCCAGTTGTAGTGCTTTGGTAGTTGGTTCTTTAACATGAAGTCACAGTGCACCCTGGTGGAGTAGTGGTTTGGTCAGCTGCCTTCAGCCAAGAGCGCAGGCCACATATCCCAAGGACTCGGGTTCAAGATCTGGGACTGTGATGGAAACCAAGATAAACAACTAAACACAATAAATAAAGTACATCTTCCTCCTCTCTCTTCCTGCCTGCCTGTCTGCTTGCCTTTATTCCTGCCTGCAGCTTTCTTTTCTTAAAGAAAATTCCATTAAAATAAAGTTACACTGGAGTTCAATGTTTGAATTAAATTGGGGCGGAGAGAGTTGGTTGCTTTTCTTCCCAGGTAAGAGTTGCTAATTAGGGTTTACTGCATGCTCTCGAAGGGAGATGATGCCCTGAAAATGGTTCCCCTAAAGGGCAAAAGTTTTGTGAAAAGTTAGATCCTTTTTGGCAGGTAGTAGGTATTCCATGAATATTTGTTGAATGAACAAAATCAAAACCACATGGAAAATAGGTGTCTCTGAAAAGCTTTACTTTTTATTCAGTGCATTTAATGTCCCAGCACTTAACATTTTGTAAGAAGATATGTTTTATTGGCAAGAGTCCTACAGTTCAGTAAAATAGCTGGCTCATGAGAATGTGTCTTTCATAGTTAATTCATTCAGCAAATATTTACTGACTCCTACTATATTCTGGGCCTGTGCGCAGTCCTGGGCTTGCCAAGAAGTCTAAAGTCAGGCTTGTCTGCTATCAACAAAATGTATTGGGTGACAGAAAAAGAAGTGAGAGACAGCATGGGATTCTCTGGGCCTCCCACACCTGGAAGGGTCAGGTACTCTGGCCTCAGTGCTTATGATTAAGTTTTATTGGTGGTTAATTTTATCTAATGATTTTTATTGCAGGAAAAATAATTTCCAATTATCAATGCATTTATTCTGTTTTTTGTTTTACTTTGTTTTCGATTGTAGCAGAAGATGGCTGTGCCTCCCACCTATGTGGATCTTGGTAAATCTGCCAGGGATGTCTTCACCAAGGGCTATGGTGAGTGTTACCTGCACTGGCCTCTTGACTGATGGACTGGGTTGTCATGTTTGGGAGTTTACTCATCACCATTTGAGAGACCTGGGCCTGTCATCTAAAAATTTTCGTGTCAGGGAAAAAAGATAAGCTCTCTGTGGCTGGTGAAGCCTTTTGGGTTGTGCACCCTGTAGGAGGGTGGGGTGGGGCTCAGAAATTGCTGCCAACAGTGAACATTCTCGCTTCCTCTCCTGAGCATGGAGCAGCTCTGTTGCAGCGGCATAGCGAGTCGGCTAAATTTAGCCGGTCCTTAGGCACATGCCCACACTGTCAGGCACCTTTCTCTCAAACCCCACTGGAGCGCAGGTGGGGGATACAGCTGGGCCTGGGCAAGCTCTGGCTGTCGGGTCGCTGTGCAACTGCGCAGGCGCACAGGCGGTGAGCGCCCCCGCCCTCAGGGCGTTTTGAAACCGCTGTAAGGGAGGCGGGACTGCTGCTCTGGAGTTATTACTTTCTTTTAAAGGAAAGGTACAGGCAAGAATGAAGGCGAGTAGGCAGGCAGAAAGAGAGGAGGAAGAAGCAGCTTTATTTATTTAGTTCATCCTGGTTGTTGCCCCTGGTTCCGGGTCTTGAACTGGGGTCCTTGGTATGCGGTGTAGACTGTGTTGGGTGGGCTTTATTGTTAAGCGTCAGGGCTCACCACTTGTTATTTCAACCATTAACAGTTGTCATCTTCTTTCTTTAGGGTTTGGCTTAATAAAACTTGATTTGAAAACAAAGTCTGAGAATGGACTGGTAAGTTGTCCGACCTCTATGGAGTATGAGTCTTTATCACAGATCTGCGAAGAGCTGCCGTGTCTGGGTGGCTGAGTGCAGGGAAGGGACGTTTCTGGATCTTGCTAGCTTGTGGTTGTCACCTTCACTGCCTCCTCTGTGGGACGGTCGGTCCAGGGGAGCCACACCATTGGTCTTCAGTTCAGTTCCTACAGGAGTGTGGGGAGGGTCTCAGAGTTAGTTTTCTTTGTGCTTCTTCCAAAATTGACCTGTGTTGAATGTCATATAGTGATTTAAAAAAAAGAATCTTAGTGGTCTCTTAAATTGAAAAGAAGAATTTTTATTTTTTTATTGTAGTAATTATTCTGCACATTAAAATAATTTCCTGTGTGTAGGTTCCCCATTTCTTGTTACAACACACCATGCCCTCCACCAACTTATGAAGTGTTCTTCCCCACTCTCCAGTGGCCTCTGCTGCCATTTGTCCCACACCCACCCCATTCCCTTTTGGTCACCTCAGTTCTGTTGCAAATGTTTCAGGGTTGATCTATTTAATCTGTTCCTTAGTTTTGTCTATTCCATCTATGAGTGAGGTCATCTGGTCTCTATCTTTCTGAAAGAAGACATTTTGAGGTCGAATTTTGCAGAGTCAGCTTTAACTCAGTGCTCACATTCTTCTCTGTGAGAGGCTGGAGGCAGGAGAGACCAGGGAGTGCCTTCCCATCCAGAGAGTTACAGGGGAGGGAAGAAGGAAGCCATCCCCTGATAAAGAATTCCCCACAAGGTTTCCTTTAATTAGCAGACTCCTTTAGCCCCATCTGCACCTCATGCAGCTAACTGAATTCTAGAGTATTGAATTACAGGACTGTGGGTTAACCCCTACATATTCAGGCCCTTCTTGGCATAAAGGGAAATGCAGTCCATTGAAGGATGGAGTGATATAACGTCAGCTTCTGACGTGTGGGCTGTGACTCCTTTCAAGGAATTTACCAGCTCCGGTTCAGCCAACACTGAGACCACCAAAGTGACGGGCAGTCTGGAAACCAAGTACAGATGGACGGAGTGTGGTCTGACGTTTACAGAGAAGTGGAACACGGAAAACACGCTAGGTGCTGAGATCACTGTGGAAGATCAGGTACGGTGGGTGGCAAAGGAAAGCCAGTTTTTTTAACTCGCCTCTGCCGCTCTGCCTTGTGACTAAACCTGACGGATTTCTTTCTGGTTCAGCTTGCACATGGACTGAAGCTGACCTTTGATTCCTCCTTCTCACCAAACACTGGGTAAGCATTGCAATCTGTTTTCTCCAAAAAGACATTTATTTAGCAGATCCTGTGCTGTTCCTGTTTTGGTCTCATCTGTGCAGCCTGCAGGGTTTCTGGTCCTGTAATGCACCATTTATGTGAGTGAAAGTCGGGGGCACAGCCGCCAGCCTCTTTCCAGCCTTATTTTTCAGACTTGGAGGGCCCTTCCCCCAGGACCCTCCTCAGGGACAAGGAGGATGTGTGGGCTTCACTGCCAGGTAGCTCCTGAAGTTGTACTTTTAAACAGCCTTAAACAGATTAGACTTGATAGTTTTCGGGCTTATCAGGAGGAAGGGCGGTGTGTGGGCTTGAAATTTTCACTGCTTTCCATAATGGCGAGAAGGAATTGTTCTATTCTACAAGATGCTCTTGTTTTTCCTTTTTCTTCATTTTTTAAACGTTAAATTTTATTGAAGGAACAACGCATCGTAACATTATCTAGGTTTAAGATACATATCGGTATGTAATACGTAAGTTTACCACCAACAGTCTAATTCTATTCTTCACCATGTAATTGACCCCTTCTACTCAATTTGCCCACCCTCCTTCTCCTTTCTTTCTGGTAACCATTAATTTGATTCTAAAGACTCAAAGTCTATTTTTGTTTGATTTGGTTAATTTGTTTGCTTGCTTTCTCTGTATACGGCATAGAAGTAAAATCATGTGATATCTGTCTTTTTCCTTCTGACTGATATCACTAAGCGTAATTCCCTCTAGGTCCATCTACGGTCTTACACATGGCAGGATTTCATCTTTTTTAATGGTAGAGTAGAATTCTGTTGAGTAGTGTTCTCTACCCACTCATCTGTTGATGGACACTTAGATTGTTTCCAGCTCTTGGCTGTTGTAAGTAACTCTGCAGTGAGCATGGGGGTGCATATATCTCTGAATTAGTGTTGTTGTGTTTTTCTGTTAAGTGTTCAGATGTGGAATTATAGTATCATATAGAGTTTCCATTATCAGTCTTTCGTGGAATCTCCATACTGCTTTTCATAATGGTTGAATCAATTTACACTCTGACCAACAGTATGGAAGTGTTCCCTTTTCTCCCTCTTTATGTCTTTCCCTTTCTCCCTTCCAACAAATTAGAAGGAGGATTTTCTGAGTTCACACCCTGAACTGATGACCACAAAGGGCTGGGAAGACAAGGCTCCTCCTACTGGAGGGGATAGTCTTCCTTTTTTTTTTTTTTTTTTTTTTTAAAGAAAGGTGCAGCCAGGAATGAAGGTGAACAGAGGCAGGCAGGAGGAGAGACGAGGAAGAAGCACTTTATTTGATTTAGTTATTCATCTTGATTGTTCCCTCCCCGCCCCAGGTTGTGAACCCGGGTCCTTCAGATGTATGTGGACTGAGCTTGGCTAGAAGTGTCAGATTTATCTGCTAGGCCACCAGGGTGCCCCGGTTATAGTCTTTATAACTTGGTTATGGACGATCTGGAGGCCATTGTCCAGGAATGGAACTTACTCCTTCTTAGTTTCATCTCTGTATATTTTTCTTACCACAAATACTGCCTTCTTGCTCGTGCATTTCCCCTGGAATCCTGCTGTGATAGTTCTCCAGAGACCTTCTTGTCAAACAAGGGGCTGGAGGATGTGCCCGCATGTTTGAATTTCCTGCTTAGAGATGGCGTACTTGGGAATTAGTAAGAAATTTCCCACCATTATTGGGAGATTTGCAAGAAGTCTCCAGGTCTTCTAGTTATATTTATATATATATATATATATATATATACATATATATATATATACACACACACACACACATACATACATATATATTTATATATATATGAGGAAAGTTTTATTTTATATTTAACTTTTTAATTTTGAAATGATTTACACTGGACATACAAAACTTGCTTTGCAACTAGTGTGTATAATCCCTTGCTCCTTTACCTAGTTTCCCGTAATGTTAGCATGTAACATAATATGATACATTTACTCAACTATAACATGATTGTCAGTACACCGATGTTCATATACTGCTGATGAATCTGCTGTCCTTCCGATACCTTACTTCTCGTCCAGGAACCAAGGACTACATTGCATTGAGTCGTCACATCTCCTTTGTCTCTTCTAATTTGGGACTTAAGTCTTCGTCTGTCTTTCATAACCTTGACACTCTTAAAGAGGAGCAGCCAGTTGCTTGGTAGAATCCCTCAGTTTGGTTTTGTCTGATGTTTCCTCGTGGTTCAACTCAAGCTCTGCATGTTTGACAACAGAGAAATGATGTTCTGTTGTGTCCTCCTTGGTGTCTGACATCAGGAGATCTGTCAGTCTGCCTTGTTACTGCTGATACGAACTTGGATCACTTGATTAAAGTGGTCTCGGCTGGGTTTCTCTGTAGTTTTTCTGTTTTTCTATGCAGATATTCTGTTTCTTAGACTGACTCACAGATGGCAGCATCCACTGACCATTCTTGCCAGCACTGATTATATTGGACAAGGGGTGATTTTCTGTTATCATCATTCCTTCTACATTACTTTTTTTCTTTATTAAAGAAGAAGGCAGGCAAGAATGCAGGCAAGTAGGCAGGCAGCAGTCAGGAAGGGAGAGAGAGGAGGAGGAAGCATTTTATTTATTTAGTTGTTCATCTTGGTCATTCCCATAGCTCTGGGTCACAGACCTGGGCCCTTGGGCTGCCTGTGGACCCTGCCCGTGGCCTGGACAACACCTGAGTTACCAAGGAGCATCTCTTCCACTTTTCTTAGTTGGGCTTTTGCTAAAAGGAGTTGCTGAGCTCTTCCTTTTCCTCTGTTTGTATATATAATCAATTATTTATATCAGCATGGATTCATGGACATTCATTTTATGTTTATCATCCATTACTATAATGTATTTTGTCACTCAAATTGTTTTAAATATGGCTGTGAGGATGTCTTCAAGTCGACATCCTGTGTGCTTTGACAGGCCTGTATATCCTCCCCCTATATATTTGTGAGAAAGGGTGTAGGCAGAAATGAAGGCAGGCAGGCAGGCAGGCAGGCAGGCGGGGAGAGAGGATGGGGCCACCAGCAGCCACAACCACTATCTACCACAGATGAAACCAGCTGATTAACGACAAATCTGTCATGCCTTTTTCAGCGCTGGTCAACTTAGCACCACTGTTCTAGTACCTCTAAATAAATTCCAATTATATCTGAAAGAGGAAATGCTCCAGAGGTGTAAAATGCATTTGAGCAGAAATCTGGAAAGGAAGCTGTGTCACAGCCCACACTGCCTATTTTCTTGGGGGTCTTGGACCCCTAGGCAGGATCTGGTGAGTCAGGGCTGTTGATGCACACTGTGGTCAGAGGCCCCGCTCCAGGCATCGCACGCTGAGGTCAACGTAGCTTTTTCCCTGATGCTTCTGAGAGGCCCGTTTTGACATTTCTTGGTCTCCTTCCCCTTTATATTTTGTATTATAGAAAACGTCAAACATTCGAAAGAATGCATGAGTATATATGCATCTACAGATATTATAGTAGTTTTACGGAGAGCCCATTGCATTGTTACTTTATACAGGTTTGAGGTGCATATCATTGTAAATCAGCATCTGTGCATAGTTCATTAACTTCACCGGCACCAGTCCAGTTATTCCTTCATTGAAAAGTATATTAAACTCACCATAGTTCCCCTCTCTTAGCTTTAATAATGGTTAACCCATGACTTGTTACATTTTATTTATATATCCGTAATCACTCTTTCTCATTCTCGATTGTTTTGAAGTAGCAGATACAACATAATTTCTTCTGTAAAGATTTAGTGTATTTAATTGATAGGATTTCCTTTTTAAAAAAACCATGTAACCACATTACATTATAAAAGAATCATTATAATTCCTTAGTACTGTCAGATTTCTGATCTATTCAAATGTACTTGATTATTTCATGGAATTTTTTTTAATTTTTTTTTTTTTTTTTAAGGAGAAGTGCAGACAGGAATGAAGGCAAGTAGGCAGACAGCCAGGAGGAAAGACAAGGAAGAAGCACTTTCTTTTCTTTTTTCTTTTTTTTTGTAGGTTGTTCACACTGGTTTTTTGCCCCTGGGCCTGGACTTGCACCCAGGGGTCTGTGGTCTGCGTCCTTCAGAGGGTACTGACTGCTGCTCCACCGGGGCGTGCTTCATGAATTATTTTTTTGACAGAATCAAGCATTGTCCATGCAAAATTATAAAAATTGGTTTATGTGACTCCTAGATCTCTTATTTTTTAGATATTCTTCTTTTATTCCCCTCCCTTGTAATTTATGTGTTGAAATGGGATCATTTGTCCTGTAGAATTACATTTCGACTGATTTCAGTCTTCCCATCTCCATGGCAACCTTTAGCTTGTTCCCACGTCTGCTGAGAATTGGTAAATCCAGAGGCGCCACTGCTTTTGGATCCCATTTGAGGGAGAGGCAGAGTGAACAGGGGTGCTGTACGCGTCCCTGGGGATGCACACAGGAGGTCTATTTTCTCTTTGTGCATGAGTGCCACTCCTGACCCCCCCCGTTAGGGATGTCCTATCAGTGATGATTCCACCTCTAGCTTTCCTCCTTCCTTTGTTAGCCAGAATAGTTCAATAAAGGTAGACTTGTCTTCGTCAACTATTCATGGTGTAGGTTTTGCAGAAAGATAGAATACATGCTTGATTTCTTTTTGTGTACTGTTTGAGCTTTGGTTTCTTAGTCTGTAAAGACAGCTAGTGTATGTGTGTTGAGTGTCATGGTAAAGCAATAGGTTTAAACATATCTAATGTTTCAATTCATTACCAAGATTATTATTATATTTAACCCCCAGGTCTTGAACTTGGGTCCCGTAGACGTTTCCGGGATCAGCTGCCCGAGCCTTGGGGTGCACCTACCGATATCATTTTTAAAGGTGCACACATTGTCCCATCGTTGCAGCCCTTGGGGGCCTCTGCAGGTTGACGCTCAGGTCCTGGTGCTTCAGCCTCAGCAAACTTTGATCACTTTGCTGGATACCTCAGGCTTACCTTGTGCTTCCTGCCCCAACCTGCGTCAGCTCCTCCTCTGAGGAGCACAGCTTCCTATCGGGACAGCATGGTACTTACAGCCTCCTGTCTGGGTGCTGGGGACAAAAGCCGAATCTCAGCACTAGTGAAGCTGGGGTGGTAGGACTGCGTGGTCCCTGGGTCTCTGAGCAGATCTCGTTTCTCCTGTGGTCTCGGCTGACCATGTGCTGTGGAGAAGTCCATTTTGGAGGTGAATGACAGTCAGAGGAAAATAGTTACATTTTCTTTGATAGGTGTGATCTGGACTTTCAGTAAAAGGCATGGGATAATACATTTGCAGATGACATCACTTACTATCTGCCCTGCCGAGGAATGTGGAGTCTTAAGGCAAGAGAGGCACTATACTGAGAATAGATGCGGTCTGCGATCTGCAGACTAGATGTGTGGAGTCTCCTCTGGTCAGACAGGGCTTCGCTACCCCGTGACTGCAGGGACCCCGGTTCCATCGCAGGACTCAGTTCTCTGACGTCTACACTCCTTGGCATGCCGTGAATACTGAATTACAACCTGTCTTACTGCTGTGTTTGCGTAGAAGGGGTCTAGTTTTTGTTTGTTTGTTAAGTGAGCCACAAAGTAGGAAGATGACCACCTTCTCAAAGCTGCTGTTCACATAGCTGTTTTCATGGTGGGTGAATCTTTTCCAGAGATTTGGATCACAGCCACGTTGCATCTGTTTCATACTTACACGGTGACTCTACCTACTGAAGGCCTGTTGTAGGCCACCATAAGAAGCACGGGGAGAGAACAGTGAAAGAAAAGTGCATAGTGCTTGTTTTCCAAGCTTTTCCTGCCTGTGTTTTCCCATCATGACTGGCATTCCTGCAGACTGGGTCCCAGCCGAAGGGTTTGCTTTCTGCCCCTTGAGGTGTAGGGGCTCCTTGCAGGAGCCTCAGCCCGACCTCACCTTTCCCCCTTCTTTTACTTCCCTGTTTAAACTGGGGTTTTGGTCTTCCTTCCTTCCTTCCTCCCTCCCCTCCCCTCCCCTCCCTCCTCCCCCCCCCTTCTCCCTTTTTAAAAGGAAAGGTGCAGGTAGGAATGAAGGTGAGCAGGCATAGGCAGGCAGAAAGAGAGAAGAGAAAGAAACATCTATTTATTTTATTTAGTTGTTCCTCTTGGTTATTCCCCTCCAGCCCTGGATCTTGAAGCTGGGTTCTTGGGATGTATGTGGACTATGTCTGGTGCCCTTATCTGCTAGGCCACCAGAGCACATCTTTGTAAAAATTTTATTTTAATCAATTAATTAGTATACTTTATAAACTTTTTTCTTTTGTTTTTTAAATTTTTTTAAAAACTTTCTAAAACATTATCTTGGAGGGATTTAACAACATTTGCGTGGCTAGGCACAGTTGCACCAAGGAGAGCTTGTATCTGATTTGAATGTAATTTCTTTTCCTTCAGGAAGAAAAATGCTAAAATCAAGACAGGGTACAAGAGGGAGCACATCAACCTGGGCTGCGACGTAGATTTTGACATCGCCGGGCCCTCCGTCCGGGGCGCCCTGGTGCTCGGGTACGAGGGCTGGCTGGCTGGCTACCAGATGAATTTTGAGACCGCAAAGTCTCGAGTGACCCAGAGCAACTTTGCAGTCGGCTACAAGACAGATGAATTCCAGCTGCACACCAATGTGTAAGTGTGCGCGAGCGGGCGTCCTGTGTGTGTGTAGTGGCTTTCTTCTGAGCTCAGTTCTGACCACTGGAAAGTGACGTTGTTGGAGTCAGGTGAGCCAAATGACCTGCTAGTCATTTTCTGCTTCCCGCCTACCAGTTTTTTTCTTTTTAATAAAGAGGAAGGAAGCAGGCAGGCATGAAGGCAAAGAGGCAGGGAGGCAGGGCCGCAAGAGAGAGGAGCAGCATTTATTTATTGAGTTAGCTCTTCATTTTGGCTGTTCTTGCTGACCCCTGATCGGGAACCTGGGTCTTTGGGCTTTACCTTGGCTATGCCTGACCTGCATACCATTTTTTTTTTAAAAGGAAAAGAGCAGGCAGGAATCAAAGGAAACAGAGGCAGGCAGGTAGGAAGAAAGAGGAGGAAGCACTTTAATTTATGGTTCGTCCCGGCTTGTGGACTGGGGTCTCTGGCATGTGTGTGGACTGCCCCGGCTGCTCCACCTGGCTTGCCAGACCTCAGACTTAATGCCTGAGCTGCCGAGACGCGCCCCACCTACCAGCTTCTTGAAGTGAGATAGGTTCTCTCTATTTGACCAAATATTGTCACTGGTGCACACACATCAGTCACAAAAGGCACATGCTGTCAGTCCAGGGGAGCTCCGGGCAGCTCTCGGGACACTGGAGGTCCTTGTAGTGTTACTTAACAGAACTCAGAGTGGTGTTGTCGTGCTTTCTCTTTTGTGCCCGAGGAACCGCTTGCCATGCTGAATGACAGGTAGATGTGGGACACACGTTAGGAGGTGATGATCTCAGTTAAATACAGAGTGTCTTCTCTGCATGGCAGAGCAAAAAAGGCTTATTAGCTACTGAACAGTGTGATGGAGGGAAGAGGAAGTTAGGCGGTGGGTTGAAGAGAGCCCCTTTTAGTCAGACTTGAGTGTGCTGACTTAGGTGAGAGGAAGCAACATTTTCATCCATGAATCTCCTAGACATAAGGAACTTACCTATGGCATCACCTCGGTACCATTTTGCTAAATTTCCTTCCTTCCTTCCACTAGAGGTCACTAAGGAAGTGACTTCTTAAACTTAAGGCAAGTAAATGACTTTCGTATCCAGACTAATGGCATTTACATTAATATACTTGTTGAGGAATTTCTCTAATTAAATATAATTTTTGAAACTCTTGAAACAAAAAAGTGATAGGAAAAATATGAAGAGGCCAGTATGGTGTTTCCAGGGGGTGGGGACGGCATGACAGCACAGGAGTGGCATGGGGGAGCTCGGGGCAGTGAAGCCATTCTCTGTCTTGAGCATGGTTAGGGTTCCACAGGTGGTCTTTATGTAAAAATTCATAGAAATGTATGTCAGAGAAAAGCCCCCAAAGGCGTATCAATTAAAAAAGTTAACATACAAAGAAGTCACCAGAATAAAAGTATGTTTTTTTTGTTTTTTTTTTTTAGAATTCTGACTGAAATAAAAAGTGCTTCCTTGGCTTGCAAATGAGCATCAACATTTTTAATAAGTAACCAGTGGACACAGTTTATTTTTGGACCTGACATGGAAACCGCTGACACAACTAACGTATTTGCCCTGTTGCTTGCAGGGCAAGATATGACAGCCATTTTTGTGCTTCGTTAGGGTGACGTTTTTTAAAGGAAAGGTGCAGGCAGCAGTGAAGACGAGTAGGCAGGCAGGCAGGCAGGAAGAGAGAGGAGGAAGACAAACCTTTATTTTTTATTTTTATTTAGTTGTTCACACTGGTTGCTCCCCACCCTGGGCCTGGGACTTGAACCCAGGGGTATGTGACTTGCTCTTTTGGAGGCGACTGACCTACTGCTGCTCCACATGGGCACACCTGTTTAGATGAATGTGAATAATGAGTCCCCTCTGATACCGTTTAGAGAGCTCAGTAACAGAAGGTCAGTGTTACTGGTTTTCGAATATAGTCAAAAACCTGACATTAAAAAAACACATTTAAGTCCAAGAAAACTTTCCCATTTTATACTAAAGTCACAAAGTCACTCATACATCTATTATATTTGATGAGCTGGCGTTTTATAGATGCTTGGACTTTTTAAAGAAGACGGAATTCCCTGTGACTTGGTTGTGTCTAGGCTTTTCTTGTACTTTCTGGAAATACAATATTTGTCTTGTTGAATATCAGGAAAACTAAAAAAATTAGAGTGTACTCATTGAGCATCTATTCCCACCCTCCTTCCCCAGGAAAGGTACAAAGGTACAGGCAGGAATGAAGGCGGGCATGCAGGCAGGAAGAGAGAAAAAGAAAGAAGCACTTTATTTTAGTTTTATTTAGTTGTTCACACTGGTTGTCTGCCCCCCAGACTTGAACCCAGGGGTCTGTGGCAAATGTCCTTTGGAAGCGCTTGACCTAACCTCTGCTCCCCCAGGGTGCCCACAGTGAGCGTCTATTTTCAGGAAGAATATTTTGGCAAGGAGTAGCATTTGCAGTGAAACAACAGTTTGTCTTGGGCTTAGTAAGTTCTAAACTCTGCTGCATTCCGAAGCTCGTGGGCTCTGCCTTGAGAGTTTCTAATGCCATTTCCACGGGAAACGCCCCAAATGATGGGGCAAGACTTTGACATTATTATTTTCTGCTAAAAAAGTAAGTGAGGTAAGGAGATATTCCTGGAGACTGGAGTAAATATTGTTGTTTGGAAGAGAGGAAGGAGTTTGAGCAGCTGGGTTTCCTTCGTTTTTGGAAGTTAGAAATTCTGCAGTAGCAAGCGGCTCCTCTTCAAACCCTGCTGGGAGCACAGATGCTGCAGGCTGGCCAGCAGTCTGTGCAGGTGGGCGACTCTGAGTTGTAGGTCAGGCTCCCCTGTAACTGCTGCTCCTCCAAGGGTGGGGGCTGTTCTGGTTGTGTCCGAGTGGCTCTAACTGGTGCCGCTTACAAGTGGATTTGTTCCTCTTCCCGTTTCTGTTTCTCATTCGCTTCCCCTCCCTTCCCACTTAAATGATAGAAGCATTTATGAAAGTTAGAATATTAGCTGCAGAAGAAAGACATGTCTTAGAATCCACAATCTCCGAGTCCTAGTTGCTGCTTCTGTTTTAAAGAATATTTTAGACACAGATTTCACGTTCCATGCAGCCTGAGTAGGTGACAGAACTGCCCTCAGATGTTCCCAGTGATGGTCAAAATAACCTTTTTCTTAGCCTGAACCTTCCCAGCTGGCTGCCCCTCCATATCTCAGTCTTCCTGTCATTTGGTGCCTGTTTGTGATTCGGTCCATTTACGGCTTCCTCGCCCTTGGTTAGGACCGGGGCAGCTCTGCCCAGCTGCAGCCCTCCGGACTGCTTGGCACCTGTGCTGTGCTTGTTTGCAGAAACGATGGGACAGAGTTTGGTGGCTCCATTTACCAGAAGGTGAACAAGAAGTTGGAGACCGCGGTTAATCTCGCCTGGACAGCAGGAAACAGTAACACCCGCTTCGGAATAGCAGCCAAGTACCAGATCGACCCCGATGCCTGCTTCTCGGTGGGTACACGTGGAACCCTGGTTCTCCCAGGCCCCGCCTGCCCCTTGGTTCAGAATCCTTCTGGATTGCTGGCGTTCCATGCTTTGGCCGGAGAGTTCTTCTCCATGAAGGGTTGGACACGAGGGCACTCCTAACCGTAATAGAACTGAACTCTGGGGGGTGCCAGGCACTTTTGGAGCCTGTTATACGTGGATTCCTGTATGTAACCTTACACAACTCAATTTGTGGAGGTTTTTCTTTTTTTAAAAATTCCTCAACCCTCCAGCCCTGCTTTCACATGTGAGGAAATGGAAGCAAGTGCAGAGGTTGAGCAGCTGGCCCCAGAGCACACAGCCGGTGGGTACTAAGACCTGGATTGACAGATGTTACGGAGCTTCCTCCCACCAGTCCCTGTTCCCTCCTGTACACTGTAGAGGGGGTTTCCTTGAACCCTAAGGGTTTTGTTGCCCGCCATCCATGGTCTCGAACCTGGGTCCATGGCTTTCACAGCCCGTGCCTACCTCACAGCAAGGGGAAGGGTTTAAATGTCCATTTATCCTCTCCTTTTTCCTTCTCTTGTCCTATATTGCTATTAAGAAAAACCGTGGCGATGGTACAAGCTAGTTGGCATCTTATCTTGTAGACTTTGTAGCACTGTTCATGGTCCCTTAAACTGCTACCCAGTTTTGCACGAAAGCCTGTCCAACGCATTGCTGTTGTCACGTGGCCCTGTTGGCCGTCCCCGTTTCTGGGTGTGAGGTGAGGAAGTCTCATGCTGCAGAATGGTTTCTAGACGGGGTCGTGTAACTTACAGACAGCTGATTTTAAGTCCCCTGAAATGGGAACCAAATTTGGCTCCTTAACGTTGGCACTTACGAAGGAAAAGGGACCTCATTATTTGAGCAAAAAGTATTAGCTAGATGGGGCACTGCCTGCCAGGAGGCCTGCCTTCTCCTCTGTGTTCTCTCTTTGGGGAGGTGTCAGATCCGAAAACAACATTTGAGCAGGAAAACATGCACCTTGGCTGCCCCAACTTTTGCCAGGACTCGATGTTTTTATGACCCAAGCGCTGTCTCTGCTCCTGATTCTTCTCACTTTTGACAGAAACTGCTCACGAAGAGGCCCAGGTCTCCCAGTCCTAGGCAGGAGAATGAGGACAAAATTATTAGCAACTCACATGATTTATTCAACTTAATCATTAATGAGTATTCATTATGTACTGAAATTTAGGTGGTTGACTAAGTCTTACTATGAATGCTCCAATATATATTTTAAATTCAGACTGTCATTGCGGAGTCTTCTTCATGTCATTATGATTTTGTTTCTCTTTTTTGTGAAGAAAAAATCCCAGCAGTGTTCTGACTTTAAAAGAAAAACCTCAAAACTCTGACGTTAGTTTTGTTCCCTCATCCCAACAAATAGATCTTGAAGGAATCTTCCAATTAAGAAAGGCATTTACACGTCTGGCCATAAGTGAGGGAGTCCTTACTTGTTATAACTTAAATGTTAACCTACTCAGTGGACATGGAATTGGTCATTTATTCTTTCAGGAATCAAATGTAAATAACTTCCTTTGAATTGAAAATTGTGTTGATGTAAAAACATAAACATTTGGAAAGCAACTGACTTGAAGTTTCCCTTCTAAAACCCAGCTTCCAGATTTGATATATTTCATAATTGAATGTCTTGAATCCTGTAAATGAGGTAGTCATGAAAAAAGAGAATTTGATTCTGAAGTCCAGAGTTAGTTGACGAAAAAACTTTTACTCAGTTTCGGAGATAAGTGTGAAGGGCTTCACATTTTCACTGTCTTGTCTTTCCTTGCCTAGGCGAAAGTGAACAACTCCAGCCTGATAGGGTTAGGATACACTCAGACTCTAAAGCCAGGTAAGTGTTGTTGCAAGTGAACTCAGTTCTTTGTCTTTAAACAAAGTTTTGGTGCTGGGTTGCTGCTTTATATTGGTGCTTATAAGATGCCTGTATAATGCATGAATATATAAAATTATCATCTATTTATCAAGGAATGCAGGATCATTCTAAAACATTTGGAGACTAGGAGAATCAGTATTTAAGGGAAAAAAAGACCCAGGCTCCAGATATTGCAGTTTTATTTACTTTCTTCCATCCCGTTTTCTGGTGTGAAATGTCAAAAGTTCAGAAATCACAGAAGTGAAAGCAGCGACTCGTGAAGGAGTGAGGGGTACAGGTTCATTGCACACACTGCAGGGACAGTTCAGGAACTGGGAGCACTCAGTGCAGAGCTGGCGCGAGGCGCCACTGGGGTGCGTTGTCACGCAGCCTCCTGTGTGGCGAGGCGGCAGCGACTGTTCTCCATTGTGATTGGTTATAATACTAGAATTTTCTCCATGGCAGGGAATTGGTTGGTAGCTACATCATAACAATTTTGGGAAGCAATTTATTTTGCTCATGGTTTACTGATGCATAATCAAGAAATGACCCAGATCATGTGAGTCTTGCAAAATACACTAAATGGAGCTTCGTTTGTATGACCAAGCTGATTTTCTATGCTCAGGGAATTCTTTTCTTTCTTTCTTTCCTTCAAGAAGGAAGACAGAGAGAAGAGGAAGAAGCATTTAAAACAATTTTTTTTTTTTTAAAGGGAAGGTGCAGGCAGGAACGAAGACGAGTAGGTGGACAGGCAGGAAGAGAGAGGAGGAAGAAGCATTTTATTTTATTTTTATTTAGTTGTTCGTCTTGGTTGTTCTACCCAATGCTGGTGTCTGAACCTGGGTTCTTAGGATATATGTGAACTGTACTTGGCCAGAGGTAATGGAGCTAACTGCTACTCACTAGAGTGTGCCGTGGAAGACCCATTTTTAGGAAGGAAGAGAAGGAAGAAGCATCTTTATTTATTTTGTTTTTTCACCCAAGCCCAGTCTCAAACCTGGATCCTTGGGCTTTATATGATATGCACACATCAGTGTCTCAGCCACCTGAGCCACAAGGGCGAGCCCTGCGCAGGGAATTTTCAAGGCTGGTGGTGTTTTTTTTTTTTAAAAAAAGAAAGGCGCAGACAGAAATAAAGGCAAGTAGGCAGGAAGAGAGAGGAGGAAGAAGCACCTCATTCATTTTTATTTAGTTGTTCACACTGGTTGCTCCCCGCTGGCCCCTTGCCTGGACCTTGGCGTGTATGTGGGACTGCTCCCAGGGTGTGTTAGACCACTCAGCCACCAGGGCGCACCCGTTTGCTTTGTTTTTTTTATTTCAATAGCACATAATGCTTGATACTTATTTCCAGCAGGTTCTCAAAACTAGCCCCTAAATCATCCTATAATAAAATGACAAAGAAATAGGAAAACTTATCTGCAGATTTCCTCTGCACAGTTGGCTAAGCAGCCAATGGCGTGTCACAACTATTGGTGATAATATCATGTTTGGGTTATTTTGGTCCAGTTGGATCTTCGAACCCTGGAAATCTAAGATTACATGATGATTATAATCAAGGTTACCTGTTGATTATAATCAGGCTACCCTAGGGAAAGCATCAGTTGCGTGTGACTTGTATGTATGTGAGGAAAAGACCTTAGGGTCTGATTTATACCTTGCGGTTTTGTTTCCAGGGGTTCTTGCTGACGACACTTACTGTGTAGCACCCGGGTAGAGAGACTCTTTGTAGCAGGGGATGATGAAAGGGAAAGGGAATGTGATGTTTCTAACATGGATTTGGGTAGGCTATAGAAGAATAATTCCAGTTTTATAAACCCAGTCTAGGCAACCTATTAGTCAGATGGTGCTAAGTGACAGGGATTGACTGGACATGTCCTGTTGTCCCTGCTGATCACACACCTCTGGGACAGGTTTAGAATTGGGTGTAGTTTTGCCAGTGTGCTATAGCGAACCTCCATGTGCTAACCTTGCTTCTCTTTTCTTCCTTCCAACTCTCCCTCCTTCCTTTTCCGCGCCCCACCCACCCACCCTCAAGGTATCAAACTGACACTGTCAGCTCTGCTGGATGGCAAGAATGTCAATGCTGGTGGCCACAAGCTTGGTCTAGGACTGGAATTTCAAGCATAAATAAATATTGTACAATCGTTTAATTTTAAACTATTTTGCAGCATAGCTACCTTCAAAATTTAGTGTACCTTTTAATGTTGTATGTCTGGGATGCAAGTGTTGCAAAATATCATGTTAGATTTCCAGGTTAAAGATGATTCAGCTTTAAGGTGTTACCCTTTCAGAGGTACAGAAGAAACCCAGTTCCAAAAAAAGGTTCTTTCAGCTATAGCTAGAGTCGGGGGGACTTGACAGCCCCTCTAGAAATGTCAGGTTTCTTTTTTTCTTATCTAGAAATGGCTGCAAGTGGAAGCTGATCATGTGTAGGCACTTTGTAAATTTGTATTGAGTAAATGAATGAAATTGTGATTTCTTACGAGTTAATCCTTGGTTTCCTCCCTGTTTGAGGGGAGGTTCCTTGTTTGACAGTGTGTACAAGTTCATCTGAAAGGAACTTTTAAAGACGGACCTTTATGACCTATTTCCACCCCAGTCCATCACCTCTCTAACACCAAAAGTAGTCTGCAGGACGTGGTAGCTGTTTCTTGTGTGCCATTTTAGGGTGGAGAAGGTGGATGTGATGAAGCCAATAATTCAGGACGGAACCCCCTCTCCTGTTGTTGTGTTTTGCCCTTGCACCAGAGTATGAAATAGCTTCTAAGAGCTCCAGCTGCAAGCTGGAAAGAGTCCGTGACTGTAATCACATGGTGACACCACTGGAATCTAAATTGGACTTCTGTTGTATGCTCACACTCAGTTTTTTTTAGCAGTTTAATGGGTACATTTTAGAGTCTTCCATTTTGTGTGGAATTAGATCCTCTCCTTCAAATGCTGTAATTAACATCACTTAAAATAAAACTTGAATAAAATATTGAAACCTCATCCCTCTCTTGTCTTCATTAATAAAAGTGTAAATAAGCAGGTCATTTGTTTGGATTTGTCATTTGGCCCCTTGCTGCGTGTGCGTGTGTGTGAGACACACACACACACACACACACACACACAGAGTTTTTTATGGCTACCTAACTACCACAGACTTAGAGGCTTAAACCAGCACTCAATTATTTCACAGATCTGTAGGTCAGAAGTCCAAGCAACATGTTGGCGGGTTCTGCTAAGGTCCTCACAATCCTGCAGTTGGGATGTCAGGCAGACTGTTCTCATCTGAAACTTGGGAGCCTTTTCCAGGGTCACATTGTTGTAGCAGAATTCAGTTCCTTCCATTTGTAGGATAGTGGTCCCTATTTTCCTCCTGGCTGTCAGCTAGGGACTACTCTTAGCACATAGAGGCTAACTGTACTTCTTGCCCATGGTCCGCTCCTAATGTTGAAGCCAGGAACAGAAAAACTTCTGTCTAGTCCCTCTCACCCATCGACTCTGGAGCAGCTCCAACCCTTTTTGATGGTTCCCCAGGTTAGGCCAGGACCACAGAGGCTGTACTTCACGCATGAAGTCAACTGTGCCATGTAACAATCGAGTCACATGGCTGAGATACCATCAGATTTCTAGGTCCCTTCCACAGCTGAGGGCAGAATCACACAAAGGTGTGGGTCACTGCAGGTTGTTTTAGAATTCTGCCACATAGTTGTATTTGACTACTTGATTGTGGACATTTCCAGCATGTACAAAATGGCATAGTAACAAGGCTGTTACCCAGTTTTGACAAATAGGAACCTTTTTTTGTTTTCTTGTTTAATGGTCTGTTTTTAGGCAGAATTCCTTTCTATGGGATGCTTGAAACTGACAGTTTCAAAGTATCTGATGTACATTTAGCATTTTGAGTAATTCATCACCCAAATCATGCTGGGCTCAGTTTTTGTCACACTGTCCTCATTACATTTATAAGGATCTGCAGCGATTTCAAAGTGAACTTTGTTGAATTTGTCCAGAGATGTGAGCACCTAATAGTTGTTGGGGACATCCACTCAGCTGCTAGGCACATTATTAAAGAATTTTAAAATTTGCAAAGGACCATCTGAATATTTTTTTCATTACTCACCTGTTGTATTAGTGTGTTAGAATGTTGTACAGAATGTCGAGTTCGTGATATACCAGGAAGAGTTGAAACAACCCGGTTTGCGAACAAACAGACCAGGTGGACAAAGCAGAGAGGATCAAGGTGTGCTTATTGCAGAAAAAAAGCCTATTTAAGTCAGTCTCCCCACAAGCAGAAGTTAGAATTGAGAGGTGCGTTCATTAACTGGAATGGTGGTTTCTGTGTTTACGGAAGGGAAAGCTCTAGGGGAACGTGGGAGACTTTGTGCCTTGGCGACTAGGGAGGCTCTGCAATAAGGGCACCATTCAGTCTATCTGGGCTTACGGTGGGTTTAGGGAAATGAGCAGATGAATGACCTCTTAGTCTTCTTAACAACAGAGTTTGTGTGTTTCTCGACTGTCACTGGAGTCAGATAAATGTTAAAGGAAACCAGATTCCGAGAACACAGGCCCTTCTCTCTTCAGAAAGGCAGCCCAGCTGTGTCTGGGGGACACAGCAGCGGTCTTCAGAGGGGCGTGGAGACTGGCGTGGTGAAGCCTTGGGTGCATAACGTCTTGCTTCATGCCGTACCGATTTTCCTGCAAATCATGGAAGTTTTATGATTTGAAGCCTACAGATGTCTATAAAGGAAACATTTACAGAACAAACAGACTGAAGTATTGTGCCACAGTCCCAAGGGGAACTTCCAAGTTGGAAGTTTATGAATTTGTATTTTCATACGCTGGGAGTTTTAAGTTACAAAATTGAAAAAGTGGTAAAAGCTTATTGTAGGACATGTGGAAACTGTGCACCTTTGCCTCCTAGCCCATTTCCCCACTTTTCCTGAACAACCATTCTACTACGATATAATGTTTATTTTACACTATAGTCACCCGCACAAGAAAATCAAACCTACAAGACGGGTTCGTTTTGTTCACTGCTGTATATTGAAATGTGCAGAAGGGCTAAATATTTGTGGGAATAATACATGATAATGGGGAAAGATTGAAAACCTGTTTCTTATAGTCCCACTACCCAGTCACTGTTAACGTGTGGGTTTCCTTCCCACTGGGAGGCAAAGGGCAGTTACTTGGCTTGATGGGATAACACATTAGACCTCCCTTTCAACAACTTGAAAAATTGTTTAAAACCACTTTCACTAATTACACAGAACGCTAAGGATGCAAGCAGGGACTCCCTCTGCCCCTTTTCCCAATTCACAGCAGGTCCTTTAACCGCCGCAGAAGTAGGCAGGATCCTCCCCGCCACCACGCCCACTCCTTACTCCGCGTTCGCGTTTGACGCCATCACGCTGGGACGTAGCTGCCGGGGACCCGTGATGCCTTACGTAACTTCTGACGTCATGACGCAGAGCCTAGCGACAGCGCAGGCTCCCGGCGGAGTCCGTTATGGCCGCTGTAGCCTTGAGAATGAGGGGCGCGGTGCAAGCGAAGCTGCCCCCACATCTGGGCATTCAGATCCCTCGGGTGTTGGCGCGGCCGCTGCTCCTGGCGCTCCTGCTGGCGTCCGCCACCTTGTCCAGTGGTAAAGGGGGTGCGGCCGCAGGGCGGGCGCGGAAAGGCGGGGAGGGCCCGAGCAGGGGCGCTTCCGAGTATCGGGCGCCGACGGCGGTGTCCCTTGGGGCCGGGTCCCTACCCGCCGAGGAGGGCCGAGAGGCCGTCTGGCGGGGTCTCTGAGGGGCCGGGGCGGTGGAGGAGGCGTCGCACGCCGCTGGGAGCCTTGTGTAGATGGGCGGGGAGGGAGGAGTGGTGGTGTCTGGTGGCTCGCTGAGTGTCGCCCCCGGGATGGGCGAAGGTGGGGTTTGCCCATTTCCTTGGAGGGGGTGTTACGAGGGTGTACGAGAGGGTGTGGAGGAGATCGGGGCCCCGATGGACCGCTTAGGTGTCTAGAGAGGACCCTGGGGTGGGGAGGCCGAGAGGACGGACGCCTCGTCAGTGGTTACAACCTAGGTGGGCAGTGCCGGGACTGCGAGGATGGAATATTTCGGAGAGCGAAAGTGGCCCTATAAAGAGCCGGCTTCAGGTATTGGTGCACCACTGAGGTCCAGGAGGTCCGCTGCGTGGGGAAGAGTCGGCATAGTAGGGCGTTGGACCCCGGATCGGCTTGGGAGATGAGGAGTTCGGGGACGAGGCTCCTCTTTGCGACCGTAGTTACCGTTTTCTGTGTCCTGCGTTAAACGGACAACCACTACCCTGCTTCATTTTAATGGAACTGCAGAGTTTGACCGAGTAAGGATTTCTGTTTTTGTGATGTGGCATTTTGGATCAAGATTTTGAAGGCGTTGTTAAGAAAAAGGAAATCTGTAAAACCAGGGCCTGAAACTTAGGGGGAACAAAGCCACTCATAACAACTTACAATGATTAATTTTTTATTTATTACCTCTTTGGAGGTCGTGGGGGCCAAATCTTGCAGGATCTTGGAGACCTTGAATTTCCCGTTTGGAAGAAGTGAGAGCTTGTAGAGGACTTTAAGGAGAGGAGTAACAAAATCTAAAGTTTTTGCAGGGTGGCTGGCTGGTTGAGAATAGACAGTAGGTTAGCGTAGTTGCAGCAGATCATTTAGACTCCTAATTAGGTGAGATGATGGTGATTTGCTCTAGTCAGTAGCAGTGAAGGGGTAAAAAGATCTTCAAATTCTTCATGTATTTCTAACACTTTGGATATGGAGTGTTAACAAAGGTTTTTGATTTAAGTAACTAGAAAAATGGAATTACTATTAACAGAGAGAGGGAAATTCTAAGGAAGTGTGAGTCCAGTCGTCGTCCCCCCCCCCCCGCCCCGCAGCCCCCGCTATTTGGAGTGGGAAACAGAAAGTGTGTTTTTTTAATTAACTTTTTATTTTAAAATAATTAGTTTTGCTTGCAGTTGTAAAAAGTAACAGAGATCCTGTATACCCTTTACCCAGTTTTCCCCAATAGTAAGTAACATTTTGCAAATCCGTAGTACAGTATCACTGAAGTCCAGATACTGACACTGATTCAGTCAAGATACAGAGCATTTCCATCACCATTAGGACCTCTTTTATAACCACCTCCCACATGCCTGCAATTTCCTACACTTAAAATCCTAGCAAACGCTGATGTGTTTTTGAATTCTGTAATTTTGTCATTTTGAGATTGAGATATAAATGGAATCATACTGTATGCAACTTTTTGGGATTGACTTTTTTTTTCACCTAGCATGATTCTCCGGAGTTAAAGCCAACTGGTTTCGTGTGTCAGTAGCTTATTCCTTTTAACTGCTGAGTAATATTCCATGGTTTGGGCATATGATACTTTGTTTAACCATTCATCCGTTGAAGACGTCTGGGTTGCCAGTTTGTGCCTACTGTGAATAAAGCTGCTATAAACATGTACAGATTTTTGTATGAGCGTAAGTTTTTATTTTTCTGGGATAAATGCCCAGTAGTGCAATTGCTGGGTCATATGGTAGTTACATATTTCGTTTTTTAAGACACTGCCGAAGTGTTTTTTGGCATGATTGCCCTGTTTTACATTATCACCAGCAACATACATGTGACTTAGTTTCTCTGCATCCCTGCCAACATTTAGTGGTGTAATTTTTTTTTTTTTTTAGTCATTCTGATAGTTGTGCAGTGATATCTCATTATGGTTTTAATTTGCATTTCCCTGATGGCTAATATATTTTCGTGTGCAGATTTGTCATTTGTCTGTTTACTCTCTTTGGTGAAACATTTCTTCATGCTTTTGCCCGTGGTCTTACTGGGTTGTTGCTTTTTTACTTTTGAGATTTCTGAGTTCTTTATGTAGTCTATATATTAGTCCTTTGTTGGGGATGAGGCTTACAAATACTTCTCCAGTTTTGTAGTTTATCTTTTCATCCTCTCAGAGAGCAAACATTTTTATTTTAATGAAATTCAGTTTGTGATTTTTCTTTTCATTTTATGTATGTGATTTTTGTGTGTCAGGTATAAAAACTTGCTGTGTAGCCCTGGCTCCTAAAGATTTTCTCCTATGTCCTTTTCTAAAGTTTTACAGTTTGACATTTTACATTTTGTGATTAATTTTTTCAGTTTTTGTGTCAAATATGAGACTTAGTTGAGATTCATTTAGCTTGTTAATGTGGTGGATTGCATTGATTTAAACAAAAAACATTGGAGCTGTCTTGAATTCCTGGAATAAATCTCAGTGTTCATGTCAGATTCTTTTAAATATGTTGCTGGCTTTGATTTGCTAACATTTTAAGGATTTTTACATCCATTTTCATGAAAGAGATCAGTCTGGTTTTCTTTACCACAGTGTCTTTGGTGTTGGTGTAAGGATCATAATACTTGTTTCATAGAATGAATGGAGAAGTGTTCCTTTCTCTTCTGTTTTCTGGAAGAGATTGTGTAGAGTTGCTGTTAATTCTTCAAACATTTGGCAGAATTCTCCAGTGAAACGCTTTGGACCTGGAGACTTTATTTTTTGGGAGTTTTAAAATTAAGAATTCCGTTTCAGAAACATTTACAGGACTATTCACATATTGTATTTAGTATTGAATGAATTTGATGGTTTGTGTTTTTCAGGCTCCGGTCTATTTGAACTTTCTCTTTAAGTTGACTTTTTGCGACACTGCTCTGCCAGGGAAAAGTGGCTGCATGTTAGTGCCAGGTAGAGGCCAAATCTACTTGCATCAGTGGGATGCAAATCTCCACGCCATCTCTGTTGACTGAAGAGAAGCGAGTTTGTTACTTTAGCAGGCGCGGGAGTTCGGCTCCCTTCCAGGTCTTCACCAACAGTGTGTGAGGTGGCCTTGTTACTGCTGGGCTGGGTGACAGTTATAGTCGTGAGTCTCCAGTAACGCTTTTCTGTCACCATCCCGTTAAGTCCGGCAAGGAGCACCTTGTTTCAGCTTGGTGAGCGTGGAAATCTAGGCTCCCCGCTTGGTGTGGATGTGTTGGGGCGCAGCTCTTTCTGTGGCGTTTGCCTGGAGTAGAGCAGTCAGTCATTGTCTACATGTTTTCTGTCTTGCTAGACGTGCAGGCTTTTTAGAGGGCCGTTTTTGGTTCCTCTTTCTTGGTGTTTCTAGGTTGCTGGATTCTTCACCTCCAGCTCTGGACTGTGTGAGGTAGAAAGTAAATTCAGGAAAATTAGCACCGTAGATATTTCACGTCCTAAGGTGTCTAACTGCTCTGCTTTATTCTCTCCACCTTTCAGAGTCTTCTTACATTATTTTATATAAAATCTGAAGACTTTTAAGTTGTTTTTAGTGGGAGGAATAGGGAAAATTTACATTTACATTTGAATTTACATTTAACCTGTCTTCCTGGAAGCTAAAGTCAGAATTTATTTTGAACATGTTCATATGAATGTCAGACATCTAAGTAGACTGCTAAGTAGGCAGTTGGATTTATGAGTGTGGAGTTCTGGTAGTTTTAGAAGTTCTCTTCTGATGGCTTTATTTTTCTCTTGAGAAGTCAGGAAGTGATGTCATATGGTTGAAAATGAGGGTAACAGAGAAGGTGTTGAAAGTGTTAGAATAGAGGGAAATGTTAATGATCCTTATAAGGGAGCTGGAATGTGGATAGAATAGGAAAATATAATCTAATTGACAACAGCAATACACATACATCTGAATTTGGGTATTGAATTTAAAAAGAAAGAATAACAGTGGTATGGTTGTATATTTATTTCCAACCGTGTTCAGGTGCAGGTGGGGAAAAGTCAAAGAGTTTGATTTAACTTGGACTGTAGCTTTGCCAAGAAAGTGGAGTGATGTGAGCATGGGAGAAGGGAATTGAAGGTCAATGTAAGAGGGAGAATGGCTGACTACAGAACTGAATTGTGGGTAAAGGGGGAAGAGCGTGTATTGGATAAGGATGGGATATGACTCTGAGGACAGAAAAGGTGGCAGCATCAGAGAACTGTAGGTCCTGGTGTGTCCAGAATACCAGGAAATGAACTAGAAGGATAGGGGATCATGTCAGTAGGATGCATGAAATTAAGACTATGGAAGAGTCATGATGATAAACAGTGGGACTGAGGTTGAAGTAAGGGGGAGGGCTGGAAATTGAAATCAAGACAGGATTACTTGGGTAGAGAGTCAGGAGCTACAATCATTGAGAATTAGGAACCTGGGCCCAAGAGCTAATGGACAAAAGTTGATAGCTGATAACAGGATAATGAAAGTTGGGGGTACTTAGGGAACGGAACTGGAGAATGGTCTGGAATGGGCTTCCTTTGCCCATAGGAGAATGCCTCTCCCTCTTCAGACTCAGTGCTGCCAGGATGTAGGAGAAAGAACAGCTATTAGTTAGAAGGGCTACAGGGAAAATCTAACCTTATGGAAGAACCAGGTTCCAGTTTTAATAAGAAATGAAGGATGAAAGAGAGGATTTGCTGTTGACTAAGTGAATTTTAGAGTGTACAGTGAAGGGCCTTTTGGGCATGGAAAATGTTGGGAGATGGAGACAAACTAACTATTCCCTCTTCTGTCCTTTAAGTATACATGACTGTTCCCGAAGTCAAGCATAGAAAAACAATTTTTTATAAAGTTAAGGTTAGTTGGTGGTATGGCTTCCAGTTATTTTAAGTTTTATTTTAAAGCACGTTTTTCTTTTTCTTTTTTTTTTTTTTTTTTAATAATTTGGGAGTAAATGTCAATATATCAGAGAAAGAGTAATTTCTAAATGCCTAAATCATAACTACATTGAATCAATAAATGTAAAAATTCTTTTAAGGAATTCCTAATAGTTTTCTGAGTAATGTAGGTTCATATTGTAGGTCCTGTTTTTTTCTTGCAGTGAAAAATTTCAAGGAACCAGCTATTGAAAGTATTTTAAGAGAGTTTTAATAATTTAATAATTTTCCCACTAATTTGCTATATTATTTTTCTAAGAAATTCGACTAATTCCATTTGCAAGTATCTATTTTTTTCTCTGAAGTAGATATCAACTATGACACACAAAGCAGAGTGTCTTCACCAACAAAGAGGCATCTGTTAGATTGTTAATTTGTGTGCATGTGCACATTTACGAAAGCCCAGAAATGATTTGGCTTAATTTTGTTCCTATAAAATATTTTACTTTGATAGACTTTAAAATATTGTCTGAGTATTTTTGGATCTCACATGATTATTTTTTCCCCTAAGTATAACAGATATTTTTTGAAGTTCTTCAGCAGATTCTATATTAAATTGTAAATTAGAAATATTATTAAATTTCAACAGGAAGTCCTGTGGGTTTTTAGTTTATAGAGTTATTTTTGTAAATAATTTAATCTTTAGTAAACCATGCTGAGTGAGTAGGAACATTGAGAAATAAGAGCTGTTACCAACTACACAAGAGCTGTTATGTATTTGCTGTCATTCCTGTGCCTGGATTCCCTTCTCCAGTCTTTAAACTAATCTAGTTCACATTTAGTTTTCGAGTTCCAGTTTCCGAATTCTTTTTTTTTTAAGGAAAGGTGAAGTCAGGAGTGAAAGCACGTGGGCAGGCAGGCAGGAAGAGAGAGGGGAGGAAGAAACATTTCATTTCATTTTTATTTAGTTGTTTACATTGATTACTCTTCCCTGACCTGCGATGCGAACCCAGGTCTCTGGGATTTATGTGGACTGTACTTGTCCAGAGATGGCTGATGTAACTGCTGCTCCACTGGGATGAGCCCATTTTCCAATTCTTTTCCTTTAGGAGTTATCGTTCTCTCTAAGACTACTTCTTTTCTTTTCTTTTCTCTCTTTTTTTTAAATTTGGGAGAGGAAGTCTTCTAGTTCTAGTATCATTTATTGATGCTGACTACGTTTTTCTTATAACTTCTCTTGAATTTGTTGTATTGTGTTAAAAGTGTCTAGTTTCAAATTCCTTATCAAGTAGTAGACCTGTTTGAGTTAGAATCAGCCACCTGTCTTTCTGTTGTGGGAATGGGGTGGAGTTTGTTCAGGGATTGCTGAAGTCATCCAACCTTTTTGTGAAATTAAGACAGGATGAGTAAAGAGGGTTGGTGACCTAAAATTTGGTCCCTCTCATTTCTTTCTTTTTCTTTTGGTGAGTGACTAGATAGTGCAGTAGTGGCCAGCAGTTAGTATCTGATGAACCACTGACTAAGAAGAAATGTAACTGATCAGTGGCTATTGAGACAAAGTTTTCAAGACAAAGTTATAGAAATTTAGCAAGGAGAAATGCTTAGTGAACATTTTAGGTAAATATGCATCTGGTTTGGTGGAGGTTAAGTCGGAGATTTCGGTTTAATGCTCTTTATTCATTTATTTTAGCTCTGTCACAGACTGGCTTAGTGAGCCGAACTGCACCCAGTGCAGATGTGTCTCCTCCAAGCACGAATACTGTAATACATGAAAACCAAAGCACACCTTCCGTAGCCCAGATCAGCACCACCCTCCCTTCCACGACCGGTACGGAGAAGAGTGCGGCGGCATCTGGGGCTCCTCATCCGTCGTCTACTACTACTTTGTCCCAGGAAGAAGTGGTTAACAATGAAGATCCCAGCATGGAGGACGAGGAGCTCCTCACGCTGAGCAGCTCTCCGTCGTCGGCCGCCAGAGACTCTCTGGACAACGGAGAATATGGCGACTCAGACTATGACTGGACCACCAGCCCCAGGGAAGACGAGGCCAGTGAGGTCTTGGAAGAAAACAGAGGATACATGGGAATTGAGCCAGTGAGAGCGTTTAAAACTCCATCTTCAAATATCGAAGAGGAAGATAGCCATTTCTTTTTTCATCTTATTATTTTTGCTTTTTGTATTGCCATTGTTTATATTACGTATCACAACAAAAGGAAGGTAAGTTTGGGATTTTTCAGCCGCTCTAATTTCCCTTTGTTATCTCAGTCGTATTTCTTACTCATGCTTTTGCTGATTCAGAACTTTTTCCTTTTTTCATCAAGTTTAAATTCATGGTAGAATAATGAGATGTCTAGTCATTTTATAAATACACATTTTAATAAATTAGGATCCAGTCACCACTCCATCAGGGTATGCCAAAATAGTCCTTTTGTTGTTGCTGATATTTTACTTTTTGTATTTGGGAACCTAGAAGAGAGATGTTTTATGTGTTAAGAAAACATTTAGCATGCCCCCCATTTTCTATTTTGCTTATCTAGCTTACTTTGTTTTATTCCAGATCTTTCTTCTGGTTCAAAGCAGGAAATGGCGTGATGGTCTTTGTTCCAAAACAGTGGAATATCATCGTCTAGATCAGAATGTTCATGAGGCAATGCCTTCTCTGAAGATTACCAATGATTATATTTTTTAAAGCACTGTGATTTGAGTTTGCTTATTATATAATTTTATTTGCTTAACTTTTTATATGATATCATATAAATGTTTGCCATAGGCAATTGGTACTTAAATGAGAGGTGGGTCTCTCTTTATTTTGCCATGGTGCTTTTGTAAATTAAATGTCACAAACAAGAAGTATATAATTTTTTATCTACACATTTAGAGTTGAATTCAATCAGGTTTCCAAAATGTAGAGCTAAGCATTACCTGTTAATTTTTATCGTTTTAGATTTTTTTTATTGTACTTCCTCTGGAAGTATTATATTAGTAATGCTACTTTTAAAAGAGCCCAGACTTGTAACTAAATTCTAACATATTGGGTACTGATGTCTCTTCATCTGCCATCCAAATACTGTTTTTTAAGCATAAATTTCTTTATGCTTCCAAGGTGTAATCTACCAGGATGTATGTATAATTCTTTGCAACATAAGTAACATTTTTTTCTTCCAGGAAAATTGTTTTGGATATTTAAACATAAGATCATGTTATTGCTCAATTTGACTAGAATTTTAGGTAACACATTAATGTGTTTAGAAATTCTGACAATAGAGACTCTGCAATTTATAGTGGACATAGGTAAGATGCTATAGAGGTACCATTTTCAGTTTGAATTACTGAATTAAATTTAGAAGTAGAAATTGTGGCAGAACAGTACACATACAATTGCTGAATAAAGCAATTGTTTATAGCATGGGTTCCTCCAAGCTTTCAATCAAGAGGCAGAGTTTAAAATTGTGAGATTTGTTCACTGTCTATTATTTTAGAGTAAGGGTGAATAAATCTTAGGGGCCATTATCTAAATAATAGTGTCTAGGAATTTCAAATTAAAATTTTACCTGAATGAAGTTGTTTGTATACATAAAGGATATATGTCTACATTGACTTTTTCCCCTCATACTTGTTTTATTTTTGTTACAGCAACTGGAAATCATTTACTGTATTTTATTTTAGTTTGTCTTTTTATCATAAAGAACTGATCAGTGTGTAAAGATGTGATTTGAACCATGATTGACTTACAAGTGTCATGCAACTTCTTAGAAAACATAACCTCTCGTATACATTACACACCCACTCACAAAGCCCGGGTGACCAGTGGGCATGTGCTTTGGTGTGGGATGAAAGCAGCAGGAAGTCCATCATTGTCTCAGGTGATGACTCACTGGCCTGATAAGGAAGGGAAGCACATGGAAATACACCTGAACTGTGTTATTGCAGTAATTTTTCATATCTGAAATTGTATTATTTAATATTTTGAATAATATTTTAAAAATAAATGGCAAAGATATAAATCTATGATTTTATAAGTGCGTTTCGTTTTAGTGATGGGTTCTTCACTGGTGTGGTGAAAAGGGCTAATGCTGTGTCTGGGTGAAAACTAAACTGATTGGCTTGCTTTCATTTCTTTTAGCAGTCGAACTCTATAAATTCCACTTACATTCTACATCCTACCTTAGGTCCTTTTTGCTGCTAGGTGTAGAAGTTTATTGAAAACTAGCGAAGGATAGCACGAAAAAGTTACAGACGCTAAACCAATGTGTGCTTTCTAGTTTCCTGGCCTCCTGTGGTCTCCCCATAAGGCACTCCCACCCTGGAGGATCAGCCCCCTTACTGGGTCGAGGGGTCTTGAGCATTTCCTGTTAGAACAGTCTTTGCTCCCCAAGTCCCAGTGCTGTCATCTGGTAGCCTCTGACTTTCAGAGCGTCAGATTGTATGTGAATTAAAAATGCCAGAGTCTTACAGAGGCCCTGAGCTACTGGTCTACAAATATGTATATAATTCAGACATATGAGTATGTTAGAATTTTTAAATGAATTTGATCTCATTAGTGTTGTGTTTCATTTTTGCCTAACAAGTCATGAGCATTTCCTTATTGTTAGAATTCTTTAAAGACATTTAATAACTTCATAATTGACGTAGCTATTTTCTTGGTTAATGGTTTCCAGTTTTGGATTCAGAAACAATACTGGGTGGACATTTCTGTACTGAGTAAGTGTGTTGGGTTAAATGAGACAAAGGGGGCATAAATAAGCCTGAATGGCATAAATAAAACCCCTAATTGAGCTTTAGAGTGCTAATGTCTCTTAAGTGTGGTGTCCTCCCTTCCCCCAGTATCAGTTTCTGGATAGAACAGGAATTCTGTACCAAATGTTGGTACTAATGGCATGATGGACTACCCTTTAGCTTCTGTATTTTCTCTGAAAAGGAAGGCATTGACGCTTCTGGGCTACATGGAAATAGATGTTTAGATGCAGGCAGGGAGTCCTTGACTAGGGTTTTGAATTTAGATGTGAACTCATGAGCTCCAGCTTTTTCGTATGTGTGTGCAGGAGACAGTCATTGCCTCACAGAGTACGGGCTTGAGGAGAGACTGGCTGTGCCTCTAGCTCCGTACCCAGCTCTCCTGGCACTGCCTGGCCCCTTGAAGTCGTTCACTGACATAAAAGGCAGGCTCTGCATCGACTCCAGAGTTGGCCTAGAGTGTGGCGCTACTAGCATCTGGCACCTAGAATTGCATGCAGGGAGCAGAACCAGATGTGGCGCATCAGCTTTATCTAAATACCTCCTGTCCTCCATGAAGCTAAAGCCCTAATGAGCCATGTGAGGTATCACTCCTTCCCCCAAATTCCAGGTCTGATGAGAGCGGATGCTGCCCTGGAAGGCGAGAAGGATAAAGGGCATTGCCAGCAGGCTGCCAGTGTTCCAGTTCTCTGCCCTTTCTCTCAGCCTGTCTCGTGGTGCAATTGTTTACCTTCTGAGTTAAGCAGTAAGCAGTTCTATCCTTCCCAGTGAAGTTCCAGAGGTTAAAAGTACTTTAAGGGCCAGATGTCTCCCAGGGGAATGGAAAAGGAGAATGTCCTGAGTTTTGAGGCCAGTTTAGCTGCAGTCTGTTCACCTGTATTTTTAAGTACAGGAGGAGGGAAAGTTGCTGGGAAAGACTCTGGAAATGGAGCTGGGGCCATTTCTGATTCCCAAGAGCAATCTGTGGTAGGGACCTGCTGTTGAGGCTGTTGAAGTGACACAGGGAGCCTGACTTTGGACCAGTAAGAAGGAGCTTCTGCCCCATGAGCTTCAAACCAACCTCTCCCCCAGTTCTCCTAAGTTGCTGCAGATCCCTCACCACTGTGGAGGAGGCTTCAGATTTAAAAGGCCTTGCTTCTTAGGAAGCCTTTCTCCACTCCCACATGCTCCTGTTCTGCTCCAAAACCCCATGCTGATTTCTCTTCCCCTAACGGCCTCCTTTCAAATCAAAAGATACCCTGTTCTGAGAACTCTTTACTCCTGCAAGCTCCTCTCACAGACCCTCTGTGCTTCTCGCCCAGGCCACCCCTCGGTGTGTAATGGCCAACACTCCCCTCAGGTCCTTCTGAAGGAGGCAGCACCTTGCATGGGGTGAGAATTATGGTGGGCCCTGGAACACATGCCAGGGTTGGATTCCAGCCTGGGCTTGGCCGTTGAGCTCAGACTTCTCCCCATGATATTTTGCAGCCTGTAGGGAGAGGCCAAATAGTTCTTGGCCCCCTTGGGAATGAGGGAGGGTCTGGGTTTTGCTGGGGTTAAGGTCATCCTGACCTGTGCTTCACCAGTGTGCTCTTCTAGGAAGACAGACCTAGGGAGTAATGGAGGGAAGGAGGACTGTGGGGTGAGGTCAAGGCTGATGGCCTTGGTCTGAGTTCTTTGTGTTTGTATTATCTCCTACCTTGTAAAATGGGCAATTGATTAGTTCACAAGTTTGTCAGGAGGAGAGTAAATGGATTTTTATTTGTGAATACACACAGGGAAGAGTTTTTAGCATGTCACTGACCACAGAAGAGCCAGCTCAAACCTCAGCCCCACCTCTTAGCTGCTTAAGCTTTGCTCACAGTCTTGGACTGCCTGCCCACTCCTGTGGGCTCCCTTGAGGCACACAGCTGGTCAGAGCTGAGTTTGATTCCAAACCATCTAGGCATGTCTGGCTCTGCTAGGCGACAGAGGGTGCTTTTTTGGAGCTTTTTCTGTCCCTATCCTCATTCTTACGCTGAAACAAGGCCAAGGGTCCTCCCCTCATGCCTCCCAAGAAACTTTGCCTAGAGGCGTTGGGCCCCAGGACTCCAGAAAGAGCCCTTTTGGGCTCCTCAGTGTGCCTAGCTAAGAGAGCTGTCTTCTGGCAGCAAGGCCGGAGGTGCGGATTTAGACGTGGTGGCTCACTCTCAGGTGTTTACATTCCACCATTATTATGACCTTGTGTTCAAAGCAAAACACCTGGCCTCCTTTCACTCGGGCCCTAAGCTGGAAGCTGGCATGACAGTAGGGTCAAGACGGATACAGTCCCTGTGGTGCTCACTGTCAGGCAGAGAAGAATGCATTAAACAATCACAGTGACATGAGGAATGCGCTACGCCAAAACCTGGATTTCACTTTTGTTTCTGCATGGTAAAGGTAAGTTAGACTTACTACAATACAGGTAACGCTTTGTGAGTTGTATGATGGACCAGGCACCCCTGTCTGTGTGTACGCCCTAGTGCAGTAAGGTGGTTTTTATTATCATCTCATTTCACAGATAAAAAACAGAAACAGCCACTTGCTCAAGGTCCTATAGCTGAGAATAGAGTTGGGATTTGAATTAATGGTCAGGTCTGGCTTCGGACTTCTGTTCTTTATCACTAATTGTTAAAGAAAATGGGTCAGCTACAGCGAAGTAATTCCCCCCCTACCCCCGCCTTCATTTAAGTTTGTTCTCTTTTCTTCCTTTCAAAGTTGCTTCTATTAGGATTGTAACAGGATATACTACAGGAAAATGCATCCAACAAATGTACGACCTAACAAACGATCACATAGCTAATGCCTGTGTGGCTGCTGCCCGGGGGGAGAAAAGGAACTTTGCCAGCACCCCAAGCCCCCCATTCCACAGTCACTCACCCCGTTTTGTCAGCAGCTATTTTGACCTCTTATGATAATCACTACCTTGCTTTTCTTTTTAGATTTACCACTCAAATATAATCCCTAAATGCTGTACTTTAGTTTGAAGCTTTTACATACATCCAAACAAACAGTAAGCATTGTCTATATTCTCTTGTGACTGGCTGTCGTTCTGTATCAGGATGGTGTTATTTATCACATCAGTCAATGTGTACCTGAGGTTTACGCGTTTGCTGTCTGGTGTTCCATCGTAGAGAGTGCACTGTAATCTAGTTCATCTACTTCATAGTTGATGGACATTTGAGTTATTCACAGCGTTAAGATTATTATGAATGATGCTGTTAGGAATATGCATATATATGTGTACGTACATATATACAGACGTGTGTGTGTCGCTTGCAGGTGCATTCCTGGTGGGAGTACAGTCATCCCTCACCTATGGCGGGAGTGAAGTTCCAGAGACGCCCGCGATAGGTGAAAATCCACGAAGTAGCGGCGTTATAATTTATTTTATTATTTACGTATATTTTAAGGCTTTATAAACCCTTCCTCCTCTCCTGTAAACCCTTCCCACACTCTTATTAACCTTCCCCACACTCTTACAAACACGTCCTACACTCGTCACCTACGTGATTTTAACAACATGTAACACAAGGTGGGTATCCCTAGTGACGTACACGTGCAGCGCAAACTCCCGCGAGAGAGCGAAAATCCCGCCATACAGAATTAGATCTGTTTTCTTAAAAAAAAAACCCGCGGTGAGGCCAAGCCAGGTAAGAGAGCCGCGATCCCGCTCCGGCAGGGACGCTGCGCACCTGGCGGTGGCAGTGCTGGGTCGCCACGTCGGCGTAAACAGCGCAGACGCTTTTCTCCAGCGACTGAGCTGTTCGTGCTCCAGCAGCGTGAGTTTCTCTTGCTCTGCAGCCTCGCGAACACCTGGCTTTGGCCGTTTCAATTTTAGTGCTTCTGCTGGATGCGCATCTTGCCGCGGTCTGGCCGCATTTCCCCGGGATGAATCACACCGACGATTTCTTTTTAAAGGCGAGGTGCAGCAGGAATGAAGGCGGGCAGGCAGGCAGAGAGAGTGGGGAGCAGCGTTTTTACTTAATCGGCCATTCATTTTAGTTGCTGCCCTGGTCCTCGCCTTGAACCTGGTGCTCTCAGGCCCGGGCTTACCCCTCAGCCACCAGTGCCGCTGATAGGGGGTCCTGTGATGAGCAAGAGTTCCGGAAGGTGTTTTGAGGAAATTATAGCTGTTTCATTGAGGTGTGCTTTATACACATACATTTACAGATTTTAAGTGTTGAGTTCTATCAGATTTGGCAATTGCATGTACTGTCAGGCACTTCTCTCACCCCAGACGGTTCTTTGGTGCCTCTTTCTCGGCAGTGCTTTACTCAGCTTGCAGAGGTCGCCTGGAGTTGCTGTCACCATAGTTTTGTCCTGCCTGTTCTACAAATCCATACAGAGAGAATGACATGTCATTTGCCCTGTTATTTAGTCTCCTGTGTTTGACTTCTGGTCAACACACCGTTTTCATTTTCATTCCTTTTTTTGTTCTTAGAGTCACTTACATTGTTGCATTATCAGTGACTCATTTCAGTTCGTTGCTGAGGCAGTGGTCATTAAAAGAATAGACCACAGTTCGCTCATTCATTCTCTTATTGATGGATGTTTTTATTGCTTTTAGATATCCATCTACCTACATTTTATACATATGTTAAATGTATCAGTTATATGTTTTCATAATTTTTATTGTTTAATAACTACTATATTGCATATAGTAAACATGTACTATTAAAATTTTAATTTTGAGATCATTATAGATTGAAATTGTAAGAAATAATATAGAGATTCTCTTTAGACTTTATCCTGTTTTCCTCAATGATAACATTTTGCAAAACTGAAATATAAAATCATGACCATCATTACCATAATGCAATCCAGACACAGAGATCTCCCTCACCACAAGGATTCCATCTGTGGCCCTGTTATAGCCACTTCCCTCCCACCGTTAACCCCTTCTTAATCTTTGGCAACAGTTAGTCTGCTCTTTATTTCTATCGTTTTGTCATTTCAAGAATGATTCAGCAAGCATGATTCCTCAGTAGACTCATGCAGTTGTTGCAAGTAGCAATACTTTCTTTTTTTAAAAATTGCACTAATTTTGATTTTACACATGAAAATAAACTCTTATGTAGGTTCCCCATATGTGAAGTTTCCCCATTCCACAGATATATGTCCCTGCCCTCCACCACATCACCAAGTGTTCTTCACCACTGTCCAGTGGGCTCCACCATCACTTACCACCACCCACTCCATTCCCTGTTGTAACTTCAGTTCTATTGCAAGGGTTGGTTGGTTTTCTTTCATCTGTTCCTTTGTTTTGTCTATTCACATTTCATCTATGAGTGAGATCATCTGATATCTTGATTCTTTTGGCTTATTTCACTAAGCATAATCCCCTCTAGATCTATCCATGATATTTCAAATGACAGGATTTCATCTCTTCTAAGGGCTGTGTAGTATTCCATTGTGTATATGTACCATATCTTCTTTATCCATTCATCTGATTTGGGGCACTTAGATAGTTTCCAGTTCTTAGCTGTTGTGAATAGAACCACAAGGAACATGGAAGTGCATAAATCTCTATGAATTTCTATTTTTGTATCCCAGAAGTGGGATAGGGGGATCATGTGGGATTTCCATTTCCAACTTTTTGAGTTATCTCTATGCTGTTTACCATAGGAGTTGCACCAATTTGCACTCCCACCAACAATGTAAAAGTGTTCCCTTTTCTCCATATCCTCGTCAACATTTTTTGTTTAATAGTTCCTTCTTTAACATTGAGGAGTAATATTCTATGATACAGATATACCACATATAACTTAACCACTCATCTGGGTTGTTTCTGGTCTTGGCTATTATGGATAAAGCTGCTAGAAACATTTGCATACAGATTTTTGTGTGAATAGAGGTTTTCATTTTTGTAGGACTGCGGAGTCTAGCTCACATGGTAGTTGTGTTTTTAGTTCTTTAAGGAACTTTTGAAGGTTTTCCAGAGTGACTGTCCTATTTTACATTCCTACCAATAGCATATGAAAGGTCGAGTTTCTCTGTGTCCTTGCTAACATTTGGTATTGTCATTTTTTTTTTTTTTTTTTAAATTTTAGCCACTCAGATGTAGTGTAGATGGTGTAGGTTTTGTTAGGTTTTACTTTGTATTTTCATAGTAGATAATGAGGTGGAACACCTTTTAATCAGTGAAATGTGTCTTCATACATTTGCCCACATTGTAATTGGATTGTTTGTTGCTCTGCTGGTGGTCATTTTCTTTTTGTAGTTAAAAAAGCCATAAAATGTATCATTTTAACTATTTTAAGTGCATAACTCAGTGGCATTAATTATATCGACACTGTTTATCACTATCACTGCTATTTCAAAAACTTTCATCATCCCCAACAGAACTCTATAATCATTAAGCAATGACTCCCCACTTCCATAAGCTCTAATTTACTTTGTCTCCCTTTATTTGCCTAGATATTTTACATAAATGGGATCATCAAATATTTTATATCTGGCTTATTTCACTTAGAATAATATTTTCCTATAGTACAGATCAGAGCTTCATCTTCCCAGATGAATAATATTCCGTCGTATGTCTATAGCATATTTTATTTATTCATTTGTTGATGGGCACTTAGATTGTTTCCACCTTTTGACTGTGAATATTGTCACAGTTAACTTTGGCAAATAAATATCTGTTGGCATCTTTGTTTTAAATTCTTTTGGGTCTATACTATACCTGCGGAGCGAAACTGCTGTGTCATGTGGTAATGTTTGTTTTTTTCGCTCACTCACTCATGCATTCATTTATGTCCTAATAGGTATGAAGTGGTATCTTATTGTGGTTTTGATTTGCATTTCCCACCTAAGAATGTTAGCTTTGCATGGGCTTATTGACCATTTGTAGATCTCGATCTATCCAAGTCCTTTTCCAGTTTTAATTGAGTTACTTGTGTTTTTGTTGTTGAGTTTTCAGATTTCTTTACACATTTGTATCTTACGTGCTTACTAGACATATGATTGCAGTTTTCAATTTTGGTAAGATTTCATTCATTTGTCTTTTTACTTGAGTTTTTGATGTCAAAACTAACAATCCATTACCAAATTCAAGGGCATAACCCCTGTTTTCTTCTAAGAGTTTATATGGTTTTATCTCCTATTTAGGTCTTTGACCCATTTTGAGTTAATTTTTGCATATGATGTGAGGTAAGGCTCCAACTTCACTCTTTTTTTTGCAGGCAGAAATCCAGTTGTCTCGGCACCATTTGTCATAGAGGCTGCGTTTCCCTCACTGGATAGACTTAGCATCCTGGTCAAAATTAATTGGTCATAGATGTATGGGTTTACTTTTGGACTGCCGATTCTGTTCCGTTGATCTGTATGTTGGTCTTTATGCTAGTACTACTGTTTTGCTATCTGTAACTTTGCAGTAAGTTTAGAAATCAAAGTGTGAGTTCAATGATTTTGTTCTTTTGAAATATTTTGACTATTTGCGGCCCCTTAATCATTATTAAATATTAAATTATTAAAATATATAATTGATAAATTTAGCATGTATAAAATATAGATTTCCAAAAGCAATAAAAACTATGATTGACTTTTCTATTTATTTGAAAAAAAACTTGAAATTTTGATGGGGTCACACTGGATCTGTGACTCTCTTTGGCTACTATAGACATCGTAGCAATATTAAGTCTTGCTATTCATGAGCATAGGATGTTTTTCCTTTTACTTAGGTTTTAATTTTTTCTCAGTTCTGTTTTATAGTTTTCAATGTACAAGTCTTTTACCAACTCACCTGAAATTATTCCTGGGCATTTTATTTATTTATTTTTTTAGATGGGATTGTAAGGGTCATCTTTTATTTATTTTTCTTGTCTAGTTGCTCCGGTTAGAACTTCCAGGATAACATTAAATAGCAGTGTTAACTGCAGACATTCTTGTCTTGTTCATCTTAGGGGGAAAGCTTTCAGTCTTTTGTCATTGAATATAATTTTAGCTACGTAGTTTTGGTAAATGCTCTGTATCATGTCAAGAAAGTTTTCTCTCATTCCTGGTTTTCTGAGTGTTCTTTTAAATCATCAGAAGTTTTCATTTTGTCAGATTGCTTTTCTGCTTTAATTTAGAGGATCATGCATTCATTCTTCCTCCCTTTGTTGTGGTAATGGGATATAGTATATCGTTTTGTTTTTTAAAGAAGGAGGAAGGCAGGAAAGAAGGAAGAGAGAGGAGGAAGAAACATTATTTATTCTTTTTAGTTGTTCCCCTTGGCCCTGGGTCATCAACCTGGGTCCCTGGACTTTATGTGGTCTATGCCCCAGCTGCTGACTTAGTGCCTGAGCCACCAGGATGCACCTGATTTGTTTTCTTATCTTGAGCTACTCTTGCTTTCCTGGAATAAATCCCACCTGGTCACAGTCTATAATTTTTTAAAATTTGCTGTTGGATTTGTTTTTCTAGCATTTTATTGAGGATTTTTGTATCCACATTTAAAGTAATTACTGATAAGGAAGGACTTCTGTCATTTTGCTATTTGTTTTCTGTATGTCTATATGTCTTATATTTCTTATCCTTCACTTCTCATTATTACATTCTTTTTGTTCAGTTGATTTCTTGTTGTGAACCACTTTGACTTTCTTCTCATTTCCTTTTGTATATATTCTAAAGAGATTTCCTTTGTGGTTACCATAGGGATTACATCTACTATGTAAAGTTTATAACAATCTATTTTAAAGTTCACTTTTATACATGCCCACTCCCCCAACGTTGTCACAAATAACTTCTTTTTATATTGTGTGTTCAGTAGCATAGATTTCTAATTATTTTTAATATATATTTGTCTTTCAATTCCTAGAGGAAATAAAAAATGGAGTTGCAAACCAAAAATTCAAGAATACCTGTCGATGTATTTGTCCATATAGTCATCCTTACTGGACATCTTTATTCATATGTGTGTATTAGAGTCTAGTGTCCTTTTATTTCATTATGAAGGGCTATTTTTGACATTCTTACAGGTAAGATCTAATGAACTCCCTCACCTTTTGCTTATCTGGGAATGTCTTAATTCTCACTTTTGAAGGACAATTTTGCTAAATTTAGAATTATTGGGTGACAGACCTTGCCTTTATCATTTTAACTATGTTATCCCACTGGCTTCTGTTTTCCTTGCTCTCTGGTGAGAGATCTGTTGATAATCTTACTGAGGAACTTCCCTGTGATGAGTTGCTTTTCTCGCTGCTTTCAAGATTGTCTCTGTTTTTCAACAGTTTGATTATAATGTGTCTTAATGCGGATCTCTGAATTGATCTTGGAGTGTTTTGAGCTTGTTAGGATTTTGGATTTGTAGCTTCATGTTTTTCATCAAATTTAATAAGCTTAGGGCTATTATTTATTCAAATAATCTTTCTGCTCCTTTTTTCACTCTCTTCTGGGAATTGCCACAATATTTGTTAGTCTGCTTGATGGTGTCCCACGGACCCTTAGATGCTGTTCATTTTCGTTCCTTCTGTTGTTTAGACTTCATACCTTCAGTTGTTCTTTCTTCAAGTTGGCTGATTCTTTTGTGTGTCACATCTGCTCTTGAACCCCATTAGTGAATTTCAGTTATTGTATTTTCAGCTCAAGAATTTCTCAATGTCTCAGATGAGTGCTGGTAGTGTTAGTGAGATTTCTTCCCTCTGGCAGTGCCATAACAATTTCCCTCAGCGTTTTTGCTTTCAACCTAGTAACTACTATCTGGCCAGCCTCAGGAGATCTCTTCCTATGCAGCCATCAGACACAGATTTACAAGGAGTGCCTACACCAACCTATTGCATAATTCTCTTTTCTTCAGTGCCATACCTCTTGCATTCTACTTTGAACTACTCCAAACTCTGATGTGTGCCTTCTCAGCTGAGGGGTGCATGTAGTTCTTTGAAGCATGTTTGGGAATTGTCTTCAGTCAGACAGCTGGATGGTAAGCGACTGTAACTTTCCTCATGATATTCCCTTATCTCAGGAATGATAGTCTTACGCTGCCTGTTAAGAGATGAATGGTAACAGACATACTCACACATATGTGTTACAGTTTTATAGTTGTTTATGGTGGGAGGGCTAGACTGGACTAGCTGTTCTATTATAGTTATAGTTAGAGGCAAAAGTTTCTCCCTTTTAAAAATGAGGTATAATTGACAGATAGCATTTAATTAATTTCAGGTATCAACAAAATAATTCATATTTGTGTACATTGATAAATGATCACTATAATAAGTTTACTTAATGTTCATTAATACACATAATTATAGACATTTCTTCTTTTGATGAGAACTAAGATTCTAGCAACTTGCAAATATACAGTATGTTACAAACTACAGTCAACATGTTATACATTAGATCACCATAAGTTACTTATTTCATAACTGGAAGTGTGTACTTTTTGACCCCCTTCACCTATTTCACATCCTGCCTCTGCTTCTGGAAACCACCAGTCTATTCACCGTATCTGTGATTCCACAAATGAGATCATATGGTATTTGTCTTTCTCTTTCTGACTTATTTCACTTAGCTTGAAGGCCCTCAAATTTCATCCATGTTGTCCAAATGGAACAGATTTAGCATTTCTATGAATGAATAATATTCTATTGTGTACCTTTGTATACACACACATTTTCTTTATCCATTGATAGACACGTTTCCATATCTCGAATATTATAAATAAGATGCAGTGAACATGAGTGTGTATCTTTTCAATTTTTTTTTCAGATAAATATCCAGAAGTGGAATTTTTCTGGATCGTATGGTAGTTGTACTTTTAATTTTTTGATTAATTTTTCTCCAAATTGTTTTCCATAATGGCCTCACCAGGTTATATTCACACCAGTAGGATTCGCACAGTTCCCTTCCTTTCTTGATGAAGCAGATTATGGGTTGGGAAACATGTTGACATAGATGTCAGGCAGAGCCAGCTACTCTCAATGACTGCCTGCCTTGTCACATCAGCACAGGGCAATCACCTGTAAGTCTCTGCAAGTGCATAGGTATAATGTCTTACATCCCCCTGAGCTTAGCATACTTCAAATAAAGTGATCTACTACAGCAGTAGTAATGGCAAGAGTCTCTTAGAAATCTCTCTCCTTATTACCGCCAACAAATAAGCATTATGTCCATTTCTCATTAAAAACCCAAGTCTACTGATATTAGTCTGCCCTCTTGCCATGAGGAAATTAAGGTTGCCCTGTTGCTTTGTTGAAAGTGGTTGGGAGCATAACCTATTGGACTAGTGGACGTCTTTGCTGCTGTAAGTCATTAACACATGAACCATCTGGTTTTGGGCCTGCAGGCAGAAAGCCATCTAATAAGCCATGTTCCAACAGAGGACACAAGGGATGTGTTTCAGCCCATTAGGAAGGAGGTATGGCCAAGTCAAACACCAAAACAGAGAAGTTATTCTGAGACACGCTACATCTATAATGAAATGTGAAACTCGGCATCTCACGCTGCTCCAGGAGCCCACAGGCCATTCATTCATTTAGTAGACATTTATTAATTGCCTATACCAAGCCAGACCCTGTGCTGGGTTCCAAGGATACAGGGTGAGGGCAAAGTTCATAAGAACATGATGCTTGACTTGATTCCTGGACTCAAATCTCGATTAAAAAAAATCATTAAGAAATAATAATATCATGAACTCATTGTTTTATATTTCTTTTTGAATAGGACAAAATACATACTGAACTTATTTTCTAGAAAGGGACCAGAGGTTTTATGTGGAGACAGGGGCACTGCCTCCCACACTCTGTGAATAGGTCCTCCCAAGAGCCCAGAGCTAGTTGCATGTCCACAGTGAAGACATAAACAGGCTCTGGCCTTTCTGGAAGGCTGACCAGTTCACTGGTTTCCTCCTCCTCCTCCTCTTTTCTCCCTGTATTTGGTGCTTTTGGACTCCTTCCACCCCTGGGTTCCTCCTGATGGAAGCTCTCTTCCTGCCACCCCCAGTCTGGGGGTTGGCTTTCAGGCAGATAGAAAAGGGAATATCTATTTCAGGTGCCATGAGCCTCACTGAGGATCAGGCTGGTCAAAGGTGAACATGCACAGGTCTGCGTGCTCTTTTATTGAGGGAATCCACCCCCCTCAAAAAAAGTCTTGGCGTTTTCTCTAAACATTCAGTGACTGTTGCAGGGAGGTCTCTGCATGGCCTAGTGGTCCAAAGACTCCAGAAACTTTCTAGGTTTCCAAGGATGATATATGGGTTTCCTTTTTGTTGGTTTTACAAATATATTTTGGACTTCTTTTCTTGGTTATGGCTGTGGGGCCTGGGCTCATAGAATAAGGCAGACGGGCAGGGTTGTCTTGCCTGCTGGGTGTAGCTTTGTTATGGCAGAGCCTCCAGACGTCAAGAAGACTGACAGCTGAGCACTCAAAGCAGAGAAAAAATACTTTATTGTAAGTACCAGTACTGGTCTAGAGGTATTATTATCCAAAGTTGAGCAATGGGGGAGTTTAGGGGAGCTCCTTTTATATTCTGAGGTAAAGATTCACCTCCTTGGCTTTGTGTGGTTTCTCCTGGCAACTCTTATCAGCTATGTACAGCTGCAGAGCAGGGAGGGATGCTTGTGTGTCCTTGGACGTAGCTACAGCTTCCATAGTACCGTGGAGAATTCCTGGCAGACTGATTTTGCATTAGGGTCAGGGAAAAGGTCTTCTACCACAGGTTTAGGCTTCTCTTGGCCTCATTGGTGGGTAAATCTTCCAGTTCAGGGTGAGACACAGCTCAGGACCAAGGGTCTGAACAATGCCCTTGACCAGTCTCTGTACTGGGCCCATTCTTGCTTTGTCCCCCAGTACATGTCTGTTCCTAACTGTTAGGCACTGTCACCGGCATGATGGTGATGCTCACACACAGTGCCATTCCACGGGTAGGCACAGATTTTTGTTTTTGAGGGAGGAAAAGTCTGTTATGATCTTATCTGTTAAGATAAATTATGATGGGCCTTTTGTCAATTTAAAATGAAAGGAAACTGTTAGGTCTGGAAAAGGTACCTCAGAGGAGGCTCTCTGAGTGGAACTATGGACTCAGGCAGTGTTCTGTGGTTGCCATGGGTTTGTGGAAGCAGGAGTGTCCTGGAGAAGCAGAGGGACAGCCAGTCACCACCGCCACAGGGCCTGCAGGAGGGGGAGCGGTGGCGTTCCTGGGTGGCGGACGTGCTGCTGCTCTTCGTCTCCTCTCCTCTCAGGAGAGTGGGTGTGAATGCCAGGCGATGGAGGGGACACTGTTCTGTCTGTCTGCTGTGCGGTACAAACCAGTGGTTGCTCTGTAATGCCAGCCAAGGCTCACTAGGGAGACACGGGCCCATTGCTTAGAAAGGGCGCTCGAGACTTCAGGAATGCACCAGAAAGGGGAGGAGGGGGTCCTCAATGATTTCTGACGCAAGCAGACCTAGCAACACCAAGATGATAAATAGAGGGAAATATATGAAGATGTGTGCCCAAACTGGTGAAATGTGTCCAAGGCTTTGCCATGGTCCAGACTTCCAGGGAGGGGTTCCGGGGAAGCACAAACAGCTCAGAGCCCTAATGAGCCTGATTTCCTTCCTCCTCTCCCCTGGCGCAAGAGGAGGCTTCTGTATAATTGGCCCTTGAAACATTATTACAATCACTTTGTGGCCTCCTTCAGCTTATTTTTAATTACAAGGTCTATTGCATTGTTAAATTATTAACTCTGACAATTACTTATCTTGACTTTTTTTTTTTAAATCTTGATGAAAATGAAAACAGCAAGGTCATGTTAACTCACTGAGGTTTTGGGCCGCTACAGCTTAAATCAAGCCGGATCAAACCAGCCCGTGTTTGCTGTGCCAGGAAGGCGTGTGTCTGTCTGCACAGGATCGGAGAACACCTGCACCCCCAGAAGGCGGGATGTTTGGGGGCTGGCCTTCTGTGGAGGGGGTTGGGGCTGTTGGGCCAGCAGTTTCTTCCCTGCTAACCCGGCAGAAGGGGCCACGCCCTGCTCTCTCTTCAAGAAGTTCTTTGGGTGGGAGCAGAGCACGTCCTCCCTCCGCCTCTCCTGACATGTCCGGCTCTGGCTCGCGGCCCCTTCTTTTCTAAATCCCACTCCCCTTCGGAGGCTGCTTCTGGGTGCTTTCTTCCCTTGTTACCCTCAGCCGCCTGATTTCCTGTGGTGCCAGTGTGTGACAGCAGCTAGACAATGACAGTAACCACAAGGAGCATGTATTAAATACTCACTGTGTACCCGAGGCCTTGACCGCAACCAGTTTTTGGCAGACGGCCAAGAATGTGGGCCCTCCCTGCCATGCCACCTCTGTCCAGCAGGGGGTAGTGTGACCACGCCGTACAGGAGACCCTCCTCTACTTCCTGCTCTCAGGAAAAGTGAAGGAAGACTCAGCTCCCGAAAGAATGCTGCTGCCTCAGACAGCGGGCTCCAGGCTCGGACACACAGTGAGGGCACACGGAGCTGTAGGCACTTGGGGTCCCTCAGTCCCAACCTCGATTCATCCCACGTTCAATTCCCCACTCCACTGACTCCGCCTAGGCCTGAGGGCAAAGGACCGACATGCACGTTGAGAAGTGGCTTTGACCTCAGTAGACAATGCTGAATCCAGGGCCCGCTGCTGCCTGAGAGATCCACAGGTGATTCTCAGACCAGGTGGTTGGAGTTAGAGGCTGGGGGTGCACTGGCCCCAGATGTGTTCTAGGCACCAGTGGGCGGCACCTCTGGTGGGAGACTACCTGGCCATTTGGGACGGTTGTTTCCAAAGGCAAACCCCTAGGTTGTTGAGAGCTGCTCAGGCCGAAGTTCTGTGTTCCGACAGCCTGGGAGCCAGGAGAAGGGCTGAGATTCGTGGCGGGGGGCGGCTGTGGGCACGCAGATGTCTCTTACCTGCGGAGGACCTCAGCGAGCAGGCCGTTCTGTGGACGGAGCTGTGAGGAGGGCCTCCTGCTTTGGGGAATGGACGAGAACTGAGAAACAATTCCGCAGACGTTTCAGACAACTCTAGGACCTACCCACCGCTCTGAAGGCTGATTTTTGACTTTAAGAGGGATTTTTGGTACCTCGTCCCCAGCAAGGGCAGTCTGGGAGGTGGCTACTAACTTCCGAGAGGAGTTCAGGTGCTGGGTCCCTCAGCACAGCCCACCTCTGGGACTCGAGCTCTGATGCGCTTCCAGGTCGATGGTGCTGCCCATCCTCTCGGCCGCTTCAGAAGCGCCTCTGGTTCCGGAGTTCAAAGTGGCCCTGAGTTACCTTTGTAGCTTCTCCAAATTCCTCCCGTATTCTCCAGGCTCCAGTGAACATAAAATGCTAATCTAGCTCAGATTGCTGACTGGCCTCCACCCCCAACCGGGCGTTCCAACACCTACTTGCTGCGGCAGGAAGCCATCAGTCAGAAAGTTTGCAAACTGTAAAATGTGAGCGGTTGCAGGCAATGCCCACATTTGGGGCTTCTTGCTCCCCCAGTAAGCCTCACCCGCGCCTGCCCTGGCGGTAAAACATTCTGCAGCCTCAGGAGGCTGCGAGCGTGTGCACGCTCACCCCAAGTCCACGTGGAGAGAGCCGCCTTCCAGTGCTGGGATGGAGCTGAGGAGGACGTGTACCTCAGTGCCCGGCCTGGTAGGTCAGCTGGGGACATTTGTGTCCTGGGTTTATTAAAACCATCACCATTGTCATCCCCACCATCTTCTTCGTCTTCACCATCCGGCAGTGCCTAGGGCTCTTCACTAGGTCGCCCCCTGTCATTTTCACAAGAACTCTGTGATGCGATTGCTACATAAAGTTACACATATATTCGTTACATAATGTCCTCATTCTGTAAGGTGGAAACTGAGGGTGGGGGAGAAGTTAAATTACTGGCCTTTCAGGGCAGAAGTGACTGAGTGGGGAGGGGGAGGGGATGGGGGGGCGGGGCGGCAAGGAGGTCAGAGGAGGACTAGACCACTGCGTGTACCCCCCGACCTGGAGGGACACGGGGCTTGGTCATTACAGTCTGACCCCCCTGGTACTGTCTTCAGAACAGAAGAGATGGCTGTCCTGGAGACCTGAGACAGCAGTTCTACCACACCGGGCTCTGACACATGGACGGACTCCCAGGGACTCTGGGAGGCCGATGCAGCAGCGGTCTAGCAGAGGGGACTGAGGTAGAAAGTGTAGGAGTTGGCTCAGGGTGTCACAGCTGGTCAGTCACGGGGTTTTCTGACCCGCTAATGCCTGTCCCAAGGCCACACAGACCCTGAGCTGAATGTCTCTGGGAGCACGGCCCAGTGAGGTCAGAAGCACTGAGGTCAGTTAAAATAATCTAATTGAAAGTGTAATCAATTAGGTGTACCCTTATGGAGTAGTAGTTAGGTCAGTTGCCTCCAAAGGAACACAGGCCACATATATACCTCTGGGTATGGGGGAAACAACTAAATAAAAATGAAATAAATTGCTTCCTCTTCCTCTCTTTTCCCACTTTGCCTACTCACCTTCATTCCTAACCTGTACCTTTTCCTTTAAAAAAATGTCATCAATACATTAACTTGTATTTTTTGAATTGCTAAAACATGGCATGAAAAGTTAATTTAGACAGTACAAAATGGTAAATGGTGAAAACAAAGTCTTCATCTCACTCCCAGTCCCTATTTGTTCTCCCTTCAAATCACAGTTCTGTGTGCCCAGAGACAATTCACGCATATGTCACATGTAAATGTGGCAGGTTATTGAAATAGAGGCTTTAAGTTTCTTCAGAGGTCCCCAAAGCTGCAAGTCTAGATAAAGAGGAAGATCACTTGTATTGCTTGGATATGGCCTTTGGACCTGAGGGGTGGTATCTGATATATACCTGAATGGATTGGAGAAGAGGGGACACAGGAGAGGGGCTGGGGGGAGAGGGAAAAAGGAAGTACATTTGGAAACAACTGTGATTTTTGTCAAAAGCAAGGTCATTGATAGATATTATTCTTTTAAAAAAAATTTTTTAAAGGAAAGGTACAGGCAGGAATGAAGGCGAGTAGCAAGGCAGACAGTAAGAGGGGGAAGGAAGAAGCATTTTATTATTTTATTTTTCTTTAGTTTTTCACCTTGGTTGTTCCCCCCTAGGGTGGGACGCTAACCAGGTTCCTTATGATATATGTGGACTGTGCTCATCTAGAGGCAGCTGACCCAACTGCTACTCTACCAGGACACATCCATAAATATTCTTATACATCAGATATAGACCACAAGGGGCAGAGAGAGGGTTCACCTGAAAAGATTACCCAGGAAGGGACAGTGACCATAAATATAGCTAGATCCTCAAATTGCCCAAGATGGGGAACTCAGTCAGCAGTCAGCTAGCCAGAGGCAGCAACAGCTGCAAAGTCGAGGTCTGAAGGTCTCCGCAACAGCCTCATGAGAGGAACCTGGTTATCTAGAGAAGACCAGCTTTCAGCAGTCGTGACGAGAAAACAAGAGCTGGTAGACTAAATACCAGACACTGGTGACAGTCGAATGCTATTTTTCTTGCCTTCTTCTCCTCCCTTCATAATTATTCAGTGTGGTAATTAGAATATTTTGGTCATGAGCAGATTTGGTGATAGCTGCTTTATCACAGTGCCCCCAGGGGCGAAGCAGAGGGGTGGCGTTCTGCAATATGACTTGGTTTATGTAACAAGAAAAAGTAGATCCTGGAGTCAGAAGTCCATTTTCAGCCCCCGCAATGGAGACTCATGGCCTCTCATTCAGTTTCCTGGATCAAAGTCAGTTCACATGCCTGGAACCTCATGATTGAAGGGGGTTCTTGGTCCTTTTGAGGAAGAAATTTTCCAGAGTGCCACAAATATTTTCAAACATACCCTGTACACATGTTCCTAAGTCTTTCTCCAAGGGATTTATAGCCCTTTAGTAGGGTCACTGTGGACGAGGAAATACACAGTCCTTGTTGGGGCTGTTTGATACTGAAACACAATTTGTTGGCTCATTCCTGGTAACTCAAGCTGCTGCTGTCATTCACGAGTCAAAGACAGGGTTTATGGTGATCAGGGGGCAAATGGGAGAGTGGGACGCACTTCATCTCACACTGGTCCACGGGCCTACTCTGTGCTGTTTCTCTAGTCTCTAAATATATAATTGCACAGACTTACTCTGTAATTGGTAGAACTATCATATTAGCTCCGAGACAGTGGAGTGAGAACTATTTTGGGATTTTTCTCTACAAAGATAGTAAGTCAAAACCAATATTGCATCCTTGATGGGGGTGGGGGTGATATCAGAGATCAGCATTAAAGTCTTAAAAGAGGTAGAGGAAGTGATTTCTGTCACATAGTCATTTAACTCATCTGTTTGGCCTTGGGTGGCAGGGCGGAAAATTACTGTGGATTGTCATAAATTTAGATCAGCTGGTGGCTTCATTTGCAGCTGCTGTCCCAGTTGTGGCACCTTTGTTGGAACATATGGCCACAGACCCTTTTCAGTCTGACAAATACTTTTGCTTTGTTACGTGTCAGGGGCACCATTGATAGGACACCTCCACATTGTCTCAGAATTATGCCATCTTTTCTGCTCTCTGCCACGATGTAGAAGGTAGAGAGCTTGGTCATCTTGACATCCACAGGACGCCATTGCTGACATCATGCTGATGAGAGTGGAGAAGCAGGATGTATTTAATATCTTAGAAGCTGCAGAAAGTTGCCTACAAGTCAGAATGTGGGAGATAAACCCCATGAAAGTTCTTGGGTGTTTTGGGGAGTTCAGGAGTTTGGAGAATATAGGGATATTCCCTCCAAAGTGAAAGAAAAGTTGCTGTATCTTACACCCCTTATTTTAAAAGAGGTACAATGCATGGGGGTTTCTTACAATTCTGGAAGGAATATCTGCCCCATTTGAGTCTATAGCTCAGACCTATTCATTAATTTTTAAGGCCTACAGTTTTTGCATGGAGCCCAGAGCAAGAGAAGATTGCAGTGGGTCCAGACAGCAGCACCAGAGGCATTGACATGGAGTTTTATTTATTTTTAAATGTTGATTGGAGTAACCTTGGTTGAGAACACTATATAATTTTCAGGTACACAGCATACTTCGACATTCACCCCACTGAAAGTCTAGTGTCCATCTTCCACCACAAAATTGACCCCTTTCATCCATTTCATTAGCTCCCCCACTCCCCATCTCTTTGGTAACCATCAGCCTCTTCTCTGAATCTAAGTGCTTTTTGCTTTGAAATTGAGTTTTCAAACTCAGCCGGTCAAAGCCACTCGAGGAGTCTGTGGTGGTTAAGAATGTTGTAGGGAGACTCTTGCATATCCGTGGGGTTATCAGCATACAGAGTTTAGGGTTTGAAGGGAAAACACGCTTTCTTGTACACATAACTATTTTCCTTTTGTAAAAACACTCCTGGCTTCCTAATGTCATGTGATCAGGCAACCGAGATGCCCATCAGGCGTTGAGTACTGTTTGACCCAGCGACCGTAGACTGGGTTTGTGGGGCAGCTATCCATCGTGTGGAGGTGTTGCTGAAAGACTTGGAGAAAGCAAGTAAGATACATGGGTAGGTCAGGCTCCGATTCCTTGAAATCGACTACCACGCTGCTACCCCTCCCTCGATCTACACCTGTGGTCAAATGGTGGAGTTTCTTAACATTACTGATTCAGGAAACACATGACCTCGTTTCCAGAGGGTTCTGCAGGTATGCTGGCACACTCCTGAGGAGGGAAGTGACTGCAGAAACCGCAGTAAAGAATGTCTCTGAAAGGAAGTGGTGACGGGAAGTCCTCTAAGAGGACCGACTTCAAGAACTACTCGTGCTTGTTCCCTTTCTCTGGACTCAGAGGAGGCTGGAAGTGTGAATCTATTTATCTGATTTCCTGCCAACAGCTAGTAGTAGCTGAATTGCCAGGGACTTGGAAAGCATAGGATCAGATGTTGGTGGAAGTCTGGACTTCTCAGGAAGGGCACAAAGAAGATGTTTGTGCTCCATGTGAATGCCCGCCGAATTCCACCCAATGCAGAGGCAGCTTTCAATAGTCAACTGGGCATGACGATACCTTCCACAGTTAGTGCACCTCATCCACAATGGGCCGGCTGGTGCTTGCTCAGTGGGCCCCTGAAGGAGTCCATGGTACATGGAATGGAGGTTACCCATGGAGTCAGAACCTATACGTATCTTCTCCAGGACTGATCTCGTGTCACCGTAACTGCTGAGGGCTTAGCCTTCCAGCAACAGAGACCAAAGACCCTGACAGGATGCCATTCCTGGGATATAGGACCCCTTCCTTCATGGAGGGACTAGTGATTTTGTTCTTTGGATTGACCCATTATCTGAACATGGATTTGCCTTCCATCAACACCATTCATGGACATGTGAAATGTCTTATTCACCGTTATGGTATTTACACAACATTACTCCCGACCAAGGAACTCAGTCTATTATGGAAGCACAACAGTGGGCATTTGCCTGTGGAATTCACCAACCTCACCATATACCCCATTACTCAGAAATAACTGTCCTTCTAATAGACTGGACTGTGTAAAATTGCCACTATTCAATTGATTTTGACTTATAAAACTAGAAATTTCAATCGTTCATCTTGAACAACAGTAGAATGGCCTATGGAAGGTTTCATGTATGGCACCAATTGGGAGACAGTGTCCTGAGAGGTTGGCTTCTAGCTTGCAGAAAGCAGCATATGCTTTGAATCAAGAACCCATTCTGCCTGTTTTTTCTTTGACCAGATTATTGGATCTAGGAGCCAAGAGGGTGAAAGTGGGGGCGGTCCCTTCATACTCTGCCTAATAATCCACTGGGATGATTTTTGCTTCCTGACTCTGGAACTTCAAGCTCAGCTAATTTTGAAGTCTTGCTTTTCAAGGAAGGAATGCTTTCACCAGGAAAAAACACTGTCACCGTGGGGTTGGAAGTTGAGACTGCCATCTGGACACTTTGGGCTCCTCAGGACACTGACCCAACAGGCACAGAAGAGGTTAACTCTACTGGTTGGCATGATGTATCTGGAAGACCAATATGTTCCTTGTTTTGCTTAAGCTGAAGTCAGTTTTCTGTCTTCTGCAACAAAGGTACGCAGGAGGAGTTCAATCATCACTGAATTAAGTTAGTTCCCCTTCTGTCTCTTCATGTCGCTCCACAGCTGGGCCACAGAATAATTCCTACCCTTGTCTCTGGATGGGCACTTCTTTTCAGATATGATCCTGTCTGGGGGCAGGGTGTCCCTGGAACAAGCAGCAGGAAAGGGAACCAAACTCCGGTGTCCTTTTTAAAACATGAAAAATTTAGCAATCTCACAAATTTCAGTTAATATTTAATTCTTCTTCCAAAAACACTCCCCTGGGTCTCTGGAAGCTTCTGCAGTATCGTTTGAAATGGCTTCTTTATTTCACAACCTTGACAAGGGACAGTTTAAGGTCCGAGCCAGAGCTTAAAAGAAGTTGCCTATTCCCCTTCTCCTTGTTACAGTGTCCAGTGATGCCTATTTAATGGGTCGGAAATGAGGTCCCAGGTGTCTGTGTCAGGGCTTTGAGAATCTCATCTGGTGGTGCAACTTCACTCAGAATTAATGCTCTGCATGGTGAGGCGGATGAATAAACTCGTTAGGAGAGCTAGCCGGTGTCCTCATTGTCACCTAACAGCATTCACTGTGTGTGTGCTTAGAATAATGTCTTTTCTACAAGCCAAATGGGAAAATGCGCTAATGTGTTTCCCTGAATTTGGCCTGCCACGATTGTAAATTACCTTGCTTAATGGACTTTGGGATTGTTATCTATTTGGAAACTTCTGAGCTCCTGGAGAACCAGATCAAGTGTCTCAGTCCCCAGGAAGGGAAGGCAGGCTTAGAAGATTTACAACTCTGTGAACATCATTATTGATGTCTTATTTTTTGCAAACAACTTTCCCGTGGAATAAGTGTTTATGAGGAGATTGTGGGCACTTTTTCTGGATCTGTCTCCATGAAATAATGACTACCAAGTCCCATAAATTCCCTCTGGAAATCAACATGCCAGGAAGGTATTTGGCAGTGATTTCACCCCCATACCACCCAGCTGGATGTGGGAACTCTGCCAAGGCCCGGGCAATCCTCCAGACATTTGCCAAAAGCAGCTCAGCTAGCAGACCACCGCCACCATCACCACCACTACTGCTGCTCAGATCTATAGAGCACTTTTTCTTTTTTAAACCACTGACAGAGGGGTTCACAGGTCTTGTCTCATTTGCTGAAGTCAGGAAATCGAGGTCCAGAGAGATCAGCCAGTAGTGGCGGCTGGAAACAGTGCAGCCTGGGTCTCCTGACTCTTCCACTCCCTTTGCTCTCTGTTCCTTGTGATGGTTCCTTTCATATGTCAACTTGGCTGAGCCATGGAGTGCCCAGGTATTAGGTCACAAATGATTTGGGGGTGACTCTGTGAGGGTGTTTTTGGATGAGATTAACATTTGAATCAGTAGTCGAGTAGAGCAGACTGCCCTCCCTCACGTGGGTGGACCTCGTCCAATCTGTTGAAGGCCCAAAGATGGACTCTCCCCCAAGTAAGAGTATTCTCCTGCCTGATGACCTTCAAACTGGGAAAGAAGAAAAAAAATGTCATGGTGATCAAATATATATAACATAAAATCGACCACTTGACTATTTTTAAGTATACCGTTCAGTGGTGTGAAGTATAGTCCCATTGTTTGTAAAATTTTGGTTTACATGGACTAGATAGGACTTTTTAATACTGGAAGATCAAATCATCCTGACAGTGAAAAGTGAACCCCAAGTTATGGGACTTGCTGAATGGCTCCAAGCAGAGGAAAAGAGAGCTGATGTAGTGTGTTTTGGGGGCAGGTATGAGAGAAAAAAATCCAACACAACTCTTTGTCTGCCGCAGGTGCAGAGCGGGCCGCAGAGCCTGGAGGATACCAGGGCGAGGAGGGCCATGGAAACAGAGGAGGAGAGGAGGGGGCCTGAAACGAATGCTGAGGGGCTGTGGGAGGTGAACAGCTAAAGATGGCGGGTGAGCAGGGCACTGGGTGGAGTGCAGTTTCAGCACACACTCCTGCCCCCTGCAGCTGGGACGGTGGTCATGCATCCTCCGGTCAGGTCCACCTTGGTGACCTTACGTGTTCCCACCAGCCTCTGCCCACTGGAGGAAATGGAAGGGCCAGCTGAGACCTTACTGAAACCTGGGTGTGCTGAGGACATGAGCTGGAAGCACTGGGCCTTTGGCCAGTAGATGTGTGACAGCAGCAGGGACTATGAGTGCACCATGGGGTCAGCATTGGTGCCACTGTGTCAGCTCTCCTGAGTGGTCCAGAGGGGCCAGGGAGACCATCTTATCCTCTACAAGGTCGGTTATGGAGGGGTGAGGCCTCTTGAGGAGGGGCACCTGTGGGAGGTAGGCTGTCTGAGCAGGGTTTGCTTGTGGCTCTAGGGAGTGTCAGGAGAGGCAGAGGTGGGGAAGACACAGGGACAAGTCTCAGTTCTCACACACACAGCTTCCGGGTGAGTGGCCTTTGGATCATCCAGGCCATGTGTTGACATGGCAGGTTAATCCTCTGCTGGACAGCAGGAGAGTTGACACTGCCACACAAGCCCCAGCCCGCCAAGGAAGAAGGTTTGCTTGCAGGGAGCAGCTGGGCCTCCCGGGACCACCGGCCCCCACAGCAGGCGGACTCAGATGTCTGAGGGGAGGAGGACAGAGAGAGGCGGTGCAGGGGAGGAGGACGGGGAGAGGGTGCAGGGGAGGAGGACGGGGAGAGGGTGCAGGGGAGGAGGACGGGGAGAGGGTGCAGGGAGGAGGACAGTAGCAGGAGGATGGAGGCAGAAGAGCAAAGGGAAGGGTATGAAGAAGACGGAGATCGAGGGAGGCTCTCCCTCATGGTCTTGGGCCAGGCCCCGGTCAGTGCACTTCTGCCCCACACCCGCCATGGAGACGCGGGCCAAGCCTGCTGCCGGGCAGAGAGACTTTGGGCCTATGTCTCACATTCACAATCACCTCTTCACATTCACTTTGGGAATTATTCCAAGTGAGGTTTTAATGTTAAAAGCAGTAATTTGTTAAATGTAGGCGTTTTAAACATGTCACAGGTTTTATAGCTCTGTGCTGGCAGGTCTTGGGTTTTGAATCTATCAGAAGTCTGGAAAAGTGGAAGTGGTTCAGCCCTCAAAGTGGGGGCAGCCAAGCCGAGAGGGCCTCCTCGGGAGCATAGCCCGGGCCTAGTTGCGCACTTCCCGTGCACTTTTTCTGGGTGTCTCAGCTTGCTGGCTGTCGGGCTCTGCCCAGACCCCTGGGCCTCTCTGCTGGAACAAACTAAGACTATCTCCATAGCTCTAAATGGGTAAGGGAGGGCCTGCCAGGTTGGGTGGCAGGGAGGACTAGATACACAGCACGTGTCACGGGGTGATGCCGCGGAACAGAATGAACAACCAGGGTTTGAGAGCAGCGGGCTTTGTAGTATCAAGGGTGCAAAGTGACTTGTCTGAACATTTTTGCAGGCGGGCAGGGAACTGAAGCCCTCTCTTGGGAATAAACTGGAGCGCTGCCTAGTCCCTGTGAGTAGGAGGGGTGTTTAACTAGGGGACCTTATCTGCGGAAGCAGAGCATGACATGGAAGCTGCAGGTCAAGGCCATCGGTTTCACCAGATGTTGGCAGTAGGTCTTCGTACTAGACTTCATACCACAAAGGAGGTCAGGGATTTTGAGCTCCTGGCTCAGATGCAGAGGAAGGACCAAGGCCAGGCTGAGCAGTTGTGGAGCATGGTTAGAGAGCCCAGTGAGTGCTGGGGAGGGATCCTGCTGTGTCCTGGGTCTGGGAAGCTCACCACAAGGACGAGAGAAAGTTCTCTGGAGGGCATGTGCCTGTAGGGGCTTCTGGCCGCCCCTGCTGTGTTTAAAGCAATTCAACTTACAGCCCCATTCTCCTGATCTGAGGGAGAGCAAGTATGCTGGGGGTCACCTTGGGCCAGGGATCCTAAGGTTCACCAACAGGAGGCAGGCTGACATGGGTAGATGCAGGCTCAGGCTCCTGGAGTAGTGTCCTCATGTGTCTCTCCCATTGTCCTACCCTGAAACCCTGGATCGAGGCTCACAGAATGGCCTTGGGGGACCTTGGGCAGTATGGAGACATGTGACCCAAGGGTATGCAGCCCAGCTTTCCACGGTTCTGCCCTTTAATTGGGATCTTTGTCTCCATCGTCTGTGTCAGTTGATGGACAGGTCAATTCCTCCCAGGGTGCCCTCTACCCTGGCATCCTCAGACCCTCCACCTTGGCTTTGTCACCTTTTCATACCCTGCGCCAGACATGGGCTATAGAGATCCTCCCCTTCCTTTCCTGAGCTCACGTTATAGTTCCATTGGCCCTTCCCTGGACCTTGCCTGGTGCCACAGACACTATGTCCTCTTCCCTGCAAAGGTCCATTGTCCCTGTCACACCTTCCTGAACTGTGTGTAATGATATGTGATGCAGGGACAGTTATTTGGTTCTGAATCTGTTTTTCTCTCACTGTGAAATTGGAGCAATTTTCCTAAATTTGGGAAGGGATGGGGGGGTTTGTTTTCCAAGTTTTGCCAGCAATAGAGATGGGAGTGCCTGGCCGAGGCGCTCCCTGAGAGCTGGCAGGACCTCAGGGAGCAGGGCTTTGCTGGGGGCCTGGCAGACGTCTGCCCTGAATGCCACATCAAAGGGATCCAGCCAAGATCGAAGGTATTAGGCAGCTTCCTGAAATTTCACTTTGTATAGGGCTCCCGAGAAGAATGGATGGGTCCAGGCAGAGGAATAGGCCTCCCTCAGACATGACTGATGTTGGACTTCTCACCCACCTGGGGGCCTGGCATGCTGGTGAAACACTGCAAACTCATTTCCCCCCTAAGTAACTTGTCTTAAAAATTTTGGATAACACAGAAAAGTACCAGGACCACCATCCTGAGCCAGACCCACCTAGACTTTATTGCCATTTGATATCTTTCTCTCCAGTCCTGCTATACTATACTAGAGATGGGCACATACATTCACAGGACCAGATTCCACTGTGGGCAGAGTTTTATTTGCTGCTCGTGATTTCACAGCTGTACCACATTCCAGTCTGTGGATCTGTAATCATAGAACTGCCTCCCTATTTTGGGTAATTTGGGTTGTTTCCAGCTTGTTTGCTATTGTTAGCAATGCTGCAGTAAATATCTTAGCATGTCCATCTTTAGATCTGTGACAAAGCGGTCTGTCAGGAATCATTGCAAAGACCCCCCCTGGGTGAGAGTAAAGGAAGGTCTCCTGACCCAGAGGGCCGGAGCAAATGCCCATCTTCAGAGCTATTTTCCATTCAGTGAGGGTGGTTAGCGGAGGTGCTATGTTAGAGCCAAGCTTTACCTACCTGATCTTGCTCAAATCTTCCCATCACTCTTTAGGTGGCCCTATTCCCGCCCCAGCTGACAGGTGAGGGAAGTGAGGTACTTGCAGGAGTCAATTCGCTGTTGTAGGATGGGCCTCCCCCAAATATTCCAACAGACTTTCTTGAAGATGTCTGGGGCGGGCTTTTTCCAATCTGTGTCACCTTGGTTTGGGGCTAAAGGTCTATGGAGGCCCTGCAGTTCTGAAGCGAAACAGTTACCATTATCTTAGAGAAAAACGATGACTCGGATAGAGGGTTATAGCCAGAAACACCTCTTGATCAAGAAACCTCTCTTAAGGCAGGGTAAACATCTCCGGGCCAGGCTTTGTCACAGAAGTCTTCCCCTCCCGAGAAGCGCCCCCTTCTCTCCTTGACGCCCCAGGCCCCTTTCCCATTCCTCAGCACCGGATGTAAATCCTTGTTCTGTCTCATTTACTTTAGAATTTACAGCCAAGCAAAGTCTCCATACTTAGGGAGAAAATTCCGTCTCTTTTCTCCCACGAATCTGCTCACGTGTTTGCTGCACCTGCCTGCGGAGAATAGCTGAGGCCTGGAGGGGCCCCTGGCCCCGCCCCACGCTGGATCACGGAGCGGCCACGTGACCACGCCGTGCAGGGGCTGCGCTGGAACGTGACGCGGTGCCGCCTTCGCCGGTCCTGCCCACGCATGCGCCGAGCTCTGCACGTTTCTGCAGCCGCCTTCTGGGTGGGCGTTCCGTGCTCGCGCTTCGGGCCTGTGGAGCCTGGCACCGCCTCTGCACTTGTTTAGCTCGGAGCTGCTGTCCACCTCCACCTGCCTGTCTGATGCTGCGAGAAGGGAACGGAAAATGCCACTGGAGCCGACGCACCGTGACTCACTGTGAGTCTCTGAGCTGCTGAAAACATTCGCTTGTGAAGGGGCCCACGGCGCTGCCTGAGCTGCCCCAAGGGGCGAGCGGCCATCGGGCCCCACCGCCGCCTCCACCTGTGCTCCGAGGGCAGAGAGTCCAGACTGGCCGGCACCCACACGTCTTCAGTCACCACTACACATGTTAGGGATCCTAGGAGCCTGCAGAGCTCCGGGGCCTCCTTTCCAGAATATTCCTCCTGCCAACTCCTGAGATGCCTATGAAGAAAAAACAAAGTGAGGCTTTGGTGCCGGTGTGTGTGTGTGTGGAGGGTGTTGTGGGGTGAATCGCACCCCCCAAAGAAAAATGACGTTGAAGGTCTCACCCCGGGACTTCAGAATGTGCTGTCATTTGCAAAGAAGTTATTTGCAGATGCAATTAGCTAAGATTAGTTTGGGCCCTAAATCTAATGACTGGTGTCCTTATAAGAAGTACTTTCAGAGACACAAAGAGGACATCCACATGACAACAGAGAAGAAATTAGAGTGATGCAGACACAAAGCAAAGAGTGCCAGGGATTGTTGCGGGCCACCAGAGGCTGGAAGAGGCAAGAAAGATCTTCCCTGCAGAGGATTTTGGACTTCTCGCCTCCGGAACTGTAAGAGAAAAAAATACCTTTTTTTTTTTTATAAAGTCACACAGTTTGTAGTCTTTTGTTACGGCAACCCCAACACAATATAGCTGGTGAACTGGTCCAGTGGAGGCACCCCCGTTCCTGGGGCCTGGGAAAGTGTCCTCAAGAGAGGAAATGTTTATACTGATTTTTTTAAAGGAAAGGTGCAGGCAGGCGGGAGGGCGAGTAGGCAGGCAGGTAGGAAGTTCGAGGAGGAGGAAGCATTTTGTTTTTATTTAGTTGTTCGCCGGTTGTTTCCCTGGACCTGGGATATAGACCTGGGCCGTTGGGATGTGCATAGATTACGCTCAGCTGGAGGCAGCAGACCCAGCGGCTACTCCGCCAGGGTCCACCAGGAAGTGTTTGTAGACAGGGTTTTCTACCTAAAAGTCCAAGCGGGAGAAAACCTAGTCTAAGCACGGCCCCTGATGTGCACCCTTGGCTGAATGGTCTCTTCCGGCTATTCAGATCCTGTAACCTGCTTGGTGTGTTTGATGACACATAATGGGCCTGGGTTAGAGGATCAGTGTTCTGATGAGAATTTTCAGTCTGTTTCTCAACACAGAGGGACTCTGCCTCCCTCTGCTATCGCTCTCTCCCCCTTTTTCTCTTTTAAAAAGAAAATAAAAAGGCCTCCTCACAGAGTTATAGCTGTATAGACGAATGCCTTGATTCTCCTATTATTTCCCTTCTCCCACAGGGTCTGAGACAAGGAACAGGGTTGTCAGTCAAGGGAGGGTGATCTCAGCTTTTGTGCCCAAGAGGCAGGAACCTGGGCTGCATCCCTGGTGGGAACAGAGCCTTGGCCAGACCAGCGTAGGGTGAAAGTACGTTTGCCTGATGCTGAGGGCAGAACTTTCCTCTCCTGGAAGCCAGGCATCAACCTAAATGATGTGCTTAGAGCTGTTTTTATTGTCTCTCTTTTGTTATTTGTTGTCATTGGAAAACTCTGCAAACCCCTCTGGAGTTCAGAGGGGTTTGGCATCGACACACACACACACACACACACGCACACACACGCACTGGCTTGTAAGGTCATTTATCTGCCCCTCTGACCGACATGTTCACTGTGGTGTCCTAGTGCCTAGAACTTTCCTGGCACAGAGCAAGGGTTCAGAACATATTTATGCAATCAGTAAGGAAAATATGGTTGCTTTACAGAGATATAATGACTGTGCTCAAATGGTGTGAGGCGGGGAGGGGGGAGCACATATTTTCTTCGGAAGAAAAAGAATCTATGGACTACTGCAGACTCATGGTGCCGTTACTTCTTCCAGGTACCTTCCCAGATAGAAATTGGGGAGGGCAGGGGTTTTGATCACTGTGTGACTGCAGGGAAACTGAGCCTGGGTGTGGGTTAGAGACACTCCCAGCACAACTGGGCAGGACTGGGCAGGAGCCCAGGTCCCCATCCTGGGGTGGGATTGGCGAGGACTGTTAAAACAGTCTTTATTAATGGTGACGTTGAAAAAGGAAACAATGGGCTCCCGCAACATTTTCCACAGTGTGTTAAGTGAAACTTTAGGCTTTCAGGAAGTTATGTGAAAAATTTGCAAACTCTGGTTTCTGTCCTACAGGATGTGAGGGAACAGATCACACATACATGTTAGTGTCTCTGAGAAATCCTGATGAAGGGGCTCTTTTAACTTTCTTGAGAACTAGATTTCCCTGTGATTTGGGAACTTAGAAGCCCCTTCCTGTGACTTCCCTTCCTTTCTGGTACTAAGGGAACATCTGCAGTAGGCGTTTTGGATGCCACCAACATTTTGATTTTGTCCTTTTAAGAGCCCTCAAGTGCCATTTTCAGATGGGAATGTGGAGGCAGAAGGATGCAGGGAAGATACCTGGAGGCTAAGGCTTCAGAGCTCCCAAGGATTCCTCCCACATTCTTGCGCTTGCAGATCTGCTTGGGAAGTGTCCTGGAGCCCCACAGGGCAGGATGGTGGGAGCTTTGGGGTGGCAGGGGATATGGGCAGCAGGGAAGGAGCAGGTTGTGTGGCTGCAGCGGCCCCCCTGAACCGAGTGGAGCCTTCGTGGTTAATTATTCGCTTCTCCTGAAGAGCACTGGCTGCCCCAGCCCGCAGCTCCCAGGATCTGATGACATTACCGCTCGCCATGCAGATTCATCTCACACTTGTTTGATGCTTCTCCAAAGAGCTCCATCTGGTCCCCACACCATTTCTGACAGGTGGCTGACACGGCTCTCTGAAACCCCCAAACACCAGGAAGCATCTTCCACAGAATCAACTTGGCTTTTATGTCGCATTTCTCTCTCCCTGTTGTGTATTTGCCACAACCACAGACATTTGTATGAAAATGGAATCCATGATTGTGAGGACTCATCTGCTCACACTGCGGGTGAGGAGGCCCTGGGGCACCGTCTGCCAGCCCGGCACCCACCCACACGGCTCCCCAAGCACCGCTTCTCCGGCCTCAGAGAGGTGTGGACGCCAGCCGGCCAGGATTGATGGCCTGAGTGGGCCTCCCTGGGCCACAGGAGCATCTGCTTCAACATGGAAACAGTATCGTTCAGTCGCTAAGCATATGTCCCGTCCGGGGCCTGGGCCTTGTGGCTGTGGGCCACTGCGGAGCGCTGGGCTGGAGGGAGGCCCAGCCTGCTGGGCCAGGGAGTCTGGTGGAGAGACTGCGGTGGGTGACTAAACAGGTCATAGGGAGAGAGATGAATTTCTGAAAACACAACAAGAGCAGTGACACGGCGCACCCTGGTGGAGTAGGGGTTGGGCATAGTCCACGTGCATCCCAAGGTCCCAGGTTCGAGCCCCAGGAATGGCGGGAATGACCAAGATGAGCAATTAATAAAGCAAATGGAGTGCTTCTTCCTCTTCTCTTCCTGCCTCTGCTCTCCTTCATTCCTGCCTGCACCTTTCCTTTGAAAAAAGAAAAGAAAGCAGTGTCAAGGCCTTAGTGAGTGTCAACACAGGCCCCGGCTGTCTGCTGTCCATCTGAGCGTGGAACTTTACTGTTTACAGACCACCTTCACCTCCTTTTGCTGTTCTCAGGATGGGTGTAATGAACAAAAGTTTGTGTCCCCCAAAAGTTGGTAGGTTGAAACTCTAACCTCCAGGATGATGGTGTTTGAAGAGGGGCCTTTGGGAGCTAGTCTGGTTTAGGTGAGGTCATGAAGGGGGCCCCTTTGATGGATCTGGTGCCCTATAAGAAGAGATGTCATTTCTTCCCCCACTGAAGATGTAGGCTAAGCCTGGAGGAGCGCCCTTACTAGCGCCCGCTGCTCCAGCCCCGTGTCTCAGGCTCCAGCATTGTGAGAACGTGATGTCCTACTGTGTGGAGGTGCTGGGAGTCCAACAGGGACCCACACAGACACAAGCCCCTGCCCCCGTGGAGGTGACACGTGGGCACAGGGAGATGGGCAATTAAAAAAAAGTAAAACATGTTAGAAAATGAGGAATAACAGTGTGAAAAATAAAATTGAGAAAGGGGACAGGGTTTATGTGGGGAGAGCAATTGAAATGGGACAATAAGCTGAGAAAGCAACTTTTTCTACATTTATACTTTAAATATGTCTTTTGGATTGATAATAGCATTGTTTCACATCACTATGTAAGTTGTAGATGTGCAGGCTCACTCATTCAATATGTAACGTGCCGCGACCACCACCGAATTTCTACCACCATTGGGACTCCACTGCCCTTTGTTCCCACTGGCTGCCTCTCTGGTAACCTCAGTTCTGTCCTCCAAGGCTAAGGGCTAGTTTTTCTTTTGTCCGTTTTCTTTGTTTCTTTAAATTCCACTTATGAGTGCAATCATCTGTGTTTTCTCCTTTTGGTTTATTTCACTTAGCACAATCCCCTCTAGTTTCATGCATATTGTCACAAATAGCAGCATTTCATCTTTTTTTAAGAATCAAGAAGTATTCCTTTAAGTATTCCATCATCTGTCTCTCTATCGTCTTTATCATTTATCTATCTGTATCTTATCTCATATCAAATCATCAGTCGATGGGCACTTAGTTTGTTTCCGTTTCTTGGTTATTGTGATAGCACTGTAATAAACATGGGGTGCATGTATATTTTTGAATTAGAGTTTTCGTATTCTTCACATAAATTCCTCAAGTATTGCTGGACCATACGGTGCTTGTAGTTTTAACATTTTAAGGAACCTCCATTCTGTTTTCTAAAATGGCTGCACCAATTCACATTGTCACGAAGTATACAAGGGGTCCCTTTTGAGAAGGTGACTTTTGAGTAGATCGAAGGGGATGAGGAAGCCCTGCTGCAGAAGTCTGGTGGGAGCCGCCTGATGGAGGGCACAGAAAGTGCAGAGTCCCTGGGGTGGGGCATGCCTGTGGGCTTGACGAAGGCCAGGAGCCCTGTGCCCAGAGCAGAGGGAGTGGGCGTTTGGAGGTGGGGGCAGAGGTTGGTTTTACTGGGGTATAGATGGGAAGTCATTGGAGATTTTTGAGCAGACATGTGATGATGACCCCCCACATCCTCAGGAGCCTTCTGTGTTGAGTGTGGATGGCAGGGGTGAAGGCAGGAAACTAGGAGGGGTGGGGGGAGAGAGAGAGAGAGAAGAAGAAGAAGAAGAAGAAGAGGAGGGGAGGGGACGGGATGGGGAGTAAGAGAGGAGAAAGTGAGAAAGTGAGGCTGCTTTGGGCATAAATGGAAAGGCAGGTTTCTGCTGAGAGGTGGACGAAAGTAGGAAGAACAGTCTTGCAGCAAGAAGATAGGATTTCCATCTTAGTCATACTAGGTTTGTGAAGTCCACCCAAGTGAGGCCATCAAGGAAGCCTGGGCGTCAGGGTGAGTCTGGGTTGGAGACATGACGTTGGGAAGGTCAGCAGATGGAAGACATCTTAAATCTCATGACAGGAAAAGAATTCAAGAGAATGTTTACCGGTGGAAAGAGAACAGACCCAGGCTTGTGTCTTGAGATGTCACTGTTAAACAGTGCAAGAAATGAGGAGGAATGGATGAAGATTCTGAAGAGAAGCCTCCAAGGGGCCGGAGGCAACAGAAGTCTGCATGGGGTGTGCTTGCCAAGCCACATGCTTCTAGGAAGCCTGTTGCATTTTACTGCCCTGGCACGAGGTGTGGTTTGGGCACAGGACCCAAGTCAGTCTGCTTGGAGTGCACCCGGGGCGCTTACTGGTATTATCAGAATAAGAAGCAAACACTTCTCCTGCAGGGTGCTTAGCTGAGGGGTGAACCTTGAGTGGTTGGTAGGCTTTTCTACCCACCTGAGTGAACAGTCAGTACCAGATCCAAACTGCTGAGACACTGAGACACCCTAATGCTGTCATTTCTGTTCTGGGTCCAATCATGCTTAAAACCCCTTTTAATTTTCCAGTTTTGCTTAAGCCAGTTTGAACTAGATTTCTGTCATTTGCAACCCAAAGAGTTCTGATCAACGCAGTAATCAGACCCTATTGTGACACCATCCATCTGGCAAACACCCCTTACTGTCGTTTTGGGTCTCCCTACACCCACAAGTAAAATTCCTCTTCCAGGTGACAGAGTCCTCTTTCCATGGTACATCTTACAATTTTCACCTTTATTTGAGGCTGAGCAAAAGATTGAGGAGAATTGATAAGGAATCATTGGAGAGGAATATTTGTTGGTTTGGTTTGGTTTGGTGGCTTCTTATGTACGTTATTGTTATTTATTTATTTATTTTTTGTTATTTAGGAAATGTTCATTATTACTTGCTTTACTTATTAGTGATTTAAAGAGGCGGATAACATGACCACCCCTGTTCTTGACCCCTAGGGCTCTGACTGAGGTGAGCTGATGACTGAGGTTCCTGGGAGGGATATGGAGGGGTATTTGGAGGATGAGCTCCTGAAATCAGAAATAGGTAGAGTCATGGATTTATGAGAAGTAGAAGTCTTCGAGTTGTAATGTACTTACTGGATGGATTAGGGGGAGCATGGAATCAAGGTGGACTCCTGCTTTTGCTTTTAATTTGGCTGCTTTTATTTTGGCGTGGGTGAGCAGGGGAGAGCCACTGCATTGGAGAAGAAATTGAGAGGGGCAAATCCAGGTGGAGCTTTGGAAACCCCCTCTTCCCGACTTCTTATTAATCTTTGGCTCTGTTGACATGCTTGCTTTTGAAGGGCATTTTCCCTCCAGGCCTTAGAGCCACTTAATTCATTAGTTCTTCATCATTTAGGCCCCATTCCATTATGTTTTAATCTTTACAGTTGTTAATTTGCATTTCATTTCCTGCAGTGACAAAACAACAAACACAAAGCCTACCCATGAAAAATGTTATTGTTGTACATATTAATACCAGTCATAAGTGATCACTCACCAGACCCCATAGCAAAGGCTCCCTTTGTCTGAGGCTGAGTGGATGGGGGTCATTATCAAAAGCAAGGGCTTTGCATGCCCAGGGGCTGAAGGAAGCAGACCCTGTCAGAGCTCAGAGATTATACTAAAAGAGGCTGGAAAAACAGCTGCAGCCTGCTTGGTTCCTAATGTCACTCCTGCCACAGACTCCAGAGTGCTTGCACCCCAGCATCTTGGAGCCTAAAGGGTGAGGGAGGGCTGTCCCTGCCCCCCTGGATGGGGCTCCAGTGGGAGGACAGAGAAGGAGGAGGCCCACTCCCTGGAGGAGAGCAGGATGAAGGCATGAGGTGGCTCTGAGATGGGGGAGAGCTGCTGTCCAGGTCCCTCCCTCACTCCTCTCGCAGCCCAGCTCTCCCTTCGGTGCCTTTCAAAGCAGAATAGCACTGCAAAGAATCCTCTCTGCCTGGAGGCCAGAGAAGATGCTACTGTTGCCCCCAGTGAGCGGCCTTAACAGGGCCATCTGGCAGGAGCTCGACACTCCTGAAGATGCCCTGCAGCCCCATGAGAAGAGCAGGAGCAAGCGAGGATGGAGGAGGGGTCAGATTGTACCTGCCGTTTTGCTGGCGAGGTTAATGCCGTGACTGCCATTTCCACTATGGACCTGTGACCTCTGCTCCAAAACATGTTTGGGTCCTAACTGTCCACTGACTGCACACCCCGCCCCTCCAGCTGACTCCAGGGTAAGCCCCAACTCTGGTCATAGACCTCTCTGGACCTTGCCTCTGACTGAGCTCGAACTCTGACTCCCAAATGGAGCCCTTACCCTGGTCCCTTACTCCTACTCCTACTCCAGTCTCTGGTCCCAGACAGAGTCCCCAGGTCCATCACTCCCCAGCAGTGTAGACTCTGTGCTGATGGAGTGTGGGTCTCCACTGTCATGCACACCAAGCTCTGAGGTTGACCAGAGAGAGGCAGGCACTGCTGGAAACCCCTCCCTCAGGAGCCAGCTCCTGGCATTTCACTCCCTCCCTAGCCTTTCAGCTTTCATCGCTGCCCCCAGTCTCTGCCTGAAGGAAGCCTTCTGAGCCAGCCCAGTCCGCCACAGGCGTCTGGAGGTTCTTGTTATTAATTCAGATGTGTTAGGCGCCAGTCACTGTGCTGAGTTCTTCACACACCTTCACACATCTCACTTAGCTCATTTACTCCTCCCAGCAGGAGATTGGGATGCCATCACACCCAATGTGCAGAGGAGAAAATGGGCTCCAAGATGCAGGTCCCACACAAAGTAAATGACAAATCTGGGCTTTGAAACAGGTACTCTAGCCATTTCTTAAAAAATTTGTGGGGAAGTTTTAAGTGTATAGAGCAATTGGAAATGTCTGATGTGCACATATGTATGTGTGTTAATATTCTACCTTACTCCATTTATTTTTCTTCTCTCACACACACAGAATTTTCTTTCCTCAAATCATTGAAAAATGGGCTGGGCATTGGAGCACTGCGCTCCTAAGTACTTCGTGCATGTCTCACAGGAGCCCAGCTTTCATCAAGGCTCATACCTGATTTGGCTGTGAAATCTCTGTAGGCCTTCAATGGAAGGCTGTCCCCTGCTGCCCTGTTCTTCAGAAACTTGACTCTTGGAAGTCTCTAGATTGGCTGGCTGCTTTAGGTCTCACATCCAAATTTGACAGATAATTTGTTTTTGATTAGATCCCAGGCAAACATTTCTGGTAAAAGCACTGGCAGTTGGTACCTTCCGTCATACCTGACCTAAGGCACAAAAACCAGGTGGAACGTGGCTGGTGAGGTGGGACCTCTTGGGTAGAGAAGGAGCTACAGAGTTGTCCACTTTTCCTTGTCACGAGTATGAAGAATTCTGTGGGTGGCACCTTGAGATGATGTGACTGTCCTGTTCCCGGACAACTTAGTCATTTTAGCTGCTTTTCCTGATTCTTAACTGACTCAGCTTTCTAATTCTATCATCTCTTCCACATTTCTTGGCTGGCATTCCCTGATAGAGATGACATTTTTCTTTTCTTTTTTTCTCCCTTTTTCCTTTACTGGCCCTCTTTGTTGCAGTGTTAGCAAGGACTCGTGGGCTTTGAATATTTTCATTAAGTGTGTGATCATCATCTTGATTGGCGCTATTCTTTTTGAGGCTCAATTTGTCCTCATTTTGGCCCAAAGTCATCCTCTGCAGGTTGGCTCTGGTGTCTTTAGACATGACCCCATCAAGTCTCTGTTCAGTTTTCTGTTTTCTGGTCCAAGTTAGCCCTGGCTCACTGTGTGTTTTCCTTGTTCAGGACAGAGCTCAGCGGTTTTCTCAAAAGCCCTACTTCTCTGTTCTTTTCTTTTTCCTTCCTTAAAAGGAAAGCTGCAGGCAGGAATGAAGGTAAGCAGGCAGGCAGGCAGGAAGAGAGAGGTGGATGAAGCAGTTTATTTTTGTTTCGTTGTTTACATTGGTTGCTCCCGCTAGGACCCAGGATGCTAACCGGGATCCTTGGGATGTACGTAGGCTGAGCTCCTCTGGAGGCAGCTGACCGAACCACTGCTCCACAAGGGTGTGCCACTACTTTTCTTTTCTTTGATCTCCTCACAGACTGAGCATAGAGAATACACTTAATTATTTCAGAGGAGTCCAAGCTTATTCCTGTCATGGTGTCTGACTTTGGGTTTGGGCTTGACTGAGTGTTCTTGGCCCCTGAGTGGTTTAGAGCTTTTGAGAAGGTGAGTCAGGTCATGGGAATGAGGAGAGTTTTCTGCAGGAATTCCCGTCCCCCACATCCCTGTGACATGCAGGTCCTCGGTCTTCGGAATAGAGGTGGGTAGGGGGATGACCTGGGGCCCCCTGCCCCCAGCCGAGCTAAAAAAGTGATCCTGCTGTGACCCTCCTGACCTCCACCGATGGCCAAACAGAACCATAAATTCCGGTTAGGGAAAGACGCTGGTTGGTAATGACACGCAGAAAAGTTTGTGATTAGTGAACTGTAAAAGCTAACATGACACGCTCATAATTGGGATGTATTTACTGCGGGAAGAAACGCCACACTGCCATTTGGGCAAAGTGACTTTGAGGGAACTTTCTAAAGGAGACTGACACAACTTCCCTCCTTTGCTTACCAAACAGCAATAACCATTATTGATGGTGCTTTTTAAATGGCAGCTACGGAGAGAGAGGGGCTGTGATTTCTTGTCAGAACTGCTTTATGGTGTCGTATTTTCTGGGTGTTTAAGAAGCCTTGTTCATTTGTGGCATTATCCTGGGTGATTTATGGACCCCCGAAAAGCTTACTTCATTTCAATGTTTTAGGCATTTCGCTTTTTTACAACAAACCTTCTTCCAATATAATCAATGGAAGTGTCTCCCTCTGGCCTGAGGGGGGTGTGTTGTGTGGGTTTGTAGCAAAATCAATGTGAGGATAAATGGACAGCAAGGGAAGTCCATCGTCAGGGCAGGAAGAGGCTTAGCTGTCTCTGGCCCTGTGGCACAGCCATAAGAAGGGGCTGGCCTTCTTTAATGTGGCTTCAGGGTGCTCTTCCTACTGACCAGCCCCAAGGGACACTGGGGACCACACAGCCTGGCCGTGGGAAGACGGTTCGGCCACATTTAAATACGTTTGTTTATCAGCAACCCCTTCAAGTCTCATAAATATTTGATGCAGTTTGAATATGAGTTTTCTAATTAAAGTAAAAAATAGCTTCTAAACACATCAGTGTTCCAAGGTTTGCTTTCTTGGGGACAAGAACACGGTTGAGTAGCTCCCAGCAGCGGAGGCCCCGGGATCCCCAGCCCTCCTTGCCCCCCACCCGCCATCAGGCCCGTGTTTTCTCTGCAGACGGGAGGGTGCCGTGAGTGTCGCGGAGCGGGAAGAGGGTGGGGCCCCAGGGTGAGGTCCACAGTGAGGGAAAAGAGGTCATTGAAGACAAATAAGAGTTTGCTTTTATAGGAGAAGGAAAACTTATAGGTCCTTGAGGCCCCTTGGGGGGAACACAGTAAATATTCGTGCGTTAACCAAAAAAAAAAAAAAAAATTTTTTTTGGGGGAATAAAATTCAGCTCCTGGCAGAGTGGTCACACACGGAGGGGAAAATTCCTGGTACAGACAGTCACTGTCACACCAGTTGCTGTTGGGTACCTTCACTTCTGCCTTCACCGAAGATGGCCAAGGCCTGCCCAGGGCCTGCAGACACAGTTGTGCGTGGGAGAGGCGAATGCCTGTCTCGAGGGAGCTCACAGTCTAGCGCAGGAGTAGATTCCAAAGAAGTGAGCATGGGAATAAATGTACAAGTGCCACCAACACCAACAAATGTCAGGGGTTGGCTCCCCAGTCCTATGAACTCTCCTGCCCCCCTCTGACAGAGAGCCCGCTCCTGTTCCTTGTGCTTTTGATTTGATGCTGGTCCCCGGCCTTTAAGTAACCCCACACCCAAAAATGTTTCGGTAATGCTTCAAAGGACACTCAGAGCACTCCTGCCCCTGGCCCTGTCTCCCCCAGACCGTTTAATTCGAGTGGGTGGACCTCTTTGGTTGAGTTGTCAGCATGCGGATACAGTTCCTTTGCTTAAAACATTGACATTCTCACCTGTTCAGCATTTGGCTGTCCCCTGCCTGGGCCTGGTGCCTGCTGGTTTCATGAGTAGAGCCCGAGAGTCTGGGCGTTCGAGAGGCTTGAATCTCACTGCCTCCTTCATGCCACAGCCCTGAGTCAGAGCGGGGCCTCAGCCTGACTTGTTCGGCCTCCTCCAGGAGCTTCATTCCATGGGGTAAATTATAGTGATTCTCTTTCACTGACCTGTCAACACCTGAGCCTAAAATACATATGGCAGAGATAACTTAGTCAGCCACCCAATTCCACTCTCTCCGCCATAACAGTGAGCTGGGCTGGAAAGTCCATCTAGGGATTTTTCTCGCCACTCTCCCTGTCCCCATCTCCATCTCCATCTAACCATGGGGGTACGACTAGTGTCATTTTTGTCACCAAAATCTTCCTCCTTTCATCAACTGCATGAAGATGACATCATGCTGTAGGAGATGGTGAAGTCACATGACGGAAAAGATCTCGGGTCCTTGAATCACTGTGTGGCAGACAATTGTCTACCCACTAGGGGCCCTTGTCTGAGCTGTGATATAAGCAAAAAATAAAAAATAACACAGTTCCCCCCTTATGCAGTTTCCCTTTCCTCAGTTTTAGTGCACTGTGGCCTGAACATATGACCTACAAGAAGATGTTTTGAGAGAGACCCCACATTAATGTGATTACAGTATGTTTTTATAATTGATCTCTCAGTGATAGTTGTTAATCTCTTACTCTGCCTGATTTATAAATTAAATTCCTTCATAGGTATGTAGACCTAGGAAAAACAGTCTAAGTAGGGTCAGTACTATCAGTGGTCTTAGGCATCTGTTGGAGGACTTGGAACACATCCCTGTGGATCAGAGAAGACTACTATATTGCATTTTAGTCTTTACATATATTTAGATCTATTTGTTGCATGCTTGTTCCTTCCAATCTGTGCATCAATATGAGATCCGGCTTCCAGCCTCTCACCAGGCTGTGTTTTCTTAGACTAGCTCATCTCCCTTAATCCTGTGCCCTTGGCCAGAGCATGTCTCAGAAATCACTATGGATTGCTTGTTTTAAAACTTTTCCCTTTTACTGCAAACTGTTTTTAAAATTTCATTATGGAGAAAATATATAGAAAAGCAGGGGATAGTATAATGGACATGTACAGTTTAATATATATGGTTACAGTATAATGGCTGCTCTTATACCTAGCACCTCAGTTTAACTACTGTTTCTATCTTGTCATTTTTGCTTCATCTGTTTTTTAAATTTCTGAGGTAATTATAATAAATTGTAGACATCATTACCTTGTACCCCTATTTCACTATGTTATGAATGAAGTACTCCAAAAAAAATAAGGTAATACTCTCACATAATCATAATGCTATTGGTTAGTTGGGGTTCTCCAGAGAAACAGAACCAACAGAATATAGAGAGATACGCAGGAGATTTTTATAAAGAATAGGCTCATGAAATTATGAAGGCGGAGATGTCCCAAGATCTGCCATCAGCAACTGGGGACCCAGGAGAGCCGATGGTGTCATTCTAGTCCAAAAGCCAGCAGGCTCCAGACCCATGAAGAGCTGAGGTTTCAGTCCTAGTTCAAGACAGAGAAAGACTTACTTCCCAGTGCAAGCCATCAGGCAGGAAGAAGTTCCTTTTGCTGAGCGAGGGTGGGTTTTTTTTTTTGTGTGTGCTAGCCAAGCCTTCAGCTGATCAGACAAGGTCCACCCACACTGGGAAGGTCAGTCTATTTAACTCAGTCTGCCGATTCAAATGTTGCTGTCATCCAGACACCTTCACAGACACACTCAGAGTCATGTGTGATCAAATGTCTGAGTACTAGTGACCCAGCCAAACTAACACATAAAAATTAACCATCATCGCCTTAATGACACTTGGCGAAGTTAACAGTTCTCTCACACCATCTAGTACTCTGCCTACACTCAGATTTCCCCAAGCATGCCTTTCAGAGGAGTTGCTTCGGACTCAAAGACTCAAAGACGAAGCATTGCATTGGCTTGTTGCTTGTGTCCTTTTGCGAGGCCGGCAGCCAGGGTCGATATTCCCGCAGGCGCGGGGAGGGGGAGATGTTTGGATGTGGAGTTTGGCTGCAGTATGAAAAGATAATTATTCATTACTGAGAACAAGCAGAAGTGAAGCATCATAACACTCAGGACTTCATCCCTGGTAATTTATGGGTCCCAGTCATTGAGCTAATGTCTCTGCCTTATGTCGTTAATTAGACACACCCAGGAACCCCAGTAAGGGCGAGTCAGCATGGCCAGGGTTACCTCCAGCTGAGCATGAGAAGCTGGCAGCCCACTCAAGGTCACCTAACAGGTTGGGTCTGAGTGTGGGTCTCTGGGCTAACCCTGGCCCCAAGAGCAGAGTCCCAGAGTCCTCTCCAAGGGCAGAAGTCGGCCCAGCAGGGGCAACGGGCGTGAAGCTGAGGGGGCCCAAGAGCAAACCTGGGTTTTCTTCAGGTCTTGGGAAGACTCCACATATTATAAATCAGATCACATTTTAAGTACATTAAGGAAATTTGCTCTAACTCTTTTCCTAAAGTAAAAGATACTTTTGTCATAGGAATAATTTGTCCCTTAGAGTATCAGGTGTCTATGGATCGGGTTTTCTGAAATGGACCATAAAAGAACAGGAGTTGGGAAAGTGTATCCTGATTCCAGACTCTGTCTCACCACCTGTGGCTTCCTACTATCTACTGCCTCATCTATAAGATAGGATATTTTTTACTTTTTTATTTTATTAATTATTCTACACATTAAAATAATTTCCTATGTAGGTTCCCTATTTCTTAGATACATTTCAACACACCATGCCCTCCACCAAATCGCCAAGTGTTCTTCCCCATGGTCTAGTGGCTCTGTCACCATTTGCCCCCGCCCACCCCAGTCCCTTTTGGTCACCTCAGTTCTGTTGCAAATGTTCCAGGGTTGGTTATGTTATCTGTTCCTTTGTTTTGTCTGTTCACATTTCACCTATGGGTGAAGTCATCTGCTAACTATCTTTCTTCTTTTGACTTATTTCACTTAGCATAATCCCCTCTAGTTCCATCCATGTTGATTCAAATGACAGGGTTTCATCTCTTCTAAGGGCTGTGTCGTATTCCAGTGTATATATGTACCACATCTTCTTTACCCATTCTTCTGACATTGGGCACTTAGGTAATTTCTAGTTCTTGCCTCTTATGCTAGGCCTGCAGTAAGCATGGGGGTACATACATCTCTGTGGATGGGTGTTGTTATATCTTTTGGGCAAATACCCAGAAGTGGAATGATGAGATCATCTGGGATTTCTATCTTCAGTTTTTTGAGGAATCTCCACACTTTTCTCCATAGGAGTTATACCAATTTGCACTCCCACCAGCAGTGCAAAAGTGTTCCCTTTTCTCCACATCCTCACCAACATTCGTTGTTTCCAGACTTTTGGATAATAGTCTGTCTTTCAGGTGTAAGGTGATACCTCATTGTGGTTTTAATTTGCATTTTCCTGATAGCCAGCAAGTAGGAACATAACTTCATGTGCCCGTTGGCCATCTGTAGATCCTCTTCAGAAAAGTGTCTCTCCAGCTCCTCTTCTGTTGGGGGCAGAAAGTAGAGCAAGTACGAAGTGTGAGCTGGCAGAACAGGGAGCGAGTGCCGGCACTTCTCCCATATGAAATGGGAATTTAACTGTATCCATCCCCAAGGGTGATTTCAAGGATTGTACAAAGTACTGTTTAACTTAGTAGTCATCACATAACTAAATGTTGCCGCTTTATCATTATCATTATATTAGCATCTATGACAAACATTTGCACAGAATTAAGCTCAGGTCATAGGCCACCCCAACTGTACTAAAACCCTGGAGAAGTCTTTAGGGCTGGTGATCACCAGCTTAAGTTCTTGATGGGATGGGCATATCAGAACAGGACAGGGGACTTGAGTTTGGGGAAGGTGGGGCTGACGTGTGCACTGTCCACCATAAAGCTCCAGAAGAATCCCAAGCTCAGCTTGTGTCAAGGTTCATCCGGGACTAGACTGTGTCAGGGCAGCCCAGGACTGAATCTTGGTACTGTTACTTACTCTCTTTTTAACCTTAGTTTGCCTGTCTGTCAAACCTCCGGGAGCAATGAGGGCAGAATGGAATTCGCTGGGGAAGTTTGGCACAGGGACTGACAGGCCGGAGGAGCTGTTCATGGTGCTGACCTGAGTCCTAAAGCTCCTTGAGGGGAGGCCTGAGGGTTAGAGGCCTGTTATGTCGGGGTGCCTCCTCCAGGTTCAGGGTCACCCTGGATGCTCCCATCCCCACCTCCAGGCCAGGATGGAGAGAGATGCCCCCAGCTGCACAGGCCCCTTCTGAAGAGCTGTTCTGAGTGGTCCTGTTTGGAATTCACACCAACTGCCTCTGCTGCCCCTGCCACATTATTTTTCAAAGCAATGACCCAGTGAAGCAATTACTGTTCCAACTGGGACAGAGCTTTGCAGCCTGCAGCCCGCACGAACTCTGCAGCATCTGTGACTCTCCTTATCTCTTCCTTGAGCCTTCTCCATTCCCACCTACCTATGTAATTTATAAAGACTCTCAGCAAGGCCAAGCCCCCTCTCACTGGACACTTTTCCTAAGAAGGCAGCTCTGCCTCATCCCCAGAGCTTTTGTGAAGAAGCCTGTCCTTCCACTCATGCTATTTAGACTCTCGAGAGCAAAGCTCATCGCTGCGACTCTATGAATAGGTTGTGGCTGCAGTTGACACAGTTTCATGGTGGAAGAGCAGTTTCACTGCCGGGCATTGCTGGTCTGCAGAATGATGACTTGCTCCAGGGTACCCTCCAGCACATATCATTCCAGGGCAGGGGAAATCCAACAGGGGAGCCCTGAGTGGCTTCTGCAATGATTCATGGTGTGTGGACAGTGCCCCTGAAGAGGTGGGGCTGTCCTCCTGTGGAGGTGGAGGCACAGCCTGGAGCTGCAGAGAAGGGAGCATCGGGCATCCCCATGGCCTTGCATCTGTGCACTAGCTGTGTGGGAAGGTGATGCTCCACTTTTTTTTTTTTTTTTTTTAAGGCAAGGTGCCAGCAGGAAGGAAGGCGAGCAGGCAGGCATCAGGAAGAGAGGAAGAAGCACTTTATTTTTATTTAGTTGTTCACACTGGTTGGTTTCCCGACCCCAGACCCAGGGGTCAAACCCAGGGGTATGTGGCCTGTGCTCCTTTGGAGGCGATTGACCTAACCACTGCTCCACCAGGGCGTGCCAAGCTCCACCTTTTTAATGAAGGCTCTCTCTCAGCCTCTCCCCCCAAAGCCATCTCTCTAAGGTGCCTAGTAGTCTCTGACTCAAGCAGTCCCTCCTTGACCTCTGGTTCAGCTGTGTCTGCTCGCCCCACTCTGTCCACTGCTCCAGGAAGTTGTGATGCCCTATGACCCCGTGGGCCTAGACATTTCTGTAATGGATAAAGACCAATCTAGGACATGGGGTGGCAGAGTCCCTGCCCCCGCCTGGCTGGGTATGTGTGCAGATGGTCTCAAGACTCAGAAAAGGTTATTAATATAAAATCTAAATAGTAATTAATCCGGCTACAAGTCACTTTACTAGGACAGGGGTGAGTAAAGGACCATTTCCTGACACCACAGAACTCCCCGCTGCCTGCCTGGCGCCATCCTCATTACCAACCAAGCAGAAAGCCATGGCGCCCAGGCCTGCAGGCAACCCCTAAGCCCTTTGTCAGGGTCCCAGCTTCTCCTGGAGGGGTCCACTCCAGAGCTGTCAAAGCCGTTTTTGAACAGTAGCGCCAGCTACCTGCTGCACTCAGAACCACATTCTCCCAGATCAGAGGCACGAGCAGCGCTGCTGTCATCACATTTTATTATTCTCTGCCTGCATTTGCATAACATTTCTGCAGAGTGCTTTATAATCATTTCATTAGTCATTCATTTGCTTAATTGCATAGCCTTCGATTCAGCTAGAAACTGGTTTTAAATTCAAGTTTCCAGAACCACAAATTTTTAATTCAGAAAACTTTTTCTTTTTTAGAAGGTGGAATTATTTCCACCAGCAGTGACTGGGTCTGGAGGAAAAGACAGTGAGCAACATTTAGCAGGGGCTGCAGTTGTGGCCTGCTTCTCGGCATTCATTTAGAATGGCAGAGAAACCCTGCCCACCACTTGGAAGCAGGAGGGGTGCTGAGGGTGCGGTTAGATCAGATCGTAAAAGAAGCCTCCCACGATCCAAAGCACCTTGCAGAGACTCTGCAGGACAAGGTGCTGACCAAAGTGTCACAGAAAGGAACATTTCACTGCCAAAGGGTACCTCAGTGCAGCCTGCCCAGAGTTGCGCTCCAGTTGTCTTGTCAAATTCCATCCTGGGTCCTCCGCTCCTCTCCCTGTCCTCTCCCCCTCCCCTCCTTTCCTCTCTCCCCCATCCAACATGTGCACAAAACACCTTGCAGTGAAATGACATCTGGGCCAGAACGTCTCACACCTGCTAGTCACACAGCCAGTCTTGCTGTGGCACTGGCTTGATGGTAGAGCCTTTTGGAGGTTCACTGAGACCAGCGGCAAAGCATTCATATGGCTGTTATCCATGATCATCTGTCAGGCTGGACCCCAGTGCCCTGAAACCCCCAAGCCACACAGCTCCCCGATCACCCTGTGAGGGGCAGTGTGGCGCAGGTACAGCTCCTGTTTGAAAATGCAGCTAGCTCAGTGCCATTCCAGGCCTGCTGGAGTTTCCCCTCAAGGCTCAGCTCAGGGAGGATGTGCAAGCATGAGAGAAGAGGGCAGAGAACACACTGGCCCTGAGAGGGTGAGCTTGGGGACCCCTGAAGGAGCCACAGGGCTTAGCTCCCCCACCTTGACCATGACCATGGCCTCCTAGTCCCTCTCCACCCTCTCTCCCTCCCGCCCGTCCTTCATGGTGCCACCCAAGCCCTCCTCCTCAGCATGCAAATATGATTATGTCCTTATTCAGATGTCACCCTATCAGTGAGCCCTTTACTCTCCTGTTTAAAATTGCAACCCCCTCCACACACTCCTTAGTCCCCTTCACAGCTTGATTTCTCTTTTTCGTGTAAAGTGAACCTTCCTTCCTTCTTGTCTGTCTCACTAGAGTGTGGGTGACACGAAACAGGGCTTTTAGTCTGTGCTTACTGTGTCTTTGCACTTAGGCCCATGAGTGCCTGGGACCTACCAGGTGACATCTTCTACTTGCTGCTGAGAAGCCATCCTGGGGGGATCCCTGGTTTTCTGAATCTTGGCCTGGGTCTCTTCTCCCAGAGTGCTCTCCATCCCATCCAGCCTGCACCTGGCTTTGCCACCAACTGCTTCCTGCTCCTTTAACTCCTCCGCCTCACCTGTATTGTCCCTTACTTGGAATTCCCTCCCATTCTTCCCCTTCCTATCACTTCCACCATCACTGCCCAGCCCCTTCAGCTCCTACCCACTTTTCAAGGCCCCTTTGAAATGTCACTTCCTCTCAGATGTCCTCCCAAATGCCCTCCCCACGCTGCCCCCCAGACCAAATCCACTGTCATGGTATCTCATGTCCACCCTGCAGCTATTCCTGCTCCAGTGTCCTGATGTTGTTCGTGATCGTCTGCCCACTCAGGAGGACTGGAAGTTTCCTTTGGCATTGAGATTGCCACTACCACCAGGTTCCTTGATGAAGACAATTTCATTTGATTTCCCAATCTCTCCATGGCTATGCATTGACCTTCACTTTACAGAGGAGGAAACTGAGGCACAGAGCGGTCAAACACCTTATTTAGTGTCACACAGCTAACCCAGCTCCAAAAGAAGTCCTGTGTCTCTTCATACCCATCCCGCACCCGCTCCCCTGCTGTTATGAATTCGCCACATGGCCGTGAAGTTGGGAGATTCACTGCCTCCCCACACCTGCTTGCCTGCCTGCTCCTGCCCCTTGCCCAGCCCCTTGCTGCACCTGGTTCACAGACTGGAAGAGGAGGTGGGCATGTGCCCATTCCGTCTTTTTGGTCTTGAGAGCTTCTAACTGCTCTCAGACCTGGGGACCCATCTCTTGTTTTGAGGTAGAGAGAGCACTTGCCCTCAGACACGTCCTGGTCTGTGGTTCAGCTTGTTGAAAGGCGACCTTTTATGACCCCTGCTCTTAAGTGTCCCTTAGTGTCTTGTTTGCCAATTGGTTCAGAGTTCAGGCAGAGAAGGTGACAGTTACTTACCAGGTCCCTGACGGCGTGCAGGAATGTGGACATGACATATTTCCTGAACTGAACCAGGTGGGAGAAGAGACTGAGGGATGGAAGGTTCAGGAGTGAGGGGCTGGGCATCGAGGGGATGGGTCAGGTTGTTTGCACAGATGGAGGTGGTCTCCAGACATAGGCGAGCCCCAGGACAGAGCGGTAGCTATTGGAATGATCAGGACACTGATCTGGGGCCCAGGCGATCCCAGATCCCATGCCGGCTTAATGAGCTCTGGCTAAGGGAGAAGGCAGGCCTTCCTGCCTTCCGCCCTGTGGCGCTGGCATGGAAGGACACTGCACGTGCCCATCCCATTGGCCTGGCCTCTGGTTTGTGGGCTGCTGGCTGCAGGGGGTCAGTGCGTGGCCGGCAGACGCCCTCTAGGATTCCCTCAGGTCCTGCGACTATTCCAAGCCTGGCCTCACTGTCTTCCCAGCTTACCCAGCACACCCACCCAGAACCTTCTGCTTGGGAGGCACTTAGAGCTTTGCTCCTGCCACTTGCAGGCCCTGAGAGCAGGGTCTCGAGTCCATCCTGGCTGCACTGGCTGGACCCTCCTTGGAAGCTTGGAGTGGCACAGAGCCTGGAGGTAAGGATGCTCGTCCAGGTGGGCTTGGCTGCTTGCTGCAGGGCACTCACAGGTGGGGTCCTGTTCTCTCTGTGAAGTTCGGCTCAAGTCTAGGCACTTGGAGATGGAAGAACTCAGAGGCTCAGGGTTCTTGGGGCTCAGGTAGAGTCCTCAGCAACCCCCTCTTCCTCACTCCTCTAGCAGAAGCATCAGCCCGTTGGCGGCCCACTGTGCACATGGTCCCTTCCAGGAAGCAGCTGACTTCACCTTTCACCTGCCCTCTCCCCGTTGCAGCAGGGGCCAGAGAGCCAGGCCACAGCCAGCGCTGGCCTCTGCTCCTCCTGTGTGTTTCCTGCTCGGCAGAGTTCCTGAGCTATGTGACCACAGCTTAAGACACAGTTCACTTTCAGGCTGCTCACCAGTTGCCGTGAGGCCACAGCATCCAAGGTTGCAGTCAAGCCCAGCTGCCCGGGCTAGCTTCCCTTGGAGAAAAAATCCAATTTCCTTGGCTCCCGGGCTGTTCAAAGTGCTTTCACCTTTGGCCTGTTCGATTCTCCTCCACACACCAGGAGCAGCTACTGGGGCCGCTGTGTCTCTCTGTCTTTTTTTTAATCAATAGAAAATTATCTTTTTCCATTTAAATTTTCTGAAGGATTTACATTTCCATAGAAGTTGACTTAATTTACTTTCCTACCAACTGTAGAAGAGATACTTTTTCTCCACACCCTCACCAACACTTGTTCTTTGAATCTTTTTGATATAGGCCATTCTCACTGGTGCAAGGTAATATCTCATTGTGGTTTTAATTTGTATTTTTCCAATATGTGATGTAGAGTTTTTTCATGTGTTTATAAGCTATCTGTTTATCTTCTCTGGAGAAGTGTCTAATTTATTCTGCCCATTTATTGAGTTGTTTGTTTTTGTTGTTGACTTGTTGAGGTCTATGAACTCTTCATATGTTTTAGAGATCAGTGGAGTTTCTCTTTTTTAATAGGCAAGAGAGGCCCCACCTGGAGCCTAGGTGTGTCTGTGTAAAGTTTTGGGCGGGACTGAGCCCACTTGGCCTCTGTTTTTTTGTTGCATCCCTGATGTCTGCCCTTCACTGGTTCCTCATTCTTTTCTTTTTAAAGGAAAGGTACAGGCAGGAATGAAGGTGTGCAGGCAGGCAGGAAGAGAGAGGAGGAAGAAACATTTATTTAGTTCATCTTGGCTGCCCCCCCCATCCCAGGTCTCAAATCTGGGTCCTTGGGATGTATGTTGACTGTGTCCGGTGACTTTATCTGCTAGGCCTCCAGGGTGCTCCTGGTTCCTCATTCTTAAACTGCCAGACAGGCCAGTCAGGGTTGGTCACATTCCCTGGGGATCTGGGGTCATCAGGCAATCACTTGCTGGAGAGATGGAAAATCCTTGCCATTCAAGTGGCTTAGACCAATAATGCTGCAAAGTTTCTCACTCACACCTAGTGCAGTGGGGATGACCCTGGTCAGCTGCTGATTTTGATTCAGGGACACAGGCCCCTTCCAGGTCATGACTCAGACCTATAAGTACTAAGGAGTTGTCTCCACTCCAGCCAGAATGGAAAGCAGTAGGGGGAGCAGTGGGAGGTTGGTCTGGGCCAGACGTGGGCACACATCAGCTGTCCTCTTGGTTAGGATGTAGATGCTTGGCCACACGTAGCACAGGGACAGCTGGACAAGACCATCCTGATGGAGGCCCAAGAGAGAGGGCGACAAGCTGTGGTGAGCACGCAGGGCTGGCCATGTGCGGCCTCAGAATACTGGCGTGTCTTCCGGTTGCTTTGCTTCCTGGGGTCTGTCATAGTGAGTGTTCCTTGCTGAAGACCCCACACCTCTGCAGGATCAGGGACCTGAGTACTGGAACCTGGGCTCTGCTCCTGTCCTAGGGGGTGCCCATGACCACAGGTGAGGCCTTGCCCCTTTTGTGACTCTAATACCTAATGAGCCCAGCTTGCCTCCAGGGGTGGTCAGGGAGGCAGTACAGCTGTCCAGACAAGATACAGGAGGTGAGAGGAGGTAAAGGACACCATCACAGCTGGCCACGCCCCCCGGCAAGGCGTGGACGCCCAGTCTGAGCATGCCCAGCTGCCCAGCTGCGCAGTCTAGTAGCCTTTGCCTGCCTTGTATGGTCAGTTGCCCACCTTGACCTTTGGTCTCATCACCCCAGCGTGCACCCGTCCTCAGCTGACCTTAACGTATTAGTGGCATTTGATCTGGCACCGTTTCTCTTTAGTTAAAAATAAGGCTCATAAATTGAGGCCATGCCCTAAGGGACAGCAGTGTTACAAGCTCATCACCTGATGATGTTCAAGCCTAGTTATAAAAATACACAGCACCTCCACACCAGGGAGCGAGTGACCTACTTTACACCTCAGGGCTCCGCACTCAATTGGCAGGGCAAAGTTCACGCCCTGCTTCTGTTTTTACTCCTCACAACTAAAACGAGCGGATGACTCGTTTTGAAGCTGAGGGCCCACCTGTGTGTTTCTCGTGGACTCATTCTGCAGCCTGCTCACTCGCTGGCCACACTGCAAGTTGTTCTAGAACACAGGCTCTGGGCCCCTGCGTAGGAGACTCCTTGGGTGTCTTCCTGTCTCCACCATCAGGGTATGGAGCCCCTGGAGCAAGGAAGGAGGCCTCCCCACGTGTTTGCTGGCTCCCTGCACTGTGCCTGGAACCGAGGTCCCTGCCGGAGGGGCCACTGTCCTTGTTCTCATTACTCCTGCTGGCAGCTCTGAAACCTCCCACCTCAGAGCCTTCCCTGTGTCAGGAGCCAAAGGATGCAAACATGCTCTTGTCCTTTACGCACCCATGTGACATGTGTTTACTGAGCATGCTCTGTGAGCCCAGGCGGCAGGCTGCGGGCCCCCGTGGGGCGGGTGGGCTTACACCCGCTCCTCTCTGTGTGTTGCTATGTTTGTGTGTCTGCAGGTATGCCCCGCTTTATTGTGCCCCACATCGTTTTTTAAAGACATAATGCTAGTGTACACTTCATAAAATATAGTGTAAAGGTAGTTTCACATGCACTGGGAAATGAAACAATCTGTGTAACTTATGTTGAGGTAGCATCATCATGATGGTGGCTGGAACAGAACCCCAAGTGTCTGAGTGTGTCTGTCTGCAGGTGTGTGTGTGTATGCATGCACGTATCTGCAATACATTTTACATCAGTGGTTAGTGTTAAGAAAGGGGAACACACCCATGGTATGGTCCTGGGAGGGCCTGGAGCGTGGAGGCGTGACTTCCATTGATACTGAAGTCAGGGAAGACTCCCTGGAGGAAGTGATGAGGTTGCTGCGATTGAAGATGAGGAGGAGTAAGTCAGCTGGGGGAGGAGAATGTAGAATTAGGGAGTGGAGTAAGGAGTAGATGGTTCTTTTCATGGTAGGTGGAAGGCCCACTGTTAGACCTGGGACCGGTAGGGCCTGCCCAGTGTCAGTGCCTTGGTCAGTGATTGGCCTCCTCACCTTTCACCTCTTGATCACGTCACTCTTGTCAGCTCTGCGTTAACAAGGAAGGGGCCTGCCTTGTGGCTCAAGTCCTAGGGGTCTTCACCCTGCAGCTGTCCTTTGCTGTCATTTCCAAGGTCATTCCCAACCCAGTTTGTGAAAGCACCCAGCCTTCCTAACTGGGCTCAGGGAGGCAGCCTGCCTGGAGGAAGAAGTTCCGCCAATTCTGCCAATCCCGGTCTCTCTGGGCAACCTCGGTCAGGAGCCTGGAGAGGGCCTCCTAACTCTGAGGGCTGGAACTCAGCACTGGGCTGTGTCTAGAGGTCATTGCTGAGAGAACTTTTACCCTTGTAGGACAATTAGAGTGTGACAACAGATGAATTGGGCTCCGCTGGTTACCATGTTACATGCACACTCACCCAAGCGCTTCCCGGTGTTTCTCCTGAGATGGTCCTACAGCACGAGCTGCTACGAATCCATGTGCCCAGAGAGGAACCTGAGGCCAGTGAGGCCACCTGCCTGTTTCCTCGTCAGTCCGCTGCAGAGGTTTGGTTTCCCATTGAGCATGTACCACATGCTCCCGCACGGAGAAGCCACTTTCCCTCTGCTCTGCCTGTCACCCCATTATCAAAGTCTCAGAGAGACAGGCTGGCGTTGCCTCTGCTCCACCAGAACACTTTAGTCTGTGACTCGGGGGCCTGCGTGTCCCCTGGCCCACCGGCAGATATCCCAGGACTGAAGAGGTGACGCTACACGGTTTAGCAACCAGATGGCAGCCAGTGGGTCCTTCGTGCCTCTGTCAAATCTACTGGGTCAGGCTGAGAGGTTGGAGAGGCAGGCAGAGTGGTTGTGACAAATGTGGAAGGCAAGTGGGGACATCTGAAGGGAAAGCAGGGCCTCAGGAAGCCCATTCTTAAAGAGAAAAGACAGGCATGTTGAGGTGCGGACCCCGGGAACTCCTGGTTGGGGCCCTGTGAGCTGCCTGAACCGGCAGGGCCCTCTGGGAACGGGGCTCCCCCATCACACACTGAGTCCTCTGAGCTCCTGCAACCCTGCCTGCCCTGCCTGATGCATTATTGATGAGGCAGCCTTCATTTCCAGTTTTCGGGTAGCTAATTTGTTCCTACAATCATGATTTCAAATATCACATGAATAATTCAGAAAATTATTTTACTGTAGTTAGATAAGCCTGTTAGCTGTCACACATCTGAATAAATTAGCTTCTCCATCCCATGGGGCATGAAAAGAGCCTACTGGCCGTGCAGCGGGGGGTGGAGGGAGGTCTAGCTCTGGCCACGGAGCAATCACAACTTGGCTTCCAGAGGCCAGGTCTGCCACGGGGCCGAGGGGATAATAGGCACCGTCATTTGTCACGGAGGAGCTTGGTTGGGGCTGAGGGTGGGTGGATCACAAATGGCAGTCAGTCTCCCCTTCCCGGGCCTGGATTGGAGATGCATGTGCCATTCATTATGTCCCAGGTGGTCCAGCTCAGAAATGCAGACCAACGTGTGTTCATCCTCTGAGTGAGGCAGCTGGCTCTGCTTGGTGGCAGTCAGGCATGGACCCCGTCCCCATGCATTTCCTTCAGGAGGGTGGGGCACAGAGAGAAATTCCCCTGATTTTTTCTATTGTTGGAAGTGGGGGTCTCTGCTGGCCTTAAACCTGACTAACTGTGTTATGTTAAGGAATTTGCTGCCTGTCTCTAGTCTCAGTTTCTGCATCTGCAAATTGGGTGCACTAATGCTAGAATGCTTCACTGCTCTAAGTTTTTGTGAGAGAGAAAAATGAAATAAAATGACCTGTAAACACTTTGCAAACTACTGAGTACTGCGGGGATGGAAATGTGACTTCTCTGCCTGCGTCCTTCAGAACAGAGTCCTCTCTGCATCCCTCCTCAATAAACACCCAAGTAAAGGCCATTCTAGCACTTTCCTCGACACCCACTGAGTAGGTGTTTGAGAACCTACACAGTCCCTGTTTAAAGAGCAATCACTCGTCATGTGCCTCTGACCTCTGCCCTTCACCTCCCTTGTGCTGTTCTCAGGAACAGCTCCGGCTCGGACAAACAGTCACCTGTGTTGGTGGTAGCCAAGCTTCTTGCCCTGGGCTGGAGTTGGCGCTGGTGTGACCATCTGCTGAAAGCTGTGTTGGGAAAGGCAGAGGGGCTGGAACAAGGTGTCATGGGGCATCAGGGAGCAGCCTGGAGGCCAGGGGAAAGAAGAAGAGGTAGCTTGGTGATATTCTGCTCGTGCTTGGCACAATGCCACTAATGGCCAGTGCCCACCAAATGCCTGTTGACAGAATGACAGCCCCTCTGTCCAGACCTGGGCTGCAGCTGGGGTTCAAGTTAAGGTGGAGATTGGGGGGCGGGTGGCAGCGGGGGGAGCAGGAAGGATAACCGAGGCAGGGGTGAGGTCTGGGGCCCCTCGGGAGAGCAGCCAGAAGGACAGGAGAGAGGCCAGAGGCCAGGGCTGCAGGGATCACTCTGGGGCACTAGGTGGTGAGGGTGGGAGAAGTGGTCAAGGGCAGCCTGGCCAGGAGGCCGATGATGGGTGCTCTTGATTCAGCCCTGGGGCCGACCTGGCGCCCCCACTGAAGGAGAGCCGTGACCTTCTTGGACTCATGTTTTCTCATCTGTGAAGTGGGGGCAAAGTGCACACTGATGTCCGGGTGCTGTGATGTGGGCTCCTGGAGTAAGGCCTTGGGAGCAGATCGCCCAGTGCCGGGCCTGCAGGGAGGGCTCGGTAAATACCAGCGGCCTGTGTTGTCCTGTTGTCCCCAGCGCTGTGATTATCACTGGTTTCCAGACACTTCTCAGTTACTTTCAACCTGAGTTGTCCTGGAGCCTGGCTGGGCCGCATAGGCACAGGGGCTGGGTGGGCAGCGGGTGTGTGCGCCACCTGCCCGCTTCGCGGCTCGTCCGGAAGCTGAGACTCTGCCTCTGGTCCAGGGAGCTCAGAACCTCTGTGCTGGGGCCCACCTTCGCCTTAGCTTGTTGCTGTTGGTCAGCCCTTCGCGTCAGCTTAGATACCTCCTCGTGTGTGGGAGGTGGTGGGGGAACTCTGTATCCTTAGAGACTTGTGATCGTTTTCTAGCGGCGGGGTGGTGTGTCTGTCTGCTCGCTGCTGGCCAAGCTGGGCCAGGTGGGGACATCCTGGGGAGCCGTCCTCTTTTTCAGTGAGCTTGAGGGTAGCGTGGGGAGACCAGTCCTGCCCGAGGCGGATGGCCCAGGTACCAGGAGCCTGTGAGGCTGGGCTGAGCCTCTGAATGCAAGCAGGGCTGCTGAGCAGGCCATTTATCAGGATCTGGGCGACAGGTGTCTAAAAGGAAAAATATTTCCATGTATGTTTTTTTTGCAATGATTAATATTCAAATTAGTGTGCGAGCTCCAAATTGCTAAAGTGTAACTAGGCAGAAAACTTCTCTGACAGCTGGTAATTTTCAGTCCATTCCACCGTTCCCACCATCCCCGTACCTAGTGCCCAGAATATCTCCTGGCTTCTGTAGACTGGTCCTGGAGTGGCAGCGTCTCCAGGGGAATCCAGTTCCTGAGTTTTTGGCACCCTGGGGGCACCTGACCCTCCAGACTGAGAGAGTAGCTTCCCTGTGACCCACAGGAGCCCTGGAGAAGCAGGCCCCCCATCCTCCCCCTCCACACCGGCACCATGTGAGGCACAGCTGTACGCGTCTCACCCCCAGGCCCTGTGACGGTCAGCATCGCTCCAGTGTTTGCAGAACGAAGTTTCCTTTCCTTTTCCTGGAAACCACCAGCAGGGCTGAAACTTGCTTTTCAAACTGTGCTGGTGTCTGCCCCAGTCACATCAGGCCGCGCGGCTCCCTGGGCCTGCTCCTGCCAGCCCCCCACGTCTAGTTTCAGAGTTCCTTAGCGCCTGCTTCTCCTTAACCAAATATAATACCCCCCGGTAGTTTGGAAAACCAACACGACGGTAATAACTTTTATTTCTCAGGTTTAGAGCAGGATGGAAACATGTATTCCTGTTTAGAGACTTTTTTTTAACCCCGCTCCCCTTGGTCACAAACCCAGACCCATGGGCTTGACATGACCTGCACTGTAGACGCCTGAGCCACACGGGTGCTCCCTGCAGAGTCTTCTTACTCTTGTGAGATGCTTGTGGAGCAAGGAGTTTGCTGATGCACTGATTTTGTGAACTTCGACAGATTTTAGATTCTGCCTATGAGAGCATGTACCCCTGTAAACGAGCCCCATGAAGCAGTACTGCCAGGCCATCACACACTTACTTCACCTACTCATAGTGCTATGCATTCTTACTCAGGGCCTTTTCATTTATTTTGGAAGCATTTTTATTTATTTTATTTACTTGTTTATCTTGGTGGTTTCTGCTTGCCCTGGATATGAACGCGGGACCTTGGGGTATATGTGGATTGTGCTTGACCAGAAGTGGTGGAAACAACTGCTACTCCACCAAGGCACACTATTCACGGCTTTGCTTTCCTCTCTTAAACTGAGTGTGCCCTGAGAGCAGGTGTAATGTCTCACCAATCTCTATGTCTCAGCATTCAGCATCCATCCATTCGTCTCCCCCTAAGCCCCCCATTCACCCACCCATCTGTTTATCTACTCACCCACCCATTCCTCTCCCCCAACCATCCCCTAATTCACCCGCCCATCCATTCATCTCCCCACCCTCCCATTAATTCAGCCAGTATTTATTGAGTGCTTAATCAGTTTTAGGCTTCATTATTAGTGATAGGAACAGAACTGCAAACAGCCTAAGTTCATTTCCTGCCCTCAGCAAACTCACTGTCTAGTGGTAGATGCAGAAAGTCAAGTGACGATCACACACGGTGGTTTTATGGGTGGAGGGAACTGGAGGAAATGCACCCTAGGTAGGGTAGAAGGGGACAGAAGGGCCTTCCAGAGTCAGTAATGTCAGGACCAGAAGAATGAGTGCTTGAGGGAGCTTTGGGATCAGGCGGCCCTGGATCTAAGTCCCAGTTCTGCAAGCTGAGGGACTGTGGATGTGTGAGCTAACCTTTCTGAGTCTCGGCTTCTCATCTGTGAAATGGCGATAGTAACAGCTGTCATACTGTTCTTATGAGGATTAATAAAATAGTACTTAACTTTGTTCTGGACACTTAGTATGTGCTCAGATCAGGGACCTCTGTTGTAGACTCTGAGATCTGTCCCCGGTCACTAACAGAGAGAGCAGGTCCCCCTTTCACAGAAGTGACAGGATGAGCCCTCTTCCTCTCTCCACTCCCTCCCCAGCTAGAGAACTCAGCTTTTGTAAGGTCGGCCCAACCATGAGCCTTTCATGGGGAGGCCCGAGAACCCAAAAGTAGATCTGGGAACAGAAAGACTGATGAAGGGAGACAGAAGAGATGAAGGCCTGCAGGATGTTGGGGGAGAGTTTCAAGGTGGGCAGAATGACAGGGGGGAGAGGGATGTTAACAGGAAGGTGGAGAAGGAGCATTTGAAGAATTTTTTTTTTAAAGGAGAGGAGTAGGCAGAAATGAAAGAGCAGAGGCAGGCAGGCAGGAAGCCTGAGGAGGAAGCACTTTATTTTATTTGGTTGTTCATCTTGGTGGTTCCCCCCGGAGCCCGGGGGCATGAACCCAGGTCCTGGGGATGTTTGTGTGTGGGCTGCGCCAAGCCTCTCCTCCACCAGGGTGCGCCAGCTTTCAAGAATTTTTGCCATACTTTGTGAAGGAATTTTTCTTTGGAAAGGTTTAGCTTGCTTGGCAATTACATTTATTTCAGATGAAAGCAAAGTTGTACCCAGACTTGACACGACGAAAGCCAACTCTTGCCGGTCTACATGGTGAGGTGCCCAGAGCTTGGGTGCAGTGTAGGCACACATGATCACATTGGTGCCCCGAAGGGTGCCGTTTCCCCCAGAGCACGCTGGACGGTGGGTGGAGGCCGTTGGCCACATTCTCAACCACAGATTAAATGAAAAATAAATGAAAAGTAGCTTGAGGGTACAGCACTGTTTATAGTTATTAAAGCATTGCCTTAAATGATGCCGCCATCAGAAGAAAATCCAGAGAAAACTGAGGGTGATTTTTAAGAGTACAAGGAACCAAAACCGTATGGGAAACATCCAAAACAGCACTTTTAGAAAAACAGCGTTCCTCTAAATTTGGGTCTCTAGGAAAAACTAAAAAAAAAAAAAAAAAAAAAAAAAAAAAAAAAAAAAAAAAAAAAAAGCCTGCCACAATGCATTGAGTGCCTACATTAAAGAGCTTAGAAATGTTAAGAAAGAGGCCAAGAAAATTAGGGAAGCAAGCAATAATAAAGCTGAGTAAATAGGACAGAAAAAATGAGTATTGATGGGCAAAACCAATAATTAGGCCTTTGAAAAAGTGCGCAAAGCCATTAGTCCAACAGATCAAAGAACAAATAAATAAAACTAGAAATGAAACATGAGATGTAACAAATAATATAAAGAGATTTGTAAGAGTGGAGAGAGTATTGATTTCATGTATATGAATAAATATGTGGATATGGATTTTTATCTGCAAAAAGTTCAAGACCTGATGCATAATACCACTAGCACACTTGCAAAAAAAATGTGCCTTCTTGCTCACTGAGTTCTGTTATGAGTTGCATTGTGTGCCCCAAGGTGTGTTGATGTCCCCACTGCATCCTCCACACTTAGGAAGGTCACCTTTCTTGGAGATGGGCTTCTGTAGATATAAGCAAGTTAACAAGAGATCATCTGGGTGCAACTTAATTCAATATAACTGATGGTCTTATAAGAAGGGGACATTTGAACACAGACACACAGGGAGAATGTCATGTGATGACAGGACTAGCAATTGGACTGACAAGGCTGGCAGCCAAGGAATACCAAGGATGGATGGCCACCATAGAAGCTAGGGAGTGAAAAGGAGGTTTCTGCTCAGAGCCTTGATGGGCACATGGCCTTGCTGAAACCCTGGGTTCAGACTTCTGGCCTCCAGAAGTGTGAGAGAATGCATTTCTTAGTTTTGAGCCCCCCCCGCCCCGTTTGTGGTATTTTGCTATAAATACCCTAGGAACCTAATACAGGTTCCCTCCATATATCAACTATTGGTCTACGCTTGTCACATTTCTCAATAACCCACAGTCAGCTGGTGGCAGATGGCTTGTCCTACAGGCCAGGGCTCCCTTGCCCTCTTGGGTGGGCATCACTCTGCCCCCGTTGGCCAGCCAATTCTCTTATCCAAATGGGCCAGTCAAGCCCGAAAGTTGCTCATCTCCTGGCTGGCAGTTCTGGCCTGAGTAGTCCCAGCAGGCAGCGCCTGGAGCCTGGGCAGAAAGGGCCTCTTCTAAGCATGGCAACTTCACTCCTCACTTTGATTTCCAGCTTCCGTCCAGCCATGGAAGTGAGTGTATTCATCACTCCTACAACTTCCCCCGGAGCCTTCACCATTTAAAAGGCCTCTGCTGAAATATGTTCCAGTAGTAGAAGCCATGGGTCCAAGTCCTCACCTGACCTCCTGTGGCCACATTTATTCAGCTGAATTTATTTATTCTAATCTTCATTGGCCATGCGGGGGTAACCCTCAAAGCCCATGAGCCAAACAGCAGGAGAAGAGTGAGCAGGTTGGAAATTAACCATGAACCCTGGTGGTTCTGGGCTCTGGCCCTGAGGTCCAAGGACTCTGGGGGTCTCCTTGGTCGGTCTTACTGCAGAAGGTGGTGGTAGGACCATGCTCGAGGAATGTTCTTGAAGGCGTAGTATGAGAGTGGATCCGAAAAGCAGCAGCCTCCCCTGTAGGAGAAGTCATGTCGCCCAGGGTATGGGTGCCCTCTGGTGTCTGCCCCTTACAGGCTACACTGCCAGAGCGGCTCACGGGAGACTACAGCGACCTTACAAGCAGATACTCTTCTTCCCAGTCCCCAGGTCTCAAAGGCTGAAAGTAGCAGAACTAAGGGTTGAACTAGAGTTATAGGAAGCTTCCTTGGCCTCCACTCCAGAATTGGGCGGGCATGAGTGGAAGGGGGCCAAGTTTTAGATGTCTTCTGGTTTGATTTCTTCTCTACGCCAGTCAGACCTTCTCAGAGAAAAGAGAATGGCCATCAAGTTCAGCCAGCTCTTCAAGCCCTTGGACTGATGAGTCACAGGTCAGTGGGCCAGGTGTGGGGACTGGCTGAGTCCCTCTGTCCTCTTCAGAATTGCTCTCCTCTAAGCCTCCCATATTCTCTGGCACTCAAACCCAGGCTGTACCATCCACAGAGACTATAGGGGTGTCCCAAAGGCCAGCAGGAGTGTTCGAGTTCCCCTCTGCCTGGTCCCCGAGTATCCTTTGGCACACTCAGTCCCACCGCCTGGATGGGTATACACTTCCCCTTGAGAACCTCTTCCCAGCTCAGCGCACTGGACCCAGGTCAAAGATTGCCACCAAAGATGGTCTAAAACAGTGACATCCGCCCCTTCCCAGACACTGCAGGGAGGCTTTGGGATGCATAGGATTTCCATTCACACCTCAGAGGGTTGGCCAACACCCTTGTAAGTTTCCCTTCTCAGAATGGCTGGGCGCTGATTGGGTGGAGGGGCACAGGAACTCCAGCCAGTGCTTGCCATCTCAGAACCTCCACACTTGGAGACCTGCTGCCTGCGACAGCTTTGAAACCTTGGGAAAACTTTGGAAATTTTAGAACCTCAGAGGGAATGAAAAAGAATTCCTGTGACTTAATCCTGGGATGCTTTATGAGTTTCTAAATCTTCATGATTTCAAGTTAATGTCTCTGAATCTCCCAAGGAACAAAAACATAATAAATGTGAACTTTTTTTTTTTTGGTTTTCTTGTCCCTCCGTTCATCCTGGATGGGATACTCAGGTTTGGAACTCTTACATGCACCGTGTCTGCCTCGGTGTGATCCTAAGAGACCTCAAAGCTCTGTGTGCATGTGGAGGAGGTGGGAGGTGGATTTGGGAGGAGGTTGATGGCTGGTCTCTGAACCCCCAGGGACTGTCACCTAAAAAGTCTAAGCAGAGCATCCATCTTGCTAGCTGCCCCTCCCAACAGCAGCTGACACAGCCCCCAAGCCTCTGGGTCTCAGGGGCCCCGTCGCACTGCCACAGCTGCAGCAGGCTCCCTGCACACACTCACACATCTGCAGTCTCCGCCCCAGCAGTCCCTGGAATGTTTGCTGCCTTGGAAATAGGTGGAATGCGCTAAAAATGCGGCGACAGCAGCCGTCTTCACTGGGTATTTTTAAGGGTGATAAGATCTGCAAGTCACCAGTGCCAAGAAGGCAGGTCTCACCTTATTTTTAAGAACAAAGTGTTGGATCTCCAGATGCTCCATCTCACACCTCAGGCCCTGTCCTCCAACAGCCACACCTTTGGTGTCTTAGTGAGTGCTGGGGACACAGTTGGAATCATCCTGTGGGACCCTAATGGTAGGTTCCAAGTTCAGGATTCCAGCTTGGTCAGGGATTCTAGTCTGAAGAGGTAGGGCACCCATCTCAGCTTCCTCTTCTTCCAGCTTGGATACATTTCACGTGAGGCCCACCCATGGGAGGCGCCATGTTTGGGACCCTCTGGGCAGGGAGCCCACAACTGGCACCGGGAGCCCACACCTGGCACTGGGAGCCCCATGTGGACAGGTGTGGTGGACCCTCCCTGCCATGTCTGGGCCCATGCTACAGCTCCATCAGCTCTGACGCCGATGTTTGCTGGCTTCAGAGGAGGACCCAGCCCTCTTGTTTGCTCTGACCACAGGAATAAGCAAGGAGGTGGGGGCGCCTGGTGAAAACCCCCTGTTACCATCAGAACTACTTCTCAGTGACTTTACCCTCCAGATCAGCGCTGTCCTAACAAATATGTGAGCCACACAGATAATTACATTCCTAATGGTCACATTAAAGAATGAGAAAGGAGCAGGTATCATTCATTTAAAAATATCTTTTATTTAGTCTACTCCAAATGCTATCATTTCGACATGTAATGTACAAAGCTGTTAGTGAGATAGTTTTTATTCTTTTTGTACAAAGCCTTTGAAATCTTCTGTGCATTTAATATTTACACATGCTCACATATACTAGGTACATTTAATGTGCTCAGTAGCCATACATGGGGAGTGGTTACCATATTGGATGGAGTAGGTTTAGCTTCTGTTCTTGGTGGGCCTGTGGGAGGGTGGGCAGGAGAGGGGAAAGTCTCTGGACCTGGGATGGCAGATGACCCACTGTAGATGGTAGCCTTGTTCCAGGGGCTCTAGGACAGCTGGTGGGCTGGGCCAGTCACAGTCCTTTCAGCATATTTCTCCCCAGGTGGTCACTGCTCAGGTGGGTGTGGCAAGAAGCCAGCTCCTTGGGCTCCCAGTGATTTATCACATGGGTTGGGAAGAATTCAGAGACAAACTTGCTGAGGATGTGGGTCCTGCGAAGTACAGTTTCCTTTGTCCCCTCCTTCCTCTTCTGTAGTATTTTCAGGGAGATGGGAAACAAGGTCTTTCACTCTTCAACAAATACTTCCAAGCACTGACTCCATGTGAAGCTTGGCTCCTGGATCTGCAAATAAATAGAGCAATTAAAAAAAAAAAAGAAATTTTCAGCTTTCATGGTGCTTTTTAGCCAGGACGTGAGTAATGGCAGACAGTGACTAACATATGTGTCTCAGAGACAGTGGGTGCGGTCGGAGTTCACGTGGACTCCTACAGCAAAGCACCGTAGATGGTGTGGCTTATAAGCGGCAGTGTTCGTCGCAGTTCTGGAGGCTGGAAGTCCAAGATCAAGGTGGCAGCAGATTCTGTGTCCCTGGAGGGCCCGTTTCCTTATGGGTGGATGGAGACCTTCTCTCAGACTCACGGGGTGAAAGGGGAAAGCAGGAGTCACAATCACGGGCCTCCACCCTCACGATCGATCCGAATGGCATTCTAAAGACCTCACCTCCTCACCGCCTACCGCCCAACCTTAGGGGTCAGGTTTCAGCATGTGGATTTGTGGCAGAACACAAACATTCATTATGAATGTTAAGTAAAATACATTGGAAGAGGGACAGATGGTGAAGAGAGGGGATGTTTGCTGCCTTTTCTGGAGAGTTCCATAAGGCCTCTCTGCAGTGCTAACACTCAGCAGAGACCTGAGGAAGGAAAGAACCACATAGGTACCTGAGCAAAACATTTTAGGCAGGGGGGACAGTGAGGGCCAAGGTCCTGCAGGAAAAGGGCCCCTGGTGTGTTTGGAGAGCAGCAGGAGGGAGGGATCCTGGAGGGGGTGAGCAGGAAGTGAGGTTAGAGAGCAGGAGTCCACATCTCCTGGGCCTTAGAGGCCTTGGTGGGATTTTTCCCTGGGCTCAGAATAAACACCAATGGGGGGTTTTGAGAAGAGAAGTGACCTGATTTGACCTAATGTTTTACCAGGCAGTCAGATGGGGAATTGGATTCATTTCCTGCTGGTGCTGTAACAAATTACTACAAATATGGTGGCTTAAATAACCCCAAGTTATTTTCTGGTTCTGTCGGTCATAAGTATGACATGGTCTCTTCAGGCTAAAACCAAGGTTGTGGCAGGGCGGTGGGCCTCCTGCCCTCACTCCTGCTCCCTGCACCATCCTGATCAATATGGGTAGGCGGAACGATGAAGATTCCTATTAAGCAATCAGGGTGCTGTCTGGTGGAGCAGCAATTAGATCATTTACCTCCGAAGGATCAAAGCCATATACTCCTTGGGTTCGAGTCTCGGGCTTGGGAGGAAGCCATCAGTGTGAACAACTAACTAAAAACAAAATAAAGATGCTTCCTCCTTCTCTCCCTGCCTGCTGGCCAACTCGCCTTCATTCCTGCCCGCGCCTTTCCTTAAAAAAAAAACCAAAAAAACAATTGGCCAGCAGGTCAGAGAGTGTGCTCACTATCACTGTGTCACCATGTGCCAGGTGGTGTGGAAAGCTCTTCATGGTACCAGCTGGGCTTGTGGCTGGAGATGCACTGCTGCCCCGTACTGCCTGCTGTCTCAACCCCATGCCGAGTGCCAGGTCTCTGGCCCAGGAAATGCCAGCTTCCAGCAGTAGCTTGGAGGGCGTCCTCCACACAGGCCTGGGAAGGAAGAGTCCTGGGCTCCTAGGGGATGCCTGGTCCTGCCACCCAATCCCTGAGGCAGTGGCTGTTCTCTCCCACATTTGATGGCCAGGGCACCCAGGCAAATGGCCTTGATTTCCCATGTCTGGTGTTCTTGGTCTCCCTTGTCCATGTCTGTCTGTGGTCCCTTCTGTCTAAAAGCCATGGTTTCTCAGGTGGACATTGCAGATCACTCCACCGCCCATGTCCAGTGTCTCACAGTGTCCTATGATGTCCATGATTCTCTCGTGGAGAGTTTCTTCTTGAAGCATCTGGACAAGCTGGGGCAGCAACATGCTGACAGTTCCCTGGCCTGGTGACTTCAGTCTGGGAGCACATGGGGGAGGAGATTAATTTGGGAGTCGGCGTGGGTTTCTTTCTGCAGGGTCTGTTCATCCCCAAAGAAGGAGGCATGTGTATTGGGCCTGAGGGGACCAAGCTCCATAATTCTTTTGTGTAGAGTAAAAGGTGTAAAATGCTGGTGTCCGGTGGGGAGACCTGCCTGCTGTCAGGGAGAGAGCATCTGGCAGAGAGAAGGGAGAAGCGGGCAGGCTGGGGGAAGACTCCAAGTATACCCTTGATTAACTGTATAGTGAAAGAAAAGCTGAGCTAATGAGAGCTTAAATAGTATATTCAGATGTGGATTTACTATGATACATACCTTAAATCTATATGTTATGATGCAATGTTCCTTCAAAAGTCAATTTAAAAGAATTAGTTCCTAGTTAATTGATGTGAGATTTCTATCTTAGGTTTGGAAATAGCATTTGAACTTTGTTGTGTCAAAAAAAATTTTTTTTTAATCCACTGAGGCTTCTGGATGTGTTAAAGGCTTATTTATTCAACATTCAAAAATATGTCAAAAGCCTGCTATATGCCTGGCACTCTTCTAGGCACTGATATGCAGCAAGGAACAGACCAGATGACATTTCCTGCCCTCACAGAGCTTACATTCTCCTTGGAGAGTAGACAGGATGAAGTAACCAAGGCAAGATTGTATGGTAGAGACAATCCTGAGTGCTAAGATTTGAAGAAAAGGCCAGAAGGAGAAGGTGCTGCCTCAGGTAGGGTGGCCAGCGAAGGCCTCTTTGGGAAGGGAGCTCTGGAGGCAAGAGCTGAAGTTTCAGGAGGAGAAGGAGACTTGGAGAAACGTGCAGGGAAAGTGCTTCCCAGGGAGGCACCGGCAGATGCAAACACCCAAGGGCTTGTTTGGGGTTCAGGGACAATGAGGAGGCCAGGATGGCTGGAGAGGTGGGACTGAGGGAAGAGACATGGGAGTGAGCTGAGATTTTGCAGGTGCTGTTTGAGATGTTGGCTTTCACTCTGAGTGAGAGGAAAGCCATTGGCAGGTCTAAGCAGAAGGGTGACATGACCCTGTGTGCATTTTAATAGCATGGCCTGGCTCCTGTGTTGAGAATCATCTGCTGGAGGCCAAGGACAGCCGCAGGGGCAGGGGTGGGAGTCTAGGGGAGAGATGGACATGCTTACGTCACTATGGTGGCTGTGAGAGTCATGAGGCAGCTTCAAGAGATCTGTGGTCAAACTTCCTCTCTTCCAGATGGGTCACCAAGGGCGTGAGGGAAACACCTTGTTAAGACCTCACTAGAGGCTGATGGCGTCTCACAGTACTGCCCAGTGCCCTTCCCCAGGAGGCTTTTCTTCCTGTCTGGAGTTGACCCTGACTTTGAAGGGTGGGAGCTATGGCCTGAGGGTCAAGTGTGCTCCACCTTATTCTCCGTGCCCCACTCTTGCTCCTCCTCCTCCCACCCAACCACCGTCTTCCATCAGTGCTGCACACCTCTTCCCTGCTCCCTTTCTTTCCCTCTGTCTCCTTCTCCTGCCTGCCTCCACCTCCTCCTGGCTGAAGAGGATTTGAAGCCAATTTGGGGTCGCCTGTTGCTGCAGTCTGTGAGGGTGGTCTTCAGTATGCACAAACTCCTTGCATCCTGTTGTGTGGCGCGAGGAGGGGGACCCACTGGGTCTCCTGCCCCAGGTTTCTGGCCCCTAGGGATGCTGTGGGGAGACCTGGCCATCTGCGGTGGAGAAGCCTCGGGGCAGGGATCCTTGGGGGCCTGCTGCTAGCTTGGGGACCACTCGGAGGAAGGCCTGTATCTGTGACCTTCATGGGGCTCCTTTAGTTGGGCTCTGTGGTAAGTAATGTCATTAAGATGAATGTATGTTTTGGTATAGGTTGTAAATATATGAATAGTGTCCTTTCCAGCCCCATAGATCACCCTGTGTTTATTCAGTGCCTGGTGCAGGGGCTAGAAGGCATGCATTGCTATTTGGGGCTGTGCGTTTTAGAGTACATTAAAGGAGTTTACTGAAAACTTGGCAAACAGATAAAATACAATTACTCTAATTCCCAAGGCATTGCAGACAGAATGTCCTGAAAACCTGCAGTGTAATAATTCACAGGGAGCAGCGGCAGGCAGCCTTTGAGGCATCAGAAGCTCTGCTTTTGTAAACTTCAGAGGCGGCCAAGAGCTGTCCCTGGGGAGACCCGCGTCCTGTGTTTTATTAACCTCCCTGCTTTTGGCTGTGGAGCTTGCGGGGAAGTGGAGCTGGCAAGGCCAACTCCTGCCCTCATGAGCTTTGCTAGGGTCACTGTGCAGGGAGTTGGAGATGGACCTCCCTGTTGAAGTGACCTTCAGGCTCTGCTCCTTTGTCAGCACACATGACAGGCTTCTCACTCCCCGGGAGGCCTGCAGGACTCAGCCCCTTCCTGGGAAATGGAGGCCTTTGGTGGAATGTGAGGAAGGGTATTGGTTAGATTGTCAGCTTGCCAGAGGATCTGAGGTTGCTTCCTAAGCTCAACACAGGACCACTCCTGATGTAGATGTGGCGATGCCACCCCATGGAGCTTGGGTGAAGGGCACTGGTCTGCCTTTGTCCCCCACCTGCCCGGGAGGCGATGGATGTCTTAGAGCATGTGGACTTGTGGTAGCACTGGGAGGTGGGCGTTCTGTTCCTGTGGCCTCTCTTGCAGGAGAAAGGCCTGCTGTGAACATGGGACGTTGTACTGAAGTGTTATCCCCATGGCCAAACTCTTATCCACTGCATGAGCTGAAAGGTCGTGGACCCTGAGGAAGGAGTAGGTGTGATGCAAGTTAGAGGAGTCGTTTTCCAGAAGCCACCTTCCACCTGCACTGATAGTTCACTGTGACATTGCACTCTGATTTGTGTCACAGAAGTCCAGTCATGATGAATCCCCCTCAAAGAACAACAGCTGGGATTTGTAAGAATGCCCTCCCAGGGGGCATAGAGGCCTGGTGACAGCATCAAGGGAGCCTGGTACCTCAGGCCATGTCACTGGCAAGCTTCATTCCCTGACCTCTGGAGGCGATCGCAGGCCCTCTAGCCAGAGTTGAGCTTTGCTGTCCCTGAGCTTGGCTGCTGTTTTCTTTTTTTTCAAGGCTGTCCACAAAGCTTCCAGCAGCAAGAGGTGTTCGCTGGTCCTGGCCCCCGGCACACACAGCCTTGTAGTCCACTGTCCTGCTCTGGTCCTGCAGGGACCTGTTGGGTGTGGAGATCAACCCCGGTGGCCCCCATGGACTGAACCTGAAACTTCTTCCAAGCCCAGGCTTACAGGGCCTGGCAAAGTGACAGCTTTGGCCGAGATTGCATTGCCCGAAGAGGACAAGGTGTGCAGACTCTCACGGGAGCATCAGAAACGAGACCCGCTTCACACCATGGCCCCTGCTCCTCTGCGGTTGCCACATGCAGTTCCCTCTCCCGGCACGGGGGTTGTGGCTGTCATGTCATTGAAGTAGTTCGTTGGGGCTATTATTAATCTAGTGTTAGTTATGGTAGTTAAGCCTTTAGAGATAATGAAATGTAAATGCACCTCCAGAACATGCTGCGTTCCTGAAATCCGGCACATTCATGAAGAAAAATGGTTGCGGTAGGATTTTGGAGAGTATTAATGGTGTGGATTTACATGCTGTACAGATGGCTCTGCAGATGCTGGGGACAGCCAGGGGCCACCCTGTGAGCCCGCAGGACCAGGAGCCAGGCGTGCTTGGCTCTTCCGTTCAGGATATTGCTGTGACTGCCGGTTCCCGGCCCACGGGGGTTTTTACAGATGAAAAATGGCTTCAGGAAGTTGAGGGAGCCTGTCCAAGGTCAATAGGGTCAGAGGAGGCAGAGCAGGGGGGTGGGGAGCTCCGAGCTGGGCAGCTGGCCGTGAGCTCGGGCTCCTCCCTGGCTGCCCCCAGGTGGACCCTGGTCTGTGTCCCATGGGGCCTCAGCAGGTCACTGCCTGTCTGCTGTCTATGCAGACACCTCCCACCCGAAGGGAGAAAGAGCCAGGGGTGATTATTTTTTATCCACAAGTGTTAATTATTGAGTGGCTCTGTGTGCTGGGCACCGTGCCAGGCATCGAGGTCAGCAGATGCCCACCAGGTACAGATGTGGCCACCAGCATGAGAAGGGCTCTGATGGCAAAGCAAAGAAGTGCTGAGAGATTATAAAATGATAGAATACTAACAGTTGGCATGAATGACTTAGCAGGTGCTTCCCAGCTCCACCCTCCTAACACCTCTGCATTAGGGCCCCTTTGCAGATGAGGAGCGGGAGGCACAGCCAGGTTAAGTAGCTCACCCAGGGTCACGGAGCTAGTAAGTGGCAGATCTGGAGTTTGAAGCAGGCAGTCTGCCTCCAGATTCCCTGCTGCTAGCCACTGTGCTCAGAAAAAGAAAACGGGGGTGCGCCCTGGTGACCTAGCAGTTTAGTACACCTGGGAGCAGTCCCACATACATCCCAAGGTCCAGGGTTCAGGGCCTGGGGCTGGGGGAGCAGCAGTGTGACCGGCTAAATGGGAAGAATGGAGAGCTTCCCACTCTCTTCCCGCTGCCTTCCTGTCCTCCTTCATTCTTGCCTGTAACTTTCCTTTAAAAATAAAAAAAGAAAAGAAAAGAGAAAGGAATCTGGGTTACACAGGAGGGTAGGAGGAACCCCTCAGAGAAAGTCAGGTTTAAACTGACTCTGAGAAGTGAGTGGCCAGCTGGGTAAGCCTTGGAAAAGGCAAGAGTCGGTGCTTTAGGGAGCTGTGTGCGGGCCAGGGCTGGGGCAGCTGGCCGAGGTGTGTGGTCCAGTTCTGTGGGCCCTCTGGAACTGGTCAGCTGTGAGTTCTTTCTCTAAAAGCTTCTGGAAGCTAGGCCAGGGCTTTGTGGAGAAAAACCATCTTTCTTTCCATAAACAATTCTTTGGCAAGGGAATGGGGCCCTTTGTGCTCTGTATGAAGGTCTGTTTGGAGAGCTGGCGTTTGCTCCACAGTGGAGCAGCTGAGTCACAGGCAGAGTGGCTGCAGAGCGGACACCGCTGACAGGGACAGAGTTCATTTTCAGACTTTGAAGAGGGAGCGGAGAGCAAGGACCATCATGTGAGCAAGGAAACATGGTCAACTGTCCTGTCAAGACTGGAGACAGTGATGATTGATGGCGTTTAGGGGGTCCCCAAGACACCCGCAGACACCCCTTAGCTCTGCACTGGTCTCAGGGTCTGGTCTGACGCCATTGCTGGCCTAGGGGGTGCTCTCCCACGCCAGCCTTTTCTTACTGCCCAGCGTGGTGGGGGGCTGAGTTAGCAGCTAGCCTCGGGGGTGTGTGTGCATGTGTGTGTGTGTTCATGGTGCCTCCTGAGACATTACCATGAATACCTTAAGCACTGGCTTGCATGGGAAGTGGGGCCCAGTTGTGACTCTTTAGAAATATTGTAGTCCTGAGGAAAGAAACACATTGGTAGGCACTGACTTGTGGTTTATGAGTCCCAGGACCCTCGTCCCTTAGAAGGGGATGGCTCTATCTGTGGCATAGAAATAGAAGGCTCCTTTTGTGTCAGAAAAGAAAAGGTTACAAAGCATATCTTGATGGCTGCTATGCATTTAAAGCAGGAGGAGATAGGGAGGAGATAGGAACTGAGGAGCATTGGTTCTGTCCTGTGGTGGGGCTCTTTGGTGGGAAGATGTCCATTGGTACATCATTTTATCAAGTCCAGGGGAGAAGACCAAGGTCTGACTCAGTGACTGGAGTGGGTGGAGAGCTGGGAATATACAACACACTTTTCATAGAAAATGCAAATACTTTGGTGGTCTAGTTGAAGATTGAGAGGCAGTGAACTCACCAGCCATAAGAAGGTGGAAGTCTGGGAGTGCTTCCTGGAGGAGGCAGGCTTTCACTTGATGTCACAGGAGAGTGATCCTTAAAGCCCTGACAGCCCCAGCAAAGGCCTAACCTGAGGAATGGTCCTGCTTGTGTTAGATCCTCATGGGGTTTCAAGAGCTGAGGTTCATATGACAACTCTCAGGACTAAGTCCAAACTTTCTCATCTGCTGGCGGAGCGTTGGGGCAGAAGTTCCCTACCTGCAGTTCCTGGAGTTCTTATAGATGGAGAGGCTCAGGGGCAGGGATCTGTAAAGACTGAAGCAGGATTAGCTGTTTGTGTGGCATTTCACATGAGCAAGGAAACATGGCCAATTGTTTCGTCAAGAGTAGAGGCAATGGTGGTACTTAGAGGGTCCCCTAAACATCTCCAGACACCCCTTAGCTCTGCACTGGTCTCAGGGTCTGTTCTGATGCCATTGCTGAGCCAGGGGTGCTCGCCCCGCCATCCTCTCTTCTGTTCCTGTGTTCTGGTCATAATGGCATGTTTGACTCCAGCGAGGGCTGTTCTTGACTTAGAACAACTCTCATCCTTCCACCTCTGTCCAAATCCCAGCTGCCCTCAGGTCTTTCTCCCAGCACTTCCTCCCCGACTCCTGTGAGCACCATATGTGCAGGAATTTCTAACTTCATTCCCCAGTGTTTCCCTCGTTTGTCAAGCAGGGTCTGGAGTAGGTGCTCATGAATATTTGTGGAATGAATGAACAAAGCTTCCAGTTTTAGACTCCCAGGGAGGTTTAGTGAACTTTTGTAGGCTTTGATCGAGTTTAGTCCAACGGTGGGTTAAACTGAATCAAGCTCCCCACCAAATTCATGTCCACCCAGAACCTCAGAATGTGACAGTGTTTGGATTTGGGGTCTTTGCAGATGTAATCGGTGAGGGATCTTGAGGTAAAGTCATCCTGGCTTTTGGGTAAGGCCTAAGTCCAGAGACTGGTGTCTTGTATGAAGGGAAGAGAGATTCACAGAGAAGAAGATGCTCTGAGGAGAGATTGTGTTCATGCGTCTAAAAGTCAAGGACTGACTAGGATTGCTGGCAAACCCCAGAGCCCAGGAGAAAGGCCTCAGTAGAGTCTCCTGAGGAGCCAACCCTGCCCACACTTGATTTTGCACTTCTGGCCCCTGAACTGTGAGAGGATACATTTTTTGGTTCAAGTTACCCAGTGTGGGGTCATTTGTTTGGAAGCCCTACAGTACTAAGAATTCCTGCTGTTGATGTTTTGTAAACTCTCACCCCCTCGACCACGGGTTGGTTCAGGTTAGGGTGCAAGTCTGGGTAACGGCTCTGTGTCGTGTTGGCTGAACAACCATTCTAGTTTGCTTGGAACTGAGGGGCATCCCAGGATGTAGAATTCTGAGAGCATAATGGGGACAGTACTGGGTAAGCCAGTATGACTAGTCACCCTGTTCCCTGGGCACCTGGTCCCTCACTGGTGCCTGACAGGTTATGGATGGGAGGAGTGCCCGGGCCAGCTAGGTGTGTGCAAGGATTTTGTGTTGGGTGGGTGTGGAATTGAGCCAGGAGGGCACGGAAGGGCTGGCACTACTGGGCAACAGGGAGCCATGGTAGGTCTGTGAGAGCTGCGGGGCTTTCTCTGGGGGAGGCCCTGGGACACCTGTGGGTTCCCTCCTGGCCTGCGTGGGAGGGGCTAGGCTGCGTCACGTGGGAGCATCACTCACTCCCCTCCTGAGTGGGCCTTGTGCCGGGCCAGGGGAGCTCTTCCACAAACGCACTGAAAGCCTGCAGCCGCCCTCCCCCCATTCGAATGTTCTGAATGGAGCTGATTGCCTAAATTGAAGGTATTATGCTATAATGATCGTTATAATTAAAACTATTATCATCTGAAAGAGACCAGAACATGGGAAACCACTGCAAAGACTTTTAAAGCTTTTAAAGCATGTTTTTGAACCAGATAAAAGAGCCTTTGTGTGGAGTGTTTTAGAGAGAGGGAGTCGTGAGTGAGCACCTGTGGGCTCTGCAATATACTCTGGAGGCAGTGGGCTGGGAGCCTGGGTCTCAGCCAGGTGGGCGTGGCCGTGGGGACACTGGGTCTGAGGGGGCTGCTGCTCTGTTGGCCAGAACCTGGGTGACTGGAACCGAGGAGGAGTTTATTTTGAGGATGCAGGCCAGGCTGCTGTCCCACAGGAGAGCATTGTCCTGGGACCCTTCTAGAGAGACAGGTTACCCACCCCTCCCTTTGGGAAGCATGTTGTGACTCTGGCAGAGAAGGGGACGGTGTGGTTCATCAGGCTTCCAGCTGGCAGTAGGAGGGGATGCGGGCCTGGAGAGGCAGACTGGGGGGAGGACTGGGATGTCAGGACCTGGGGGTACAGCTGACTCCCAACTCGTGGTCTGCAGCCTTGTGGGTTCAGGTGATGGGACTCTTAGACCCACCTGGGGAGTCTGGGCTGGAAGCACACTCTGAGGGAGGAGGGGCTAGTACCCATGTGGCACCTCTTCTGCCTCCTCACTTGCCCCTTTGTCTCCCCAGCCTCACACGGCACAAGTGAGGAAACTGAGGCTCAGAGACAAGAGGGTGGGCCAGGGTCACCCAGTTAGGAGTAAAATATGGTCAGGCTCTGGACTCCTCTCCAGGGCTGCTGTGCCCTTTCCCTTGGGTCTCTCGGGTGAGGGGAACAGAAAATGGAACCCCACAAGATGTCCCTTTGACCTGTGGATTGTTTTGAGCTGAAGGTTGTTGCCCAGTAGATTCAAAAAATTTTTCCCCACTTCCTTAACTGCCCTAAGGAATAGGGGGCTGGGCCAGGAAGAGTGCTGTTCCCAGAGAACTTTTCACATCAGAAAGTCTGATCTGCATGGCGGGTATGCATCTGTTTATCAGATCTTGGCTCCTCTCATCCTCCTGTGACTCGTCCCCCTCTCCTGTGAAGCCCCAGAGCCCTGTCCCTTCTCCGGAGCTCAGACGGCTGGTATTCAAGCCTCCACTTGCTGACGGCCTTTGGGCCTCCTGACTGTGTGGGTCTCCCATATGTGGGAAATTACATTTGTTTTTCTCCTCTTAACCTGCCTATGTCAATCGAATTAGTAGGCCAAAGAACCTAGAAGGGAGGAAGAGGATGTTTCCCCTTTACACAGGCACCTGGAGGTGGCAGCCATGCTTGGCTGTATTCTTTGGGTTGGTTTCGTGTGTGGGCTCTTAGCTTGGGTGGGTGCTTGGCTGTATCTTGTTCTGCTTCCATTTTACTTTTCTTTTCTCCCTTCTTTTAAAAAAAATCACATGATTAATACATGAAACCATTATTATTCGCATTATGGATGATAATAGCAAACACACAGCACTGATCTAGACATACTGTTTTAAAAAAAGAATCAACTTGTTCATGCCAAGCAGCACCAAGCCACGGCTAAGGTAGTTTTAGCTTCTCCTAAAGGTGGACATTTAAATGAATCAAGCTGCAGTTTCCAGCTCTGCACCATTGAGGTCAACTGCATGACAACACCTGCCTTTTCCTCATGGAAGGTAGCTTTGCCTGAAATAATCTTTCTTTTCTTTTGTTAATCTTGTTCCACCTTCTACCTTTTGGCACGATTTTTTATAGTACCTTGTACTTGCTAGATGGGATGCAACTTAATCCATGGATTGTTTAATTAAGCCAGTGAGATCTTTGGAATTAATTCGGGTGAAGTTTTGGTATTTAACATTGTGTGTGTATATAATACACTTACTCCTTACATACCCCTCTGAGATAAGTATATGCCTATTTTAGAGAAGAGGAAACAGAGGCCTTTTAGGAGGTTACACAGCTCGACTTGGAGTCAGGCAGATGGGTCCAGAGCTATGCATTTGATTCCTAGGAGAGTCCCCAACCCCATATTTCCTTGTGCCCACTATCTTATTATTTGGTATATCTTCTTTCAGATCTTGTCTATGAAGTTACACACGTACAGTTTTTGTGTGTATGTATTTTTGAACATAAATAGTATCATTTGGTATTTATAGTTTGTAAATTGCTTCCTTCACTGAACAATGCATATTGGAGATGTTTTCATATCAACACATGTCAACACCTTCACCTTTAAAATGTTGCAGTGTATTCCCCAGCTTATTATTATGAAATATATACTAGTGCCATAGATAGAAGGTTTGTGTCCCCCAAAGTTCCTATGTTGAAAGTTACTCCTCAAAGGAAGTGGTATGGAGAGGTGGGCCTTTGGGAGGTGCTAGGTCATGAGGAGGAAGCTATAACCATGAGTGTCTGTGTAAAAAGTTCCCAGAGAACTCCCTTTCCCTTCCCCTTCTCTGTGAAGACACAGAGAGCTTGTCTATGCACTGGGAAGTGGTCTCTCACTGGACACTGACTCTACCAGCCCCCAATCTGGGACTTCCCAGCCTCTAGAACTACTGTGAGGAATACATTTCTGTTGTTTGCAAGCCACGCCATCCCTGGTGTTCTGTGATAGTCCAAGAAGAGTAAGACAACTAGAAATTGTGAAGATGTGAATTAACAAAAAGGATAGGTAGTTTTTCCACTGCCATTTTGGCAAACATGGAAAAGATGGCCATTACTGAGAATCGGCAAGGACAAGGTTAGACTCCTGCTCCCTGCTGGTGAATTGTGCTCTGGGAGGTTACTAGGTGGTATCCATTAAAATGTGGCAGACCCTGGTGGCTCAGGTGTTAAGCCTGTGCCTGGGGAGCAGTCCACATACTGTGCAAGGACCTGGGTTTGCAGCCCAGGGCTGGGGAACAACTAAATGGATGAAATACTGCTTCCTCCTCTCCCTGCCTGCCTGCTGCCTGCCTGCCTGCCTTCCTGCCTCTTTAAAAAAAAAAAAAAAAAAAAAGCCATCTGTGCCTCTCCCTCTCATGGCCACCAACTTCTGGATCTCTAGCCTGGAGAATTATATATAAAGGTGAGCACAGAGACGGTGAGGTTCACGTGGCAGTGTTGTCAGTAGTCTGCACTGAAATCAGCCTGTGGTCTTTCTTGCTCTGTCTCAGCGGGAATGTAACTCTGAAGGTCAAAGGTCAGGAGCTGGCTCCCAGCTCCCCAGGAGAGCGCGCGGGCTGGCCTGTAAGCTGAGAGATGTCTGGGTGTTTTCTGTTGGTTTTTTTTTTCTGTTTATTTGTTATTTTTTGATTTTTAGACAAATTAATCCAGGTTCTGTGTATATGGGTTTAGCACCCAAACAGAACCAGTGGACTCTGAATGAAAGGTGACAGCGCCCTGCCTCCTATTCCCTGTGTCCTGGAATCAGTTGCTTCAGTGTTTGAATTAGCTTTCTTATATTTTATTCATATTTACATGCTACTTGATTTGACACTATTTCTAGATTTTCTCCCTCTATTTAGATGTGATCTGTTGACTTCTTTTTGTGGAGGGGAAGGATTACATTAAAAAGAATTATTTTAAAGGAAAGGTACAGGCAGAAATGAAGGTGAGCAGAGGCAGGCAGGCAGGGACAGAGAGGAGGAAGAAACACTTAATTTTATTTAGTTGGTCATTCTGGTTGTTGCCCCCGGCTGGCCCCAGGTCACGAACCTGGGTCCTTGGGATGTATGTGTCTGTGCCAAACCTCGATTCCACCAGGTGTGTCAGGATTTAAAATTTTTATTACCTGCGCGGCTTCCCCTGACCCCAGCCTCTGGAGAATATTAAGTCTTTATTTTGGATTAAATCAGTAGTCAGTGCCCACCTGTAGCTCAGGTGGCTAAGATGCAGGCTATGAAAGCTATGGACTTGGGTTCAAGACCTGGGTCTGGAAAAAATATGATGATTAAAAAAATACCCCAGATTTTAAAATCATTATTTGTTGTTTACTTAATTATGATTATGTAGTTATTATAGATATCCCCTTGATTTTTAAAAGTTCCTATTAAGCTACTTTGCTTTTATTTCAGACCTACTTTTGTACCTGTTTTTGCTAGCCAGAGAAATCCAAAGAGGATTTTTGCTTTTATGACAAAAGGCAAAATTAAAATAATATTCAGCGTTAGTTTTGCAGCTGTTGTTCCACAGGCAGGAAGAAGCACCAGCAAACCCCTTCCCTGGGAACTGCTTTACACAGGCTGTACATTTTATTTACCATTCGCTCCTGTTTTTTACTGGTTGTTAGTGTTATTTTAGATTCTGTGTGTTATTTGGAATGATTTAGTAGGTCATTTTTTGAGGCTGGGAACACTCAAAATTTTTCCATATAAATTAATGGCTTAAAAAATTAGTGGTAATTGCTTCTTTGCTTTCTTCCTTTTTAGCTTAGGAAGGTTTCCTAGGAACGCTCTACTTTCAAATAGCAGGAAAAGCCTGTATTCACAGAGAGATACATGCAATGCTATAACTAAAGTTTCTTGTTCAACTTTTGATGTTTCTAGAGTTTAATAATGGCCCCATTCTTTTCCTTTATTTCACATATACCCCCTACACATTATCTCCCAAACTCCACGACAGAAAGGAAAATCTCTGTCTATTTCAAACCCTCAAAGTAACTTGTGTTATTTGCTTACTTTTCAGACAGCCCTTGTGAGTGGCTAGCCTGCAGCTCCTGCTTGGACCAGTGTTCTCTGAAGGAAACACCCAGATTCTTCTGGCATTCCGTCACCAATTTCTGGGGTGCCCCGGCAACCTGGAACTCACTGCATCTTTCTTGGATTCTGCCTTCTTTTGGGCAAATACTTTCAGTAACTTTCTGAGAAAGGGAGACTAGGAGTTAAGAGTTTGAGACCTTGTTTCCCTGAAAATATCCTTGCATCTGATTGATGGTGGCTTCAAGTTGTGGTTGAAAATCATTTTCCTTGAGGGTTTTGAAGGCATCATTCTATTGTCTTCTGGCTTTCATTGTTGTTGAAACAACATACGCCTTTCAGAGCCAGAGGTCTGCATGTAACCTGCTTATTTCCTCGAGAAATTTTTAGGATTTCTCTGTTTTTCTGTTCTACATTTCATACTTTCTTCCTTGGATTGGTTTAAAAATAAAATTAAAATTTTTTTTTAAGTTTACTTTATGGTGCCATGGATTTGGGGAATTTGTTCTGGAACCCCCCACCCTCCACCCACATTCCCTTTAGTGCTTGAAACTGTATCTTGTATCTTGTATTATTTTTTCATGATTACATCCTCTCTTTTCTTTATTTTTCTGACATCATTAGTTGAATGATGAATCTCTTTAATTATTTATTACATTTCTTATCTTTTTTTCTACTTGCTTTTCCCCCTAATTGTTAATGGAGATATTCTTCTACTTTATTTTTTGAATAGCCTATTGATTTAAAAATATGTTTTTAGTTTCCAAGAGTAATTTTTAATATTTTCTGAAAAAATTTTTTCTAAGGTAAGGTGTAGGAAAGAATGAAGGTGAGTAGGCAGGTAGGAAGAGAGAAGAGGAAGAAATACTTTTATCCATTTTTACTTAGTTGCTCATCTTGGTTGTTACCCCTGGCCCAGGGTCACAAACCTAGGGCTTTGGGATATATGTGGACTGCACCCAGTAGACTTACCTGCTAAGCCACCAGAGAATGCTAAGCCACCATGAGTGTTCATTTTTATAGTCCCTTGTTTTACTTCATGAAATATACAGTATGTCTATTTTTTCTGTTTCCTGAAGTCTCTCAGATCCCTTTGGAATTCTCTTATTTCCCTTTCTTTATTTAATGACAGCATGGTAAGTTTGCATATAATTGTGAACTACATTGGGGCACTAACTATAAAGGGGTTGAGTACTCTAAAATGTTGTGCCCTGGGGATGAGAGCTGAGTATCGAAGGAACATGTTGAAAAGATAGAACCTCTCTCTAAGGTTGGGATTCTTGTCATCTGGAGAAGGTGTAGCTGTTGTCCACTGGTGATGAAGAAGGTACTGTGTTGTCCGCGGTCAGGACCAGTTCATGGAAAGTCCACAGAAGTTGGCAGATAAGAAAGGGACACTTCCACTGGGTTGTTGATGAGTTGTACTGATGAACAAGGACTGGAAGCAAGAAACTATGCTGGAGGCTTTAGTTTGACCAAGGCTGGCAGACAACACCCACTGTGGTGTATTTGCTGTCTCACTGTTTTTCTTTGTGGTTTATTTATGCTTTATTGAGCAGCCTTTAATATTTTTTGCAAAGCTAGTTCTGTGGTGATAAACTCCTTTAACTTTTGCTTGTCAGAAAAGGTTTTTATCATGCCTTCAGTTCTGAATGATAATATTGCTGGATGTAGTATCCTAGGTTGAAGAGTCTTTTCATTCAGCATTTCGATTATGCCATTCCCTTCTGGCCTGTAGAGTTTGATCTGAGAAGTCCACTGATATTCTTATGGGGGCTCCTCTGTGTGTGACACTTTTTTCTCTGGCTGCTTTTAATAGTCTTTCTTTATCTTGTATTTTTGACACTTTTATGATGATATGTCTAGGTGTATTTCTGTCTGGGTTTCTTTTATTAGGATCTCTCTGAGCTGCCTGGATATGAAGGCTTGCTTCATTCTTCAAACTGGGGATGTTCTCATCTATTATTTCTTCAAATATGGTTTCTGCCCCCTTTGCTCTCTTCCTCTGGGACCTCTGTGGTGAGAATGTTGTTCCTTTTGATGTTATCCCAGAGGTCTCAAATGTTGTCTTCAATTCTTTGAATTTTTTATCTATTTGTTAGTTTTCTTGATTGAGTTCCTCTGTCCTGTCTTCCCGATCACTGATTCTATTGGAAGCTTCATCCATCCTATTGTTGAACCCCTCTATTGAGTTCTTTAATTCAGCCATCGTGTCTCTTACCTGTTTGATGTCTCGTTTTAATTCTTCTCTTTGCTTCCTGACATTCTCGTTTACTGCCTCTACTGATTTCTGTATTCCCATGAGTATGTTAATCACTGTTACCCTAAATTCTTCTTCAGGTAATTTACGTATGTCTGCTGTATTCAGATTTTCCCCTGTTTTTTTCATTGGATCCATCATTTCACATATATTTCTCTGTGCCTTTGCTCTATTTGGCATTCTGTTTATATTTCTGAGGGTTTGGTTTCCCTGGCGCTGCGTAGGTTTGACTTGCCCAGGATTGGCAATCAGTCTGAAGTTTCACCTCTAGCCACAAGGTGGCGCTATCAGGCAGCATTGAGGCTTGGGACTGTCTTCTCACTGTATTCCGGGAGCTGGGGCATCTGATGGGTGGGTTTTCTGAAGGCTGGCTATGTGGTGGGCAGGATTTCCGCTCGGTGGACCCCAGGCTCTGGTGAAAAATGATTGTTGGAGGGGTTTCTTGCATTGTTTGGCTGATTTCTGTTTATGGCTGCACCCCACACGATTTTACCGCGTGGACACCAGCTCAGCTCCTGGCGTGCTGGCTCTCCTTTCATCCCCTTCCCAAGTCAGCCCTCTGTGGTTCCCCATCTCAGCCCCACTGGGCCCGCCTCTCACTGTCTTGCAGCTGGTCCCGAAATCCCTAGCCTCCACCCTACCCCACATCCAGAGACTCCCAAGCTCTGTCCCAAGGCCAAATGAGCAGCTTAGCTGAGAACTGTGCTGGGTGTCCTCACCCACTGTTAGTCTTCAGCTGTTCTGTCTCCAGCAGAAGTGCCAGCATTTCTTGGTGTTTGTCTCAGGAAAATAGATGATTTTTTAATGTTTTATTTATTTATTTTTTTTTTGGTGTCTGTGGGGAGTGACCCGAAAGTGCCTCCTATTGAGTCACCATCCCTATTTCCTTTTGTTTCGATAGAAACTTTCAGTTAGTCATTCCTCCACGTCTCTTTGGCTTTTCCCACATGTCTAAGTGGTGAATAGTGTTGGGAGACTGAGCTTTAACCTGTGGAACCTGATGCTGCCTCTGGGTAGATAGTGCCAGAGTATGGCTGACTTCTCGGACACTCTGTTGGTGTTTGAGAATTGCCTGTTTGTTGGTGAGGGGCAGCCTCACACACTCATGCTGGAAATGGGTCCAGGAACCCCTATGCTGCTCCTCACCCCCATGTTCAACTATGTCAGCCATTATTGAGTCTAGAAACTCTTTGATGCCAACTCCCTGGAAAGTTAGCCTTCCATCCTTTTTCATGGTGTGGGTAGGTTGGTCATCTTGCTAGGAGGTGGGAGTGGGATTCCTTGTTCCTATGTAGACTCTCCTCAAGTCCTCTTGCTTTTAGCTCCATCTAAGTCCCTGCCTTCTTACCTGTTTTCTGCTTCCTCCATTCCCAGCCTGTCAGGGTTCGGAGTGGGCTTGCTCATCAAACACAGGTGTATGCTTTAGCTTTCTCTGCTCTGCTTAGCCAGTTAGCTATTGCCTGTCTGCTTTTCTGCTTCCAGATTTGCTGAGATGCTTGCTTTCTGTCATCTTCTTTGTCCTTGTGGATTTGTCACTTTGTAGTCTTCAACTGCTATTTTAGGGGAGTTTTTCTTCCTTGCAGGGAGCAGAGATGAATGTATATGTTGAGTCCTCTGTTTCCTCTGAAGACCTGCATTTCTTCTCTGTGAGGGAAGAACGAGCAGAGGCACAGCCTATCTGTTTATTATGTATCCTAACACGACTGGCTTTTACTGGACCCTGTTTCCTTGCGGGAGTGCTGCTATATGTGACAGAAAACCCAACTCAGGTGGCTTAAACAAGAGAGGGCTCTGTATAGTCTAAGGAGAATCTCTAAGGTAGGGCAGCTCCGGCTGCTCTCGCTGCTCAGTATGACAGATGCACAAGTTCTTGACACTTTCCCATTCCACTCGGTGGCCTTCCTGGTCACAGAATGGCTGCTGTGGCTCCGCCAGCCTTCCTGTCCTGTGCACAAATGCCCACAGGCAGAAAAAAGAGCATCCCTTTGTCATTTTACTCCTCAAACATGTATAATTGTGTCTTAATCTGTTCAAGCTTCTGTAACAAAATGCCATAGACAGGGTGGCTGATGGACAGCAAATCTGTTTCGTGTAGTTCTAGAGGCTGAGAGAAACGTGGTGTGTTTGGTGAGGACTTTCTGGTTCATAGATGGCTATCATTTTTGTTTCTTCATGTGACTGAAAAGGTGAGGTATCTCAGAGCAGCCTTTTTAATAAAGACGTTTGTCCCTCTGTCATTATGACCCAATCACCTCCCAAAGGCTCCACCTTCTATTACCACAATCTTGGCGGGGTTAAGAGTTTAACATTTGAACTTGGAGACAGGGACACAAACATTCATACCGAAGCAAGTTATTTGAATAGATTTTCCATTCCTAGGTTTGAAAATCTAAAACACTTAAAAGGTGTGCAATGAAAAATCTTATTACTCCTATCTTCTTAGTAATAAGACTTTCTTTTTATTCTTCCATAATCTCTTTATGTAATAAGGCATATTACAGATATGAATATATATAGATTTTTCTACCTTCTCTCTCATTTTCCCCAAATAATAGCATTCTCTAAGCATTGGGAGGTATTTTGGTACATAATGTGCATTCTTAATATTATTTTATAGTTGTAGCCTATTGCATTAGATGCCTTTGACCTCATTTGTTTAACTCGTCACTTTTTGATAGACACTTAGGCCATTTCCCATATTTGCTATTCTAATAAATTCCGCAAATCTGTTGTTTTTCTTATAGGGCAAATTACCAGAAGTAGACTTGCTGGGACAAAAGGGATATGAATCTGTGACCTTGACAGATGCTGCAAGTTGGCCTTCCCAGGGTTTATACTAGTTTATTCGCTCAACAGCAACGGACAGAGGGCCTTTTTCCCAACGCCGAGGCAGCGTGTTCTGAACCTCTTGGATTCTTGCCACTCTGATCGGTAGCGAATGGTCCCGTGCAAGGAAACCATTCTCAGGCCTCTCCTGCAGTCTTGTTCTCCTGATCAGTGTCTCGACAAGAATTTTGTAATGTGCTGCTAGTCATTGACAAAAAGAATCAAAAGACTCTAATTGGTTCAAGGTTAATCCAGATTAACGTCTGTGGGGCTGTGCCACAGACCAGCCCTCCTGCGGCGTGGATGCCTGGCCTGCAGTGGGATTCTGTTAGGGTGAGAGGGTGGATGCTCTGGGCCGGACACCCGGCAGTGTCTGACACCACATTCCCCATCTAGCCTCTTGCTAGAGGGCTTGGCTTTACACTCGTGCCTCCCAGATCAGGAAAGCTTCTTGCTTCTAGGATTCCCCATGCTCATGCCACTAGTACTGCTCGGCTGCCTGGGGTGGGAGGATAGCGTGGTTGGAGAAATTGCCTAATCTGTGATCAAGTCCAATATCACTGGCTGCATAAACCAGATCTGAGTAGAGTCTGTGCTTTAGAATTGACTGCCCTGGGTGCAGATACCCATTCTGCCACTTTCTAGCTCTGTAGCCACTCGGCTCCTTTAAGCTTCAGATTCCTCATTTGTAAAACTGGGCCTTAACTGGCATAGGGACGTAGAGAGGTCTGTCTGAGGCTCACTTGGAGTACTGACAAGAGGGCGGCCTGGTGCTGGTCTCCTGCCCCCTAGGGGCCGTGGGACTATTCTACCCACTCTCCTTGGCATCATGAGCTCCTGGGGGAGTGGGAGGGGGTGTTTCTTAACTGTCCCTGTGTCCCCAGGCCCAGCACACAGAGGCTCCAAGAAAGGTGTTCGGTCTCTGCTTGCTGAATAAACGAGTGCACAGCAGTAGATGAAAGCAAAGGCTGTTGTTACACATCCTAATAGTGTTTGGCTTCCTTGGCCATATTGAGGCAGAATTTCCCTTGATACCCATCTGCATCGCATCGTTAACACATGCTGTGTCTCCTGATGACGTGCATTGTTTATCTACGGCATCAGCTCTGTATTGATTTATCAATGCCCCTTTTGCAAGAGGATCAATAGCTTAATTGCATCTCCACCACCGCGGGATACAACCTGTTTGCCACGTGGAGCGCAGCCCTGAGTTGAGAGCCTTCTGAAGCCTTTGCTGGCTCCTTGTGAGTTTTCCTGCACAGCGCACTGCTTTCCTGGCTGAGCAACCAGCCATTGCCATCACCCCGGCAGTGGTTGGGGCCACCAGAGAGCTGGTGGTGTTACCTGTGTGCATGAAAGTGTCTGAGAAAAGGAGGGGGGGCGTCACTTTATGGGCAGGAGGTTTGGAGGGACTGCTTGTGGCTCACGCAGACTTCTGTGACCCTCCCTGGGGCGAGTGTCACTCATTTTGTCCTGCTTTTCAGGAACACAAGAGCAAGGATGTCTGTTAGCTGGTCTGAATCTCCAAGGCCTGGACTCAGAGTCTTGGGGGTTGTCTGATGGTGCGTCCAGAGGGCCTGGGAACCGGCGAGACCAGTGGCGAGGCTTGGGCAGTAGGTGGCGCTCTGTCAAAGTCTGAGACCACTAACAGGAGGAAAGCTCCCTGCAGAGCTTCAGAATTCACCCAACTTTAAAATTAAACAGAAAACGATGATGAAGCATTTCTCACTTTCATAATCTTGAGATTATATTGGAAAGATTTATTTTATAAATGTTAGGGAATTGCAATCAATCAGCTAACATAGCATTCATTTATTAAGTGCCTACTAAGTGCCAGGTGTGGCATGGGCATGCTAATTCTGATGGAGGGGTCCTCTTCAAGTAATGTGTGTGCTGTCTAATCTATCTTTGTGACTTACCTTTTAGAGGCATTCATTGATGAATCACTCTATTAAAAGAGAATAAAGATATTTAAAGTCTTTAATGGGAGAGAACCACAAAGGAGTTTTTAAGACTAACTTGGAATTGTATAGAAGGTTTAGCACATTATGCTAATTTTTTTTTTTTTTTCTTCCAGAGGCTGAACTGCTTAGAGGGGAAAACAATCAGTCTGTTCCCATCTTGTTGCAGAAGCCAGGTAATCTATGTCTCATCAGTGCTAACAAATATACCCCCTAATAGCAGTTTATGTTTGTAACTGTGAGAAATGCTTCCCTGGAAAATATTATTAGCACTTATATTATTTTACATTCTCGCTCAGTGGAGGGTCCCAGTAAAAATATAATAGCAGATTGCAGCCGATAGGCTCTCTGTTTTTATGCGAGAGACTTCATTATTGTCAAAAGTTGAAAGAAATTCTTTGAAATCACAGGCATCACATACACGGTTGCCGGAGCCCAAGTGGATGAGGCGCCTGGGACTGGGGGTGGGGCTGCTGGTGCCCATGCTTCCTCTTTCCAACCAGGAGCTGGGAGCCAGAGAGTCTGGCAGTCTGTGTCCCCTTCCCCAGGAGCGGCAGGTGACTCTAGGCAGTCCCTGGGCTGGGTCCTATTCCACAGCTGGCCTCCCGGCTAGATCGTTGGCTTCATGAGGACAGGAGCAGGGAGGTCTGTTTCCTTCTGCCATCCCCACACCCAGCTTAGTCCTGTCACACCTCAGGCCTCAGCCATCCTGCATGAGCTCAGGTGTAATGGCCAGAGAGGTGGGACTAACCAAGATGCCACCCAGGGACCCAGCTAGCACTTCTCATGTGTCTGGGCCACCCTTCAGCCGTGGGCAGGAAGAGTCCTGGCTGGGGCTGACTTAGGGGCAAGACTGTGGTCCTAGGGAACCATTATGAGGACAGAGGAGGGAGAGGTCTGCTTGGGCCAAGGAAGCTTTGGGAGGAGGTGAGCTTGGTGTGAAGAGGAAGAAAAAGGTGGGAGGAGAGGCATTAGCAAGGCTGAATGGGCACCTGCTTGAAATCAGGGTGTGCAGGCAAAGGGCTGGGGAGCAGGACAGGGAGGATTGAGTCTTCCAGACACCAGGGATAGCTTAGCTCAAGTCCCACTTTTCTATTCTTTTTGTCCTTGGAGAACATGGGGCTTTTCTCCCCCAGGGGTCTCTTTCCCTTTCTCAGAGGGCCATTCTCCATCTGTAAGGGGAGGTGTGGGCTCGTGGTGGTTCAGCTGTGTCAGGAAAACGTGCGGGCATTCCTCTGCAGTGGCCACGTGTGTGATCTGGGAGAAGGCTGTCCCAAGCTCATGGCCAGTGCAGGAGACAATTGTCACATGGGTCCTGCAGCAGACATGCCTTGTGGGGAGTCTCTTCTCCAGTCTTGTACACCTCAGGCCAAGTGAAGAGCTGGGGCCATAGCAAGCCCTGATCATGGGGAACGGAGGGCAATCCAAGGTGGGGGTCACAGGCCGTCAGGGACCCGGAGAAGAGGCTGGTGCTGAGCCATATTGAACTTCAAGCCCGAAGAAGGTGACAGACAAGAGAGAGAGAGGTCTTCTAGGTAGATGCAATAGCGGGGATCAAAGCTTAGAGGTGGGAAACGGCCATGTCAGGGGTGCCCCGCCCCGGCTGTCTGAAACATGGAGGTACCTGGAGGGCTCTGTGCCTTTGAGGCCAGATCATGAGGGCCTGGCAGGCCAGAGTGAGGTGTATGCACTAGCCTCTCCTCTGCTTTTCTGCCAGGGGACCCGAGCAGAGTATGCCCGGGTGGGGTGCAACCCAAGGGTGGAACTGCAGAGACCCCCCAACCCCACTTAGGCTGGAGCTGCCCCCTCCTTGCTGACAGGATGGCGCAAGAACTGTCTGGAGGACAAGGGACTCTTGCCTGCAGTGTGAAGCCAGGGGTATGGCTGGCCTCACCCTGCATACAGTGCAAAGCACCCCAAACCTTATTCTGGAAGGAGGAGCAGCACAGGGCTGGGGTCTAGTGTCAGTCTCCTCGGAGGCCAGGGCCACTCTAAGGCCCATCTGTCCCCTCGGTCGGGGATGGAGTTGGGGCTCTCTGGGGGCTGCAGGAGCCCAGGCCCACTGGGCAGCCCACACGCTGTGCTGCTGCCACCCCTTAGGACCCGTCATCTGGGGAGATCCCCTCACTCAGGTGTAGGATCTGCTGGGGTCTGTACCACAGAAGGTGCCCCAGGATCCCAGAGCTCCAGAGTCAGCAGGCACAAGCCGGCACGGAGGACCTGGGTGTGTGGTCACAGGTGTGTGAATATGAGTGTGCACGTGTGAGTCGTGTGTGTGTGTGTGTGTGTGTGTGTGTGTGTGTGTGTGTGTTATTTGACTTTGGATTTCACTGAGGGTGTCTGGACTTGAGAGGTTTTCCTAAGAATTTTGTAGCTTATTACTACACAGTTCTGGAGGCCAGAGTCTGAAATCCAGAATCCAGTTGCTGGCAGACCCATGCTCCCTCTGCAGCTCCAGGGCGGACGCAGCCTCTCCCGGCTCCAGGGCGGACGCAGCCTCTCCAGCTTCTGGGCGACTCCAGCTGCTCTTGGCTTGTAGCAGCACAGGTCCAGTCCCAGGCTTCACGCTGACTCCTGCTGTGCCACTGTGTCCCTTTTTGTCTCTTTAAGGACTCTCAGTGGATTTAGACCCCACCTGAGCACAGTATGGTCTCATCTTAAATCTTCTTTTAATTCATCTCAAAGACCCTATTTCCAAATGCGATCACACTCTGCGGTTCTGGGTCGATGTGCCTTTTGGGAGAATACTCTTCTGCCCACCACAAAGGGGACCTTGTCTGTCTGTAACAGGACTTTATTTCTTGAGGTGGTGATTCTCCTATGAGCCAGGTTACCACTGCTTTCAGAGCCAGGCAGGGGAAGGGGTTGGGGAATCCTGCGCGCTGTTAGGTAGACTTCTACTTCCTTTATTTTCAGTGAGGGCTCTTTTGTCAGAGAGGCTCCCCTGGGGCAAACCTCCACCTTCTGCATGTGCACTTGCATGAGTCTGTGCGTGCGTGCTGCTCCCTGCTGTGCCTGTGGGGCAGGGCCTCGGGGTGGGGGGGCCTGAATGCTTCTCATACAGATCATCAGGCAGCCCTTCTCACCCCAGCCCTCCTCACAGGCAGAGGAGGCCTCTGTTTCCAGGGCCACACAAAGTGGTGGGGATGCAAATCATTTGCTTTCAGGCTTCCCCAACCCTCGGGGCTGAACAGGTTTTGTTCTGATCAGTCATATCAGCTACTCGTCACCTATCTGCACTCCATCTTCCCCAAATTTGATGTAGTTTGTCTCCTATTCCATTCACAACTTTGTGGGTAGTATTCCTTTATGGTTCCTTTCCTCAAGTTCATCAGTGGACTCTGGAAACTTCTAGAATGCCACCCAAACCTTTAGCACTTTCTGCCAGGACTGCAGGAGCTGGGCAGCTTCCCAGTCTGCAGCCCGGGGCTTCCTTAGGCACTGTGTGCCAGCCCTCTAGGGTCCTAGCTCACCTCTTCTTCTCTTCATTCCTTAAAAATGTCTCTCTTGGTGCACCTTAGTGGCTTAAGCACTGAGTCTGCAGCTCCAGTATAGTCCATGTAATAATGCCTAAGGGCCTGGGTTTGCGGGGAACAACCAAAATGAACAACTAAAATCAACAAATGCTTCCTCTTCTTCTCTCCTGCCTGCCTACTTGCCTTCATTTCTGTCTGCTTCCTACTCAAAATTTAAAAAAAGGTCACTTCCCAACCCTGTCACTCATTCATCTTTTTTTCTGAACCTGTATTTCCTTCTTAGCATGAGTAGCACGTGTCTTTCCCTAGCCCAGTGTCATGTATCACCACTTAGTCCCTCAGATGCCCTTTCTACACCTGCTCCAGTTCAGTGCCCGAGACTGTCCTGTCAGGTGCTGCGTGAATTCTTGCCTCTGGTTCCCTGCCGTGTTCATTCAGAGGGCCAGAGGCAGAGACTGGAAAGTGGGACAGAGTGAGATGGCTCTCAGAGAAGGCTGTGTCCCCTTGCTGAGGCCTCAGCTTCTGTCGGGGGTCTTCTCCCTACAGCTACCCTTTCAGTATTCCAGTAACTGCTATCTCTCTCTCTCTCTCTCTCTCTCTCTCTCTCTCTCTCTCTCTCTCTCTCTCTCTCTCTCTCTCTCTCTCTCTCTTCTCCCTCCCTCCCTCCCTCCTAGAAGTGATTACTGCTCCCTCCTTAAAGGCTGCCTACATCTTCATAAATTGTCCCTCCTTGTTTGATGGTACCTAGTGCCATCTAGTTCTGCATAGTTTGTTAATTTACTTGTTTGCTATTCATCTCTCTTGCTAATAAGCACAAGCTTTGTGGGGAGTAGCTCTGTCAGATTTATTGTGAAATTCCTGGGGCTTCCTCAGGATCTGACACACACTGGGTACTCAGTACACGTCCATTAAATGAAAGAGTTTGCCCAAGCATGCGTACACACATACACACGTGTGCGCACACACACACAAGCACACCCCCCCCCCGCCCCCCAGAAGCCTCAGCACATGGACGGTTTGGAGCCTTCAGGTAGTTGGGAACAGCCGTTGCTCAGAGTAAGTGGGCCTGGACTTCTCAACCCTCTTCTACTGATTTGAGGTCTAGTTTGTAGAAGTTGCCAGCATTCCTGCTGTGTGGCCCCACCTGGTCAGCCTAAGCTCTCTGGGTGTCAGCTTGCCTCTGCTGGTCTGGCCCTGGGGACTGCGGCACAGAGTTTCCAGATGTGCAAGGTGGTCTGTTTCAGCGCAGGGAGGTCCTGGGGGCAGGAGGCACTTTCTTGAGACTGTTGCCTCCACTTGTTTCTCCCTGAGGGCTTGCTCAGCTGTCATCAGCTCTGGTGTCTATGGGATTTATTGTCTGAAAGGACAAGTAGGGCCTGCGGGAGATCAACTGGGCAACCAGGCACCAAAAAGTAAAGCAGGCCCGGACTTGAGTCCACCAAGAGGGCAGACCAGCGGAGAGAATGGCCTCTGTGCCCGGGAGCAGGGCTGCGGTTCGGGGGAGGAAAGCAGTCCAAGACCAAGAACCTCTCCTGCTGCTCCTTCTCTTCCTCCTCTTCCTTGTTTTCCTTCTGCCCATTTTCCTTCTCTCTCCCCTTTTCTCTCCTGGTCTGAATGAGAGCTCCTGGAACTTTCTGCAAGGTTTCTTGGGGAAAGCTGGAGAAGGCGCCCCTTTCTCATCGAGATTTAAAAGGAGGCCATCAGGCCTCTCCAAGTTCAGGTTTCCATTACACGTGTGGAATGTAGAAGCTGATGATAGTCTATGAAGATTCAATAAACCTTGAAAGCAGCATCAGAGTTGATATCTGTAATTTAAAATAATGGATATCAAGAAATTGTTTCTCATTTATCTCTACTGCTGAGACTGGGGCACAAAGGAGACTTCATTAGGTGTGGATTTTTTTTAAGAAAAAAATAATACTGTCATTTATCTCAATCAGTGACAGAGAGGGAGGTGGCTGATGATGGTGTTTAATAGCACCCAACCCTAAAAGCAGCTTGGGACAAGCGACAGATACACAAAAATCGCTTCGCAGTAGGACTTGTGTGGAGGCTTAAGTCCCATTCTGATGTGAAAGTACCACTTTTGGGTTGTGAAGCAGCGAACCTGACTGGGGGGGTGTTTAGAAATTGGGGGAAGAAGCTGAAGTTCCCCTTTCTCTGTGGCTGCCTGCCTCCCCCACCTGGGAACCCCCGAACTGAGTTGGGGTGTCCATGAGAGGGCCTCTCACAGGCCATTTGTGTCTTTCAGCTGCCTGGATGGGCTGTGCTTTACTGGAGAGATTCCTGGAGAGAGAGGGGAGGGGAAGGGGCTGGGGACAGAGAGAATATGTTTGTGTGATGTCCATGCGCCTCCCTAATGAACCAGAATGTCGTGCTCCTCTTTTTGTGTTCTCCCCATTTTAGAACCCTAAATCCCAGGTTCCAGCTTCTGTTAAGTGACAGTCTGGCAAAGCCGGAATCCAGTGTCCGTGAGGGCGGTTAACAAGCTCTCTGTAGGACACAGAACATCCCACCTACCATCTCATACACCTCCACAGTCTCCTACGGGCCTGACGGCAAGGGCGAGGCCTGTGTCTGTGTCCACACCCATGGGGGATCTGGAGTGGGGGTTCTGCCGAAGCCCCCAAATTTAGATCACTTGTTTCTTTGAGCGTAGGTTGGGCCCATGCTGTGTGTCGGGCTGGGTGCTGCTCAGAGCCGAAGTGGGGGTGGCAGTGAGGCCAGAGGAGCAGGGATAAGGCCAACTGGGGTGCTCAGGGAGCAAGGATGGGGTTTCCGGGGCCACTCGGCTCACTGGGGAACTGTTCTCTCCTTCCAGTTTCACTCTGACACCCACCCTGTTGATTCTGCAGCACAAGGCAGGCTGCTTGTGTTTCTGGTGATGCAGGCTCAGCTCACGTGCGCAGCCTCTCCCCCATGCCCACTCACCCCGAAACAGCAAGTCTGCTTCATCCAGCGACAGAGCCAGGGACTCCTACTGTTAGGACATGGATCAAAGAATGCTAATTGATCAAATATTAAATGCCAGTTAAACACTGCACTGAATAATTCACCTTTTCTCACGTGAGCAACTTTGCAGTGACTGCAGTAGGAAGCAGAAATTTTCATGCTGATAACAGTGTTAGCAGGGTAGGGGAGGAAATGTTGTTTGTTTTCCTGAAGTGTTGCAAAATGTGTGAGAACCAAAGTCTTCACTTATTAAATTCAGTCCTGTAGGAATACAGTGTCAAGATTTTCCGTCTGAAACTGATTTTTAAAGAATCAGGTGACAGGGACATGAGGGGTGTTGAGAGGAGGGCGGGTGAAGTCCTCCATGGTGGCAGAAACAGCTGATGCCATGGTGGATGCTTTGTCTGGAGAAGAGGAGGCTCAGCATGAGGGGTGCCCCTGCTGTGGGAGGTTGAATCATGGCCCCTCAAGATGTCCTTATTCCAACCCCAGGAGCCTGTGACCATGTTCCCATAAGTGGCAGAGGGAACTTTGCAGACGTGATTAAGGGTCATGAGGTGGGGAGGGTCTTCTAGATTGTTCAGTGGACTCCATAATCACAAGCGTCCTTTAGAGAGAGAGGCAGACGAGGAGTTGTGAGAAGGTGTGAGAAGCACAGTGTGGAGGGGGGTGGCCATCAGCCAAGGGATGCGAGCAGCCTCTTGAGTCTGGGAAAGGGAAGGAGTGATTCTCCTCAAGGCCTCTGGGAGGAGCAGAGCTATGTTGACATGTGCTGGTAACTTTGTATGGTCCACCACGAACCTTTGACTTTCTAAGCTGTAAGGTAGTCTTTGTGTTATTTTAAGTGAAGTTTTGTGTGTGTGGCAAATTGTGATAGCATTCCCCACAACTCACTCCCTGCAGTCAACTGTGTACCTATAATGACACTGCTGTTACTCCTCTGGGTGGCCCCATGGAAATCAGATTATTAGAATGACATCGATGTGCATACTCTGTGCCAGGGGCTCTACCTGTGCAGGTTTGTTTCGTCCCTGTCACAGTCCCACAGTTGGGGCCATTGCTGTTCACTTATGTTATCTATTGCTGTGTAACGCCTTATAGGGTAAGACAACAAACATCAGTGATCTCACGGTTCCTGTGGTCAGCAGTCTGGGAGAAGCCTAGCTGGGTGGCTGTGGCTCCGACTCCCCCGTGGGGCTGCCATCAGCATGTCCACTGGCAGAGTCCTCTCAAAGCTTGAGTGGGGACAGATGGAGGGTAGAGGGAGGGAAGAGAGAGGGAGGTAGAATGGGGAAATAGAGAAGTGGGGGCACACAAGATAAGGCTGTCTCATCACTCACTCTCAGAAGTGGCAGCCTATTTCTTCCGCCATATTTTTCTCATTAGATGTTGGCAGCTAGACCCGGCCTCCCTCAAGGGGGATGAGTGGGGGCTACATGGGGATGTGAATACAGGAGCTGGTGATCATTGGGGACCATCATTTTTTAAACTTTTTTTTATTGCAGTAACTTTGATTTTACACATTAAGATGGCCTCATATGTATAGGTTCCCCTTTTCTCAGATACATGTCAACATACCCTGCCCTCCGCCACCTCACCAGGTGTTCTTCACTATCATCCAGTGGGTTCGCTACTACCTACCCGCCTGCCACCGTCCCAGTCCCTATTGATCACCTCAGTTCTGTTACAAGTGTCCAAGGGTTGGTTTTATTTCATCTGTTCCTTTGTTTTGTCTATTCAATTCCATCAATGAATGAAGTCATCTGTAACTATCCTTCTTCTTTTGACTTGCTTTGCTTAGCATCATCTCCTCTAGTTCCACCCATGTTGATTCAAATGACAGGGTTTCATCTCTTCTAAGGGCTGTGTAGTATTTCGTTGTTATGTATGTACCACATCTTCTTTACCCATTCTTCTGACGTGGGGCACTTAGGTAGTTTCCAGTTCTTAGCCATTGTGCATTGGGGACTGTCTTACCACGCCCACTTTACAGTGGGATAACTGAAGTCCAGAGAGGATATACAGTTAAAAGGAGTTAGGATTTGGACCAGTTGAGTGAGCTCAGAACCCACGTTCATAACCACCTAGCTGGCCTGCTTTTGCGAAGCCTGTGTTATTTAAACATTTCTGTGCCCTCACACCTTCTCTTGGTGACCCTCTCGTGTGCCCATGGCCCTCATGAACATGAGCCACTCTGTGTGCTGTGCTTGGGTGACTGTCCTGCTAAGTTGGAGAGGGGTGAGCCCAGAGTAGCATGGGGGCCTTTGTGAATGACAGAAGGAAGAAATGAAAGGATGGGCTCAAAGAACACAGCTGCTACCCTCTTGTGGCTCAGGTGGCCAGGTGGCTAACGTGCAGACCATGTACAGCCAAAGGACCGGGGACCGAGACCTGGGACTGGGGGAAAATGACACAAAAGAAAGAACACAGGCTACAGGGCAAAGCATCCTTCCCTGACAGGGTGGGTCTTGCCTGGACATCCGCTTTCTGTCTGGGGATATGCACCAGCGTGGGGCTCCCTCCACCCACCCTTCGTCTCTCTGACACTATCTCTGAGGTTGCCACAGCACAGGGAAGGAAGGGGCAGTGTCCAGAAGGCCTGGGCTAAGTGGACCTCGGACAGCCTGTCTGGGAAGAGAGGGTACCGGTCTCGGAGCCAGGCCCATTGTGCATCTCTGCGCCTCCCGCTCCTTCTGGGGACCAGGTGGAATGGGACAAGGCTTGGGAAGCCCTAAAAAGTTAGCAGCTTCCAGCAGTAGTGAGGGACTCTCCCTTCATTGCTGTAACACGCTGGGGCGGCCTCCCTGCTGCGAACTTCTAGGCCAGCATTTCTCAAAGGCGGTCCTTGAACCAGCAGCGTAACTGGGCGTGTTAGAAATGCCAACTCTCTGGCCTTACCCCAGACCTCTTGGGTCAAATCTGGGCGTGTGCCCAGCCATCTATATCTCAACACACCCTCTAAATGATCCTATTGGGTGAGAAAACCCGCGAACCACTGCCCTAGGCCTTTGAAACCTCTCCAAGTTTTTACATTCCTGCAAATAGAAATTGCCAAAAGTAAACATCTTCAGTCTCTGAGAGTGTTGGCAAATCTAGGAAAGTAAAGTGTTGGCAAATCTAGGAAAGTAATTGAAGGAAATGTCAATGATCTGGAGATTAATTTGAAATGATTGCTACAAATCACTTCACTGTTAGGGGTCTGTGTGCATTTACATGCTTAATATAATTAATAAGAATAAATATCATGTAATTTAAGACCATGGAGATTTCACTGTAAATACAGTTTTGTGTAGTGTTTGTAAAACATTTCTCCTTAAATATTCACCGTGATATGACATGTTCACGGCTGTGCTGTGTACCATTGTTGGAAGGCTCCCGCGCTTAACCAACCAGTGGACGCATGCATCCACTGAGGTTTGCTGGCTGCTCAGATGTAGTCACAGTGCAAACAGTCACACCACCAGTGAGCCACCTCCCTCTCCCCTGCCTCCCCTTCCCTCCTCTCCCCCTGTGCTCAGAGGGTGGGGGTGCTGAGCAGGCTCAGGAAATCCAGCCTGGGGTGGGGGCTGGGCATGGCCACGTGAGTGCGGAGAAAGGGACAGATGAAGTGCCACAAGATCCGTGAATGCCCAGAGGGACTCTGAGGGACAGGGGAGGCCTAAGTTCTGAGTTTATGGGGCTGAGAATACACTGTGAGAAATGTATCCTTATCCCATTTTTACTTCAGGAAATAGAATACCAGGGGGAAAAAAAAGAGATCTATTTTCACAGGTACAGAAGAATGCATGGAAAGCTATAACCCAAAATGCTAATGTGATTTCTGAGTGGTGATATTATGAGAGATATTCATTTTCTTTCTCTTGCTTATCTATATTTTCAGAATTTTCTATAATGAACATCTATTACTTTTATAATAAAAACATTGAAAAGAAGACACGGGGAGTGAGGAGGAGTGTTTGTTTTGGGTGGAAGATGCTGGAGGTTCTATTTAGCTGGGCTGAGTTAATGACCCTCTAGGTGCTTATAAGGAGAAAGTCAGGGTTCAAGGAGTGAGTTTGTGAATCTTCTTCCTGGAAGTGTCCCTGAGGTCATGGGCTGGGCTAGAACATCCTGAGGCTGGGGCGGACCTGTCAGTTGATTAAAGAACCTTGGCTGTCTCATAGGGTTGATGGGGTGTGTGGGCTATGTGGGGTGCTGGCTAGGAGGGATTCTCAGGCCACTTCAAGCTTGGGGTGTGTGTGTGTGTGAGGGAAAGTGAGTGTGTGGTGAATGTGTATGGGGGAGAGTGAGGGTGTGTTTGTGTGTAATCCTGGGGAGGGCTTCAGCAGGCAAGAAGCCATCCAGCCCTAAAGCCTCTTCCAGATGAGGCTGGTTAGGGAGGGAGTCAGGACTATTAACCTCTCCTTTTCCTCTGAGGCGCTCAGGCATCACATTGCCCTGCGGAAGGAACCTTGAGAGACAGTGCTCAAATGAGTTTCAGTGACATCTAATCTGATGCTGAAGGGCTGTGCTGGTTTGTTATTCAAGTTCATTACATTAGGAAATAGGGGGCTTGGTGGGCTCATGTCTTCACAGTAATCAAGCCATTCCCCCTACTTGCCTGCTCAGTGTAAAGCATCCTCTCTGTTTGGTGCAGAAAACAACGGAGAAAGCATTTCTTCATTTAAAGAAACATATTTATCCTTGAAGGACATTGAGAAGGGAAGAAAATATAAACGATTTGGTTTGCAAGTGAGGGAGGGAGCTGCTGACTGTGAGGCCTCCTGGGCCCCCTGGAAACCCAGTGCAGACTGGGCTGGCTCCTGGGACACCTGAGTTTGTTGGCCTGGGACCTGGGGTCTGCTTGGCAGGGAAGCTTTTATAGGATTGATAGGGTGTGTTGGGTGAGGTATTTAGTGGAGTGATAAGGGCTTGGTTCCCAGAACAAGTTTCCGACAAAGACCCCTCCCCCAGCCCTCTCTCCCTCCCTTTCGTACCCCCTTATCTCCATCTCTCTTTCTCTTCTCATCCTCCCCAAAGATGTTCGGATCAGAAAAAATGATTATGACTGAGCTCAGGCTCGAAAGCAGCTAGTTCTGCAGTTCAGCCTTCCACGGAGCCTCACAGCGTGTGGTGGTGGCCTGGAGCTAGCCGGCCGGCGTGTGAGGAGACTTGCAGTTTTCTCGCACGTGAACCTCAGCTCTGCATACACACGCACCACTTTGCTTTGTCATGTAGTTTTTTCTAAAGGATTTCTTCAGCAGCCTGATTTTGGAAGCTGTGTCATCCAGTGAGTGGTGAGAGGTGAGTAGTCACCATTATCTTCCCTGACCAGGGGACACCTGGCTTGCTTTCTCCTGCAGAAAAGAGCTATTGTGGGACTCAGTGTGACATATCCCCAGACCAAAACCCACGTGGGAGAGGTGAAGCTTCAAGAAATGTCTTGACCAAGTGGATTTTGAGCTTGGATTCCTTTGCTCCCTGCCTTTGATTCACATATGAAGGGAGAGTAGAAGGGTGCAGGAGGAGGGGCACACTGCTCCTCCATAGCTGGTAGAGAGCAGGGAGAAGGGAATCTCCTCTGAGCCCTGCCCGTCCATCTCCCTGACTCGAGGAGGTTGTTCTTAGTCCTTCTCCTGATTCTGGCCTTGACACCCTGTGAGCTGACTCTTCCTCTGGTGGCAGCTGTCACTGGTGTCTCGTGCTGCTGGGCACTGTGAGATTTGGGAGACTGCAAAGTGATGAACAGACAGTCCTTCGTGGGCAGGAGCTCACCAGTTAGCAAAGAAGATCCCTCAGATCCGTAAGTGGGCCTGCTTCTGGCGAGGGTCTCGAGGGTCTCAGGAGAAGGGCTTTCTGTGATGGCGATGGGAACTTGGAGTCAGCAAAGGCTGTCCATATGAAGAAATACTTCTGAATGCTGTAGGATTCGACAGGGGGCTGGAAAGGATATTCCAGGCTGGAGGTCAGCAGGGGAGAAGGCCTGGAGGTATGTGTGTGGAAATGGGGAGCGATTCAGTGCTGGAGTGGGGTGAGTGAAGGGAGGAGAGGCTGACGGTGGGATACTTCAGCGCCATTTTAATCTCAGGGAATAGGAAGAGGGGGGCCCTTGGAAAGTTATAAGTTTGGAAGTGACTTGATTAGAGTAGTTTTGAGATACTTATTGGATAGCTTGGCCGTTGGGTGAGAGAGGAGGTGGTGGACAGGGGGACCTTGGAAGCTGCTTGGGGAAGTGGCTGTGGGGTCGGCCTCCTTGGTACCCTGAGCATCAACATGGAGGTATGGCCAGTTGGTGAATCTAGTTACGTATGTCCCTGGTGCCCTGATCTCTCCTATGGGGCCTGAGCTAGGACATTGGAGGTTCTGACTCTTGATTCCACTGCTCAACTCTAGCTCCCAAGAGACTAGAGTCTCATTTCCAGCAGAGCTGACAGTGCCGGCTCTCTCCTATCTTGAACACCAGAAACCTCTCATATTGAGTGGCTGGATCATGCCCAACCTGCATACCCACCTGGGCCTGGCCATCTGCCACCCACCAACTCCCTATCTTCTGCTTCCCCTACCCAGAGCCCTGATGTCAAATATCAGACACCCCAAGACAGCCTCTGATGCTCTGAAGACCCTGCAGTGAGATGGTTCTGGGTGCGCCTGAGGGCGGTGGGCTGGTGGGGATGGAGAGCCCAGCATTGACACTTGAAATGTATCATTGTTTTATTAAAGTTTAAAATTTAATAAAGCAAATATGTGGGAGATGTCACAGCTCCACATACATCATTTGGCTTCTTGCTGACGCAACATGTTGGGTGCCCAGCCATGTCTTCCAGGCTCTGGATGTCAAAAGTGTAAGGCTGGGTGGTTGAGGAAGACTCCTGGGATGGGGGTGGGACAAAGGCTATGCCAAGGTCATTCAAGGTCGGCGCCATGTCTTTGGTGCTGCTGAAGACCCCTTTAGTCAGCCCGTCCGCATTTCTGTCTTCATTGTAGCACCATGTTCTTGAACATTTTTTGAGGTCACAGCATGCCCTGTGGTACCATGTGGGGCGGGCAAGCTGAGGGTGAAGGAACCCTGGGCCTGGAGCCCAGCTCTGCCGGTTTCTCACAGGACTCATTCCTTGGCCCTTCTTTAATTGTAAAGACGAGATCTTTACTGGGTTATAGACAGATTGTGCCATGAGGTGCCGAGCATGGAGCTGGCACTCAGCACTAGTAAGTGATCACCTTTCCCACTTTTTATTGTGGGCTAGTGGCTGCTGGGCATTAGGTCACTGCCTTCACAGAGTCATCAGCCCGAACGAGGAGGCAAGTTCATGGACACCTGAACTGCTTGAAGGTATGCTTAGTCCTGAGAGCAACCCTCTCAGGGTGTGGATGTGTGATCCGGGAAGGCTTCCAGGAGTAGGGGATTTTGACCTGGCCTCTTAGGGGCGGAGGGAGATTTCAATGAAAAGATCTGGGGAAACCAGACAAACTGCCTCAGCCAAGTGACCAAGGTCAGCATCAGCAGTGAGACAGCATGTGAGAGAGTATGTGATCACATCCCCTGGATGTGATGAGAGTGGTCTTCTACCCCAAACCCATGACTGCCGTCTAATCATGAGAAACACATCAGATCGATTCTAATAGAATAACTTCTTACAAAATACCTGATCAGGTCCTCTTTCAGACTGTCAAGGTCATCCCAAACCAGAAAGTCAGAGAAACTCTCCCAGCTAAGAGGAGATTAACTAAGGAGATGACTAAATGTACTGTGAGCTCCTGGATGGCACCCTGGAACAGGGAAAACTCTGGAGAAAGCTAATGAAGGGTCTCGGCTCCTTTTCTGTGCAAAGGGAGTGCTGAGAGAAGAGGCGCATGGGATTGTTCCAGGTGGTGTTCACAGGAATTAAAGTCTGGGAGTCCAGTTATCAGGTGCTAGTGGTGCTGATGGTGATGGTGATGGTGATGATAGCAGTAACAATGCAATAATAGCTAATAAGCGCAGTTCAGGCCAATGAAGGCTGGCCCCACTTAGACCTTTCTGGCCTACCTCTGAGAATGCTTCTTGGACAGACTGCCCATCAGCTCATCTTACTTCCCAGCACAGGCAGACTGCTGACCCCTGGTGGTCACAGCCTAGTGGGGAGAAAGATGACTCCAGTCTTGACCAGCGTGGGGGAACATTGTGAAAATTGGACACCCACCTTGCTTGGGTGATGGAGGGAGGGCAGCCTCCCTGACTACCACTAAGGCCCAGGAGGAGCAGAGAGCCGTGATCTGGGAGCACGCATCTGGGGCTCCCAGACTCCTCCTCAGACATGGTCACACCACCTGGACCTGAGCAGAGCCCCTTAGAGCAGCTGGGTGACAACGTTTTCTAAAAAATCAGAGAACCGATTACTGTTTGGCCCAGATTTCCAAGGCAAGAGAGCAGCCAGGCATTTGCATGAAGGCCTTGGAGGGTCTGGCGCTCTGCTGTCATTTATGGCTTTCCTTTTAATCGCGATTTATTTTTAAATATCTGTCTAATGTATAATACAAGCTGAGGCTCTGGAGGCCATCGCCTCCCCTTTTAGCTCTGTTTCTGAAATCCCATTTACAGAGGACAAATAGCTTTTGGGTACAAGAGTCTTTGCTTCTTCAAAGAAGCAGTTAGCGGGGCTGTTCGCGCCTGACTGTGTCTGTCTGGGGTGGGGGGCAACAAAGTGAGATTATTTTAATTCCATTTAACTCTGCAGGGGGGTCTGGCTGTCATGGGAGGCAGCTGCTGACTTTGTTGTTTTCTTTTCCTCAAGAAACCTCAGTGTAGCTTTCTTGGGGTGGGTGGGTGGCAGGGCGATGACACTGGCAGGGGGTCTGTCTCTTCGGTTTGGCTCTGAGCAAGGCCTGAGCATGTCTCTGAACTTCAAAGAAGTGCTAGGCAGCGTCTTGGCGGTAATGAGTCAGGAGAGTGTGTTTGCAGAGTGTGTGAGTGCTGTGGGCCATGAGGCTGGCTGGATTGGCTGAGAAGTAGGCTTGTTCTGTGAGCCAGAATTTGTGGCACATCAGCCGTATCCCGGTCCCAGGGCATCCAGGGGTGCCGAGCCACCTCCAGACTAGGGGGTGGGGTATAAATCCTGGGAAGGGGGCTGTGTGGGGCTCTGGGAGTGCAGGCACTGACTCAGGGCTCGAGGAGGTGTCTAGAGTGAGCTCTGAAGCAGGAGTGGAGGACACGGTGCTGGGGCCCTGGCTCTGCTATTGGCTGTCCGGGGCCTTCACAGCAACACTGGGTGAGGGGACCTGTCCAGACACAGGCAGCTCAAAGCACCGTGGATGTGGTGGCGAGGACCAGCTGGCACCAGGAGCCTCCTGGATTGATGGGCTTGTTCCAGGTTTGGGAAGGGAGGATGGGGTGGACCTTCTCTTCAGCCCCTTAGACTTATTGGGGGGCAAAATAGCTCAGGATTAGAGTGGTGCATCCTCCAAGAAGAAGGACTCAACCAAGAAGAGATGGGAGGGTGGGCACCAGGGACTGAAAGGGTCTTTCCTGCCAGAATTCTCATCTGGGGGTCCTTGGGCTGTAATGACAGGTCTCAGATCTGTGGTCAGAGAGGCAGGAGGTGACATGGCCATCAGAACCCTCAGGTTGGGGTCTTATCTTTGTTTTACCTCAGAGTGGTCCCTTCAGTGTCTGCGGGTCCCAGTTCCTGGCTGGGATTTGGAGGACTCCAGGGGATCTTTAGAAATGTGGAGACCGTGAGGACTCGCCACCTCTGTGGGCATGAAAGAGACGAAGCAGTGTCTCAGCCTGGTGTCTGGAAGCAGATTCTGCTCCTTCGGCATCCTAGGCCCTTGAGCTGCTGTAGGGCCCCTGGAGGCTGGGTCAGGTCTGTGCCCTTCAGGGCCCAAAGAGGGTCCTGGGTGGGTAGCTGGTTTACCCTGTGTCTGCCAGTGCGGCCACACCACAGAACCAGGTATCAGAAACCCTGGGCCTGGCTGAGGGATTTGCCGGGTTGTGTTATCAGACCACCCAGTCTGCCTCTCCTTCTGTTTCTTCTATACATCATTGTCTTAAAATGTGGTACCTGAGTTTATCCATGGTATTCACTGCTTTGCCACCTGCCCTTGCATTCTGCAAAGTCTCCTCCCCCAGCTCCCTCCTGGGTCTCCAGGGTGGGGGTCCAGGGCCCACTTCTCTCGTGACTCAGTTCTTGAAGCACAGGAGAAAGTCAGAGCAAAGGTTGCGAAATGAACTCAACAGCAAGGCTTTCAAAATAGCTCCTCTGACAGCCTGGGGAGAGGGCAGCACTCTTTTTCTGCTGCCTTTCCTGGATTCATAGTGACAGCAAAGTGCGCTTCCCAGGTTGGCTGCATTGTTGGGGGTGATTTTGGACTGGGTGTGGTTGGGGCGGGCCTTCAGTCCTTGCCCACTACCCAGGCCCCAGGGTGCTCTGTGTGAGCAGAGGTGCATCTGCTCTCCATGGAGGGCTCAGGCCCCCACGTGGGGAGCTGGGCAGTGTTACCCAGTTTCTCTGATTTTCAGTCCTGCAGAATGGAAGTTGTTTTTTTCTGGGAGCAGTGTGGCTGCCTGAACTCTGGGCCTTCTGACTGGCTTAGTGCAGGTGGAAAGGGTGAGGCCTCGAGTTCATGTTACTCTTTCAGGTGAAGAGCCCCCACTTCACTGACTGACACAGGCAGGGCTCTATCTCAAACCCCCCTCCCTTGCCAGCAGCTCTGTGTTTCTCCTGTATTGGCTGGAGATGCGGCACCCCATGAGTCCTTTCTTCCTCTCCCCTCCCGGATCTTCCTTCCCTTCTCTCCTGTCCTCTAGAGCTGTGCTGTCCACAGTAGTCTGCAGCCACTTGTGACTGCTGAGCCCTTGAAATGCAGTCAGTTCTCTTTGAGATGTGCAGTTAGTGTAAAAGGCACCTGGAGTTTGAAGACTTGGCCCAGAAATAAAAGGTAAGAGGTCTCATGAATCATTTTTAAATTGATTACATGTTGATGTAACCATGTATTAGATTGATGGTGTAGGTAAAACAATCACTCAAACACAAGAAAAGTTGGACTTTGGTCTCACTCATTTCTCTTGGGCTGTGCTGCTCTCGAGTCTGGCTCCTTAAAGTGTGGGCCACAGACCAGCAGCATTGACGTCACCTGGCAGCATGATGGAAATATTGGATCTCAGGTGCCACGCCAGAGCTGCCGTGTTGGAATGGGATTTTAACAAGATCTGTAGGTGAGGCTCAGGCTCACTCTAGTTTGAGAAGCTCTGGCTCAGTCCAAGCAAGTTAAGGCGCTGCCTGCTGGCACCCTCGGGTCCTCACCCGAATTCTCAGCCCGGCTGCAGTGCTCCGGTCCGGCACTGTCGCTTTGGGGGCTTGTAGCTTGGAACTGGGGGAGTGGCCTTGGGGGACGACCCCTCCTCCAGGTCTGATGTGTGAGGTCACAGGGACTACAGAGAACAGCCCCCTCAGGAAGGCTTCCAGTTGCTGATTTAAACAGAGACTTGAGTCATTCAAGTTCAAGGAGCTTTCGAGATTGGCATGTGGAACTTTCTGGGTTTCTAGTCACTAAAATAGAGATGTACAGTAATAACGCTGAGTGTCAAACGACTTCCACAGGTATGAAGGGAGTTGGCCTGGCTGTGCCCTGCCTTGGCAAAGCCCCAGGGTGTCGTTAACGAACTGCTGGACGTGACAGCTGCAGGCATGTTCTCCGAGCCTGTGGTATTTAAAAGTCTTGCTCTTAGGCGCTTGCATTTTCCTAGGATTCTGTTTGTCCCCTGAATCTCTTGGAGGATTTTGCATAGGAAAAGCCCCTACCTGGTTCTTCCCTGAGCTGGAATCAGGAAAACCCAGCCCCATTGCCTGTGTCTGTCCCATGTGTGTCCTTACCCTCACGCCGCACACACTGCAGGTCACCAGATGTGTGGAGCATCTTCCCACTCCAGACAAGCCTCCGCCACATCAGTTGTGTCCTGCCGTTTAACGCAGCTCTGCTGGGACATGTCTGGAGAACATCAGAGGCCACAGGTTAGGGGCTCAGTCCCACACAACTGCCCTGACCCCTCAGGTGCCAACTGCAAAGTGTGCATCCCCGGGTTTGGCTATAGACCAGAGGTGCCATCTTTGCCTTGCGTTTGATTCATTTGCTGGAGCAGTTCACAGAAGTCAGGGAAATGCTTCTTACACTTTCCAGCTGATTTAAAGTATGTAACTAAGGATGCAGAGAAATAGCCAGATGAAGAGATAACGCAGGGCAAGGCCCACAAGGGCCCCAAGCTCAGGGGCTGCTGGAATGGAGTTGGGGTGTATTGTCCCTGTCTGGATGTTTCTATTGGAATGCTCTCTGAAAGCTCAGCTGTTGGGATTTTAGGGAAACGGCCCCACCTAGGCAGGAAGGATCATTAACTCCACTCTTAGCCTCCTCCCTTTTCAAGAGAACCCAGATTGTTGCCAGGCAGGGGGTGCACAGGAAATTCCAAGCTTCTATTCATGGCTTGGTTTCCAGTGGGCAGCCCCCATCCAGGAGCCCACCGGAGTCTCCTCATTAGAACAAGACACTCCTCTAGGCCAGGGAATCATAGGGATTTCAGGAATCCTGTGTCACGAACTGGGGACACAAACACAGATATTTTCTGTTAGCTCATGGGTTTCTTTTGAAAAATTCAAAAACTTGAAACATGAAAACTTGCCCCAACTGCTTTGAGGCAAGGGAAAGGGGTCTGCTTCCTCCTGGGCTGATACAGTGAGTTGCGGGGCTGGGCCCTTCTGGGGTGGGTCGGGGAAGAGCAGCCAGTCCTGGAGCACCCCCTTTTAGGGAGGGTAGCAGGGTGAATATCACAAGAGGCATTCACGGTCCACACCAACCCCGCTTCTCTTCAGATCCTATTCAACCTTCCAGGCTAGTCCCAGTGCCACTTCCTCCAGGAAGCCTTCCTGGTGACTCTCTCTTACACCTGTCTCTGCTTCTCCAAGTGGGTTCTCTCTTTAATCTCCACACCAGACTTGTGTTATTATCACTCTTATTTTCTAGATGAGGAGATCAGGGTTCAGGGAAGTGAAGTGGCTTATTTGACATTATGTTGTTGGCAAGTCCTAAGGGCTGAGCTGCTAAGTCAGGGCTTTCGCTGCATGCAGCAGGTGTTTACTGTTTTGTGACTGCAGTTGGACTGGATGTTGACGGGAGCTGTTTAAGCCTTTGGGCATCTTGGGCCACTTGGCTGGCGGGAGGCGGGGTGGGGGGCCTGGGGAAGATCGTAGCCCGGTAGGACTGAGCGTGCTAGCGACACAGCTGCCTGCATGGGGTCAGATGGGTGGTAGAAGGGTTAGCCCTGCAGCTAACCTCTTAGTCTGCAGTGGGGACCTGTGGCTAGAGAGGGAGTGGGGGTGCACCAACCCAGGCACCCCTCAGCTTGTGGATTTGGTGACTGCCAACCCCCATGATCAGTAAGTAGCAGTTGATTAGCCAATAAGCCCTGGAGTAAATCTCTATTTTCTTCTTAATACTCAGGCCATGTTCTCACAGATAGTTTCTCTAATGTGAGCGTATAATAATGGGAGGAGGACTATGGTGTGAGACTCAAGCCAGGTCTCTCAGCCCAGATCATTCAGTCTCTCCTCCGGGTTTGGCCACATGGTCATGACCATAGTTTAAAGGTGACTGTACCTTTCCTCCCTGCACTGGTGTTGAAGATCCCACTCCATCGCTCTCAGCTGGGATGAATGAGGTGAGACAGGGACAAGTCCTGCCCTGCACACTGTGACATGGAGCCCTCAAGCTGGAAGGCCGTGCTGGCCACCTTCCTGCCTTAGCCTGGACAGCATGGGCATGCCTTGCTTCTCTGCCTAGCCTGGCCCCTGCCTGGTCACTGTTGGGGCTCATGTGATCGGTGACCACTAACCTTATGGACATGTGGGGTGAGGCTGTTAAGTTACTTCTGATGTGTTGATTCATTCACTCAACCAGTATTTGTTGAATGGCCACCAAGGGCTTGGCTCCAGGATGGGCGGTAGGACATAACCGGCCCACAGTGGACCTGGCTAGGGTATAAGGTCTACTAAGTGCTGTCTCTGAGACACTAGTGACACCATCACTGCTCAGGCACCTACTATTTGCCAGGAATTTGGTGCATAGTTTCTTCATTTGATCTTAGTTTTATTTTTATCTGTTCCATTTCATAGGTGAGGAGATTGAGGTTCAGAGACGGTAGAGCACTTGTCCAGGGTGCCGCTGCCTGCAGGTGAAGGTGCTGGCTGTGGGACTCAGACACGTGACTCCGATGCTGTGCTGTTGACGACGGTGCTTGTACACAGGGCAGAGCGGTGGGCGGCACACGTGCCCAGGGAGCTGTGGGGGACACAAAGGAGTGTGCTGGGGTCATTGGAGCTGTGTTCTGGTTGTTCATAACAGACTGCTGGTAGCAACCACTGCCATTGACCACGATCATTCCTCGTGGTTCTGGGGGTTACCCGGGCTCATCGACGGGCTGGTGTCCAGGGTCTCCTGTGGCTACCATTGGATGGTGGCTGGGGCGGGAGTCGTCTTTGAAGGTTCCTCACTCCTCATCTGGTGGTGAAGGCTGGCTGCCAGCCAGAACCTCTGCTGGGGCTGTGGTGAGCTCACCACAGTATGGCAGCTGAATGACGAGAGTTGTTGTCCTTAGAGAGTCAGGCAGAGCTGTATTGCCTATTATGACTTAGCCTTGGAAGTATTTAGTGTCCCATCCACTGTACTCTTCCCTGGAAGGGAGTCACCAAAACCAGCTCATCTTCAAAGAGAAGGAGATTAGACTTCCCCTCTCCGGGAGGAATGTCTGGGAATTTGCAGATACTTTGTCCACACACTCAGTGTTGGAAAATAAATAGAAGGGTAAGTTAGAATACAAGTAGCAAAGGAGAGAGAGAGGGAAGGAAATCTTCATTGATGGTGCCTGGGTGGAAAGAGGTGCAGTGAGGGAATGGAGGGGTACTCTGTGTAGCTCCTGGAGGTGACTGCAGGGGTAGGGACTTTATCTGGCAGGGAAGGGAGGCTATTCAGGTGGTGACTTTATTATTTTTAATTCAAGTAACATTGTTTTATAACATTTTGTTTCATGCATGTGGACATATATAGACATCTGTGTAATACTATACTGCGCTCATGACCAAAAGTCTTGTTTCCATCCATTGCCACCCAGTTGAACCTTTTTCCTTTATTTACCTACTCCGCTTCCCCATTAAACTCTGTAACCACTATCTTGTTATGTTGTCTGAGATTTTTGTTGGTGTTTTGTTTGTCCATGTGTGTCTTTGGTTTCTTATTTGCCTTTCTCTGTCTGACGTATTTAGCATAATACCCAGTAGATCCATCCACATTGTGGCAAATGGCAGGATTTCATCTTTAAAAAACAATGGCCAGGTAGTATGATGTCGCGTGCATACATTGCCTCTTCTTCATCCACTCGTCGGTTGGTGGCTGTCCCCAGCTCTTGGCTGTTATAAACAACATGGCAAAGAATGTAGGGTTACTCATATCACTTTGGATTAATGTTTTCATACTTCTTGGATAAATACCCAGCAGTGGGCTAGCTTAATTATATGGTATTTCTCATCTTAATTTTCCCAGGGAATTTCCATAATGTTTTCAAAATGACGGACCAAATTATATTCCCACTGACAGTGTACAGTGTTTCCTTTTCTAAGCCTCCTTGTCAACTGTTGTTGTTTCCTATCTTTTTGCTGATAGTAAGGTAGCTGAATTCTGGTAGGTATAATTCCCCATGACCCTTCAGACCCAAAGCTAATTCTCTGAAACCTCACTGGGCATAAAGAATGCACTGAACGTTAACAGGGGGCCGAGAAGGACCTGGCTTCTTCTACTTCAGGCCCCTGACAGAAGCTGTGGGCTTGGAGCTTCACAAAGGCAGATCCTATGCTCTGTGTCTACTGATGTGTGGGTGAGACCTGGGGTCTGCGTGTCCCCGCCATCCTGGTCCCCAGAGCTCTAGCTCTTCCTCCCTCCTACTGCCCTTAAGAACCGTTGCTTCTGAGTGTGTCTAGAATCCAGAAGAGGAAATGTTCCCAGGGGTGTGGGGTTTACTTTTCCTCAGATGGGAGAAGGGCAGGAGGGAGAGGAGAAAAACATCTGAGGAGATGCTGAAAGGTCTCATGAAAGGCCTCCTTTCGATTGGGTGTGAATTATCACCGCTCAGTCAAGAGTCTGCTTTTGAAAATGTTCCCTGCTGTGCTCCCCAGTGAGGGGCGGCTCCTGTGTTCCTCTGTCCCTCTCTGCGCATGCCATGGTACCTGAGCCTTTTGGACCTGTCTCTCCACTTGGTTAAGTGTGGAGCCGCCAGAATAGAGTCTAGAGAAGAGCCACCAGACCCTGCAGGTGTTCAGGGAAGGGCGGTGGGGCTGGGGGCTGGTGGACGGCTTCAGCACGGAATTATTAGACGGTCCCCAGACTGCAGTCCTGGGGCCTATGCCCTGCCCAACCCCCTCCTCCTCCCAACCATTTGGGACCTGCAAATATGACAAACAGCACTTTGGGACTGGAGTGTCCTGTTGCTTTGAAGGAGTCAGCTGCCGTGTTATGGGGGGTCCAGGTGGCTAGGACCTCAGGGCAGCTTCTAGGAGCTGAGTTGCCCTAGCTGGCAGCCAGCATGAAAATGAAGTTCAACAAATACAAGGAATTGAATTCTGCTGGCACCCCAGATAAGCTCCAAACCCCAGACAGGCTTGCTGGATTCAGGCCCACGTGAATTCTTCCCCAGTCAAGCCTCCCGCTGAGAACACAGTTCAGCTGATGCCTTGATTTGCATCTGGTGATGCCCCAGCAGAGATTCCAGTTGCGCTGTCACTGGCCTTGAGACCCACAGAGATGGGAGATAATTATCGGACAGTGATTCAAAGCGCCAGGTTTGTGGTAATTGGTTACGCAGCACAGACCTGAATTCCTTGGAACCCCTGAGTCTCGGGGTATCTGGGTCCTTTGCGGTCAGGCCCTGCAGGACTGTGACTTGGGTCTGGCTTGCACTGTGGCTAGGGGTGCTTAGTTCCTGGTGGTCAGTTCTAGAACCTGGGCCTCGTGACTCAGCTCCCCGAGAGCCCCCCAGTCACATGATGTCTCTCTTTTATGGCCTGACACAGCCACATTTTACTGTCGAATTAGTAGGAATAACAGCAGACTTTTAGTGGCTGATTGGGAGCTGTATATTAGCCATCGTATTAATAAGTGCATGGTGACAGGAGACCATGAGAGTGAGAAAATGAGACACGGTATTTATCCCCAGTGCAAAATCTTTTTTATTATTAAAGACACTGGGTTAACTGAGGATAGATTTAATGCCTGCTGGTAATTTTATTGGATAATCAGCAGCCCAGAGTCCCCACTGCAGCCTGAGCTCTGGAACCCTCGTCCAGGGCCATTTGGATCCCTTGGAGAAGCCACAGGCTAGAAGTTACAAACATAGTGGTTTCTCGGACTCCCCTTGGCCCAATGGATGCAGACAGGCCCCAGCCTGCTGCTGCTCTGCTTCCTGTGCACAGGTTCTGGGCAGGTGACACGAGGCCCAGTGAGATCCTTAGCCACTCGGACATGAGCTGCATGAGCTCAGTGCACATCCTGAGGTGTCTGAGGAGAACGGGTGCAGGGGGCATCAGAATTGCCGCAGGACCCCCACCCCACCTTTGATACTGAGAGTGGCCACCCAGCAGAGGGCCACGCAACTGCCAGCTCTTGTGTTCTGGGGACAGCAGCCGGTGTTCACACGGTGTCTGACTGAGTCTGCTGTCAGTGGTCCAGCTGTGGTGAGTGTGCCTGGTGCTGGTCACGGAGGCCCACAGCCGGGGGGCTGCCATCATCTTGGTGGCCTTTGGTGTTGGACATAGTTCTGGCAAGGAGACTGCATGGAAGACCCCTAAAGCTCTTCGGCCTCTGAATACTTTGGAGGAGGGGTAGAGGACAGAATATGCCAGGAGGGAATGGCGCAGAATCCAGTGATGCTGGCAGCCAGGCGGGCTTCCCGGGGATGTGCGACCCCAGGAACTGGCTTCTCTTCGGCGCCAGTCCAACGTCCTCCTTCGCTTCTCTGTGGTTCTCCCCTCCAGACAGTTGGCCCTTCTTCCTTCTAGGCCTTCTCCAGGACTCTCCTCTGACCCTGTCTTCACACCTTCTCTGTCTCCCCGCAGCACCCTGCAGGAGTGAAAGCTGTGTGCTGGTGGCTGAGGGGCTCGCAGGGACAGGTCGGGGGCACTGGGTGGCTGCTGGCGTGCATCCTGGCCTGTCTGCACCCCTCTGCCAGCCTTCCACCCTCCGCTGCCAGCACTGGCCACCAGCTCGACCTCCCTAGGGGATGACTGTCAGAACCAGGAGGGAAAATTAACTTCTGTAATGGGCTTTGTATCCTGTCTGGCACTTAATGGCTGCTCAGTATAGAGCATGTTATTATTTCTAGAAGGACTCAGACTCTTGTACCCTCAGAGGAACCGCCTGGCTGATAGCAAGGTTAATTTGCTCCCTTGTTCATTCTTCTGCAATTGTTCCGGGCTGGGGGCGATGATAGGATTTGTGACAAACAGCATGTGCTGGGGCATGTTTATTGAGAGGGTGACTGGAGATTGGAGACAAAGACCCCACTTTGGGGAACCTCATGGGGTGGGGCATGGTGTTGGTAAATGGGGGTATTTTCTGTTTCCTGCAGGCCAGTTGCGATTACATTGGTGCTGATGTCAAAGAAAACTTGATGTCATCTCCATCCCTGGGGCCTCTGTACCTGATACTCTTTTGATAAGGGATGACGACAGGAAGAGTAGGTGACTGTGATTTCATCTGCCTTGGAAAAGACAGAGCAGCCTTCTTAGTCCCGTGGCAGGCGGAAGGGGGTGGTATCTGTGGGCACAGCATTTCATAGCCTCCCTGGGGGCACTGGGAGCCCCACTTCTGCCTCCCACACAGGCCATTCCTCTGTCTTCGTCAAGCCTAGAGCAGACACGAAACTGCACAACCTTCGTTGGCTTCATTGGGGCTTGAGACCTGAGCCATCATTCTGGGGAAATCTTGTGCATCTCTGGAGACTTTGAACTGGCTTCCTGGGTGGGGGTCCCTCACAGGCAGGTGCACAGGAAGTGATTTACCCCCCTGAGTGCCGGTTCTTTTGGGAGTGTGGTCTTTCCTGAAAACTGCTTCCCAAGCCCAAACCCTGTGGAGACTGCTGCTTTGGCAGTGTTCTGGCTTGAACAGCCAATCTGGGGCACAGCTAATAAACCCAAGTCTGGCCCAGGGGCTGCCACCCTGAACATTGGTGAGAGCAGAGGAGTGAGAGACACCAGCTTGCTGGGCTGTGAGCGTGTGGAGGGCGTCTCCAGGCTGTTGGAGCAGCCAGCCGCTGGGCCATGGTGCCATCACTTTCAGAGGCTGATTATGAGAGCCCAGCCAGTGTTCAGGACCCTGTGATGGTGGAGCCGTTCTAGGGCTGAAGACTGGAAAATCTGTGTGATTGTTTATTGCCTCCATTTTTTATTATCAGCAAAACTTTAATTACAGCACTGACTAAACCTACTACCTTCTGCCAGCATTTACAAGGCAATAAATTTCACCGCCTCTCCTTACACAATCCAAACCTCCAATAAGGCTGTGCATATGCACCAGAAGATATTGATTCCCCAAAGAAATTATAACAGCATTTGTTCTCAAGTAAACACAGAGAGGCTATTATAACACCGAGGAAGAGTCGATTGTCTTTGCTTTATTAAACAACACAGCTCTCAATTGGAAGCACATCTAAATTATCAGGAGATTGGTAGAACAGACAGGCAGTGGGGCCTGGAATGAGGCCTCGAGTGGGAGGGCGCTGTAATGCAGAGGTGAGGAGGAAGGCATTGTCTCTTTCTCCTTGTGCTCACTGTCTCATCAAACCAACTTGCTCTTCCGCCCCCTGCAGTCCTTTAGTATCAAAGGGACATTGATTGTGGCTCTGAGCTAGCGAGTGGGCAGCTGACTGCAAGCTGGCAGAAGTGAAGCTTGTGCAAGGACTGCCAACTGGCTAATGGCCCCATGTGTATTGGCCGACAGTAAACACAAGCCTTTTAAAAACTTCTTGTTGTGTTACTGGCAGGTGGAAAAGGTTGATGCATTCATCAGCCTAATTTGGAAAATGGTACAGGGCTCGTCTTTGCCTTGGAGCATCCAGAAATGCTAAAGAGTGGTCGGCCATGACCTTGCCCCCAGAAGGCAATTTGAGACAGACTTTTTAATTATGTGTTTATACTCTGGTCCTCCAGTTCTGTAAAAGCAGTGGTGGAATCAGAAGTCAAAGAATGTTCTCTCCAGTTTGGGTGTACTTTATACAGTGTTTATGGGGTTTTAATTGCTATACTGTTAATAAAAAAGATAACTTTCCCCAAATTCACTTATCCTGAGGAAATAAATTCATGAAACATAAAGACAAAGCAAAGTTAAACAGATTTCTTTGCTTCAGGACTTTACAGAGAATGTAAGTTAATGTGAATCATGAGTCAGAAGGAGAGGAAATAATATGTAAAGTTCTCTGAACCTATTTAAAAATAGAATTCCCATCATGGAGGAGCAGAGGCTTTGCAGAATCATCTTTGAAAAGTACTGATCTGAAGGAATAAAGGGAGGCTAGACCCGGAGAAGTGGCCTGGATTTTCTTTGCTGGCTTGGGCTTGGAGCAACCAGCCTTCAGTCAACCTGTGGGAGTCACAGGAGCATGAGACAATGCTAGTGAGCATGGCCAGAGACTTGCCAAAAGCGTCCCTGAGCTCTCAGCGGGCCTCTGAAACATGGTGCCCAGCTCTGATGTGGTTCAGTGCTACCTGCCTGGGAGTCGAATTCAACTGCGCTAAAGCAAAGGCTCCCGTGTAGATGTCCCTCCCCATAGCACAGTCACGGTGGTCTGACCTCCGTGAAATAAAACTCCAGGTTAGTAGACTCGGAGATTTCTAGTCTTGGAAAAGCAATTCTAGCTTAATTCAGACCGACCTGTTATTAAGAGCAACTTAGAGTAGTTGTGACAGATTGTGTTTTCCAGATGCGCCCTTCACCCTCTACCCCCTACCACCCGCCATGTCTGTCATATCTTCCTACAACATAACAATACATCCACTCCTGCGTGAGAGGAAGCTTTCACGTTCCTTTCCCTTTAACTTGGATGGAAATTTGTGATTGTCCTAACAGAACAGAAGAGAAGCTGCATGACTTCTATAGAATTTTATATCTGGTGAAAATAAACTTCAGGAACACATTTTCAGACTAAAAATATGTGAGAAATTATTAGCAGCAGATCCGTTCTCAAATAAACATGGAAGGGAATTCTTAAGAAGAAATTGATCCTAGAAAACTTGGAAATGGAGGAATGAATGAAGATTAATGAAAGGGTATCTGTGTATGGGTAAACTTCTAAATAATTATATCTTCTGGGGTTAAAAAAAGAAATGAAATATACAACAAAAAGCACAAAGCCATGGGATGAAGTTAGGGCTCTAAATTTCTTGCATTTTCCAGAAAGTATATTTATTTTTATACTTAAATATTTATTTTATTTTAGGCTTTCACCAGTCAAGAATGCACTCAATTTAGGGCATGCACTATAATTTGTAAAGTAATGTATAACTCATAAGCTAAGAGAGGAGAAGATGAAATATAAAAATGCTTGATGAATACTGAAATTAAGAAAAAGATTGATAAAAATAAATACAGCAGAACAGATAGATAATATAATATCTTATATTTAAACTCCAATATGTTAGTAATTACATAAAGTGTAGGTACTAAATACTTGAATTAAAAGGCGAAGATTGTTAGATTAAATAAAAATGCAACTCTATGTCATTTAGAGACATGTTTTCTATGCAAGGACTCAGGAAAATTAAAAATAAAAAGACAAAGCGATATACCATGCAAATATTAATAAAAAAATCTAGCTGTACTAATAATAGGAGGACTATAGAATTAAAGGCAATAATTGTTATCAGAGATAAAGATAATAATTTCATGATGATAGAAAGGTCAATGTATCAGAAATCTATAATGAATCCAAATTTATTGGCACCAAATAGTATAATTTCACAATATACAAAACAGATTTTTAGACCTAGGAGAAAAAACAGACAAATTTATAATCATGGTGAGAGATTTTCTCTGTTAATGGAGAGAATTTTCTAAACTTTAGGTTTGCCTCATAATTTTTTTCTTGAATCTTTAGGGCCTGCTATCTCTTCTCTCATAGCGAGCATCAGCAGATGTCAACATAAACAAAAACAAATATTAGTGGAAAAAGAGCCAGTGAGCTAGGCTTTCTATAAGAGTTTGCTTTATTTGTGGTCTTCCATGCATTGGAGATTTTTGTGTTCCAAGTAAATGGACAGGTCGCTCCTAAAAGAGAAGTTCCTGGGTCACACAGCAGATCAGGCACGTTGCTCTATCCAGGCGTTAAATGATGAGCTCATGACTTCCTGATGTCTAACTACTGGAACAAAATTCTGGGCCAGGCAAACATTTTGAAGAATGCCAACCTCCATTTGGTGCTCATTCAGAGCCAAATTCTCCTTGCTGCTTGCTATTTCATACCAGAGTCCTCACAGTGGAGACTCAGAACAGACATGGGTTGATGGGTAATGATGGCGAGATGCCCCCAAAGAGAGTTAGAGTCCAAGGTACCCAGCTCACGATGGGGTGATGAGTCATGTGTCCCCTTGCCTCCACCTAGCCTGTCCGTTCGCATACTGCCTGAGGCTGATATGGACCATTGAGGAGGCTTTCTTTTTCTGCAAGGGAGAGCTGATCTAGCAGATTTTATTTAGTACTGAGAGTAAGCCTGCCAGAACCATCTGGATCCTTTTTAATTCATTTATTTTTTGTAAGTTGCTTTCTTTTTTACTATTATTTTTATACAAACAATTTATGTTCAATGTAATCAGAAAAAAGATATAAGCAAAAAGAAAATTTTTTTCATAATACTACCCTTAGAGATTATTTAATTTTTATTGAATTTCCTATGAATCTTTTCCATATTTTCCAAAATAGCATCTAGCTACATATTATTTGATGGTTACTTAAAAAAAACTTTTCAGTGATGTTAAGAACACCTTTTAAAAGTCTCTTTCTGTCTATAAACATGTGTATGCATAGATACATGTATCTTATCTATCTGTCTATCTATCTATAATTTTTAAAGGACAGGTGCAGACAGGAATGAAGGTGAGCAGAGGCAGGCAGGTAGAAAGAGAGGAGGAAGAAGCATGTTATTTGTTTTATTTAGTTGTTCATCTTAGTTGTTCTGGCCGTCATGGGATTCAAACCTGGAAACTTGGGATGTATGTGGACTGCACCCAGCCACTATTCCACCAAGATGCACCAGGTTTATATTTAAAAGTTTCCAGTACTGTTTAATTCCCACCCCCTTCAATTCTGTAATACTATGGAAAATACCAAAAAGTAGAATTAAGAAAATTAACATCTCTAGAAATAGCTGCTACTTCTATTTTTTTGTGAATCCTTTTTATCTTTATATTTTTCATATATTTATATATTTACAAAATTTTTACTTTTTTCCTTGCCAAAATAAAATAAAGCTCATCTTAAGCATGGTAGCATTGCTTTGAATGACTGATTTGTATTCTTCAATATCAATGTGCCATCTTTTATTTATATATTCCTTACCTTTGGTAATACCTTTGTTTCTAATTTCCAACAGAAACAATACTACACCCACTGGGTGGGTAATCTATATCTTGTAGCTCTTGTTCAGTTTTTTCTAGAAAAAAAATAACTTGAAGTTTAATCGCTCGGTCAAAGGATATGCCCATGTTCAAAGCCTTCACTTCATGTTGCCGCCTTGCTTTTTAGAAAAGAAAGCAGCTTAATAGATGACAATGCCAACTTGCATTCCCATCAGCTCAGGGCCTTTTTACTACCTTTCCTTACCAGTATGGAACATGGTATCACTGCAATATTGTGACTTGCAAGAAATATACATTTGGTCATTCAGAAGACTGAGAAGAAATACACATTTTGCATCTTTTGAGTTTGGCTAAAACTGGGAAACAGTTAAGTATCAGGCTCCAGGTATATCTAGGCATGTACAGACTCTGCCAACTTGGGGAAGAAGCTAAACAAAGCCAGCCACCATAAAACCACCAGGAATGGAACTTGATTAATCACAGCTCCCCTAACTTTTTACCTGATTTGCATGTTCTTGCATCAGTTGGTATCCTACTGGACTTAGAATGCTAATTTGCATGTCTTTGTGTGACCACTGGGAGCACAATCCAAGGCTGTCTTGAGTCTGTGCGTCCACACGGCAGTCCTAATAAAACCCCAATAATTGTCTATATTCTGCTTCAAGCAGGTCTTTCTCATTTATTGGCCAAATGACTAAATACATTTCTTATTACTTATTTGGTCTTCAATCACAGTTCTGACTCACAGCTTGTTGAAAGTCTTGGATTTTCCTAAGGGTTAAGAATGATAATGGTGTCTTTTGTTACGTTAATGAAGTGACTTTTGGGGAGGCAGCTAAGGAACCAGTGCAAAGGTGATATGATTAGAGGGTTGGAATGTCCACTCTCACCCTCTGACCCCTGAGGAGGGGAGGGAGGTTACAGGTTGAATCAGTGACCAGTGAGTTAATCAGTCCTGCCTAAATTATGAAGCCACCATCAAAGCCCCAGAAGAGGGGGCTTCAGAGAGCCTCTGGGTTGGTGACACATGGGGATGCGGGGTGAATGGTGTGCCTGGAGAGGGCATGGGGCTCCTCCCCTTTCCCCAGACCTCGCCCTAGGCACCCATCTGTCAGTTCCTGAGTTTTATCCTTTGTCATAGATCCATGATCTAGTGAGGAGATGGGTTTCCTGAGATCTGTGTGCTGTGCTAGCAAATTAATAGCAAGGAAGGAAGGTACTTGGGACTCCTGATTTATAAACTGTTGGGCAGAAGAGCTGGTACCTATACAGCAGTCATCTGATGTTTGGGGAGGGGTTCCTAGCTCCAGTCTCTTTGAGGCGCAATCTGTGTGAAGCCTCTCAGAAGCTCTGGCAACAACAGTCTTGTCTTGTGTCTTGATATGTGTCTGAAGTGGAGGATGGTCTTGGGAGACGGAGCCCTTAACCAGTGGAGTCTGATATTATCTTTGGGTGGATAATGTCCGAAGTGAGTTGAATTGGACATTCTGTTGGTGTCTGAGAATCGCTTGTTGGTGAGAAGAATCCCACATCCTGCAATTGGACTCAGGGGCACCAATGTCCCTTCCTAGGAATTGTGGCCAAACCAGCAGGTAGAAAATGGTTTCTTGATCTTTAAATCTGCATCACCTTGCTCTCCAGGAAGGTTTCAAGATTTTCTCCTGTGTTCATCACTCACATGTTAATTTCTTCTTTTGTTAATTTCCTGATCTCTGTGGGCTCACAGTAGGGGTGTCTGACTTGTTTAGGTGAGGGCACCTACCCCCAGATCTGGATTGTGTCTGGAGTCCCTTTCTGTTGTATTCGTTTATCAGAGCCAAAAGGTCTGTTTTAAATTGCTGAAATGATACCTAGTCTGAGAATATCTGAGCTGAAAGAGCTTGCAGGGGACATCCATTCCACCTCCCAGTTTTTTAAATGGGGAAACCAGGACCAGAGACGACAAGGGGCAGGTCTAAAGTCACACAGCGTATCTCTCTGTCTCTATCTGCCTGTTTCTTTCTCAGTCATATATTGTTGAAACGTGATCCTTGGAGTGGTTTTGCTGTCTGGAAGCATCTGCTATTCCCTACTCATTTCTCAGGCTAATGACAGAAAAAAAGATTCCCCAACTATCAGTCTCTGAAGAGTGTGGAGGAAGAGGAGCTTTGTCTGCAGGTGAATATTCCTGTAAAGGTAATGACTCTAAAACTCCCTGTGATTCTAAATAGATTGAGGGGAGGTTGTGTCCCTGGTGCTCAGGAGCTACAATGCTGGCGTGTAAATCACATTCAGCCAAAGGGCCTGGGTTTGAGACCCGGCCGGAGTTGGGGCAAAAACCAAAATGGACAATTTAATAAATAAAGGTGTTTCTTTCAAGAAAACCAAAGAAAAAGAATAGAAAAAAACGGAAAAAAAAGAGGTTTCTCTTCCTTCCTTCCTTCCTTCCTTTCTTAAAATGCTTCTTCCTCCTCTCCCTTCCGCTCTAAAAAAAAAAAATTAAAAAATAGACTTAGGAGATGCTGTCAAGTTTCAGCATGTTCAGGGTTTGCTTTAATGAACAGATTAAAACCATTTATGCATAATTTATGATTTTAATGAAAATGAGTAATACAAAAGCTACGTACAAATAATTTCATCCTTAATAAATCTTTTATTTTTAATTTTGTCGTTTCCATGAATTCACTTAGAAAAAAACTTTCACATACTTTTTCAGACAGGACAGGCTAAGGTGTCAGCAGTAACAAGAAATCCTCCAGATTTCAGTGGCTTAAACCTGAGTGCATTTCTTGCCCATTCTGTGTGTCCCACCAGGACTGACCGGCTCAGCTCTGGGAGGCACTGACGGACCCTGACTGATGCAGAGTTATTCCCACATGTGCTTCTTGGTTCATCTTGCCAGGGGAGGCATTATAGCAAATCAGCACTAATTCTTTTAAGGCAAGGATGGGCAAAATGACCTTTGGGCCATATCTGACCTGTCACCTCTTTTCATACATTCTGTAAGGCAGGAATATTTTTTTTTACATTTTCAAATGTCTACAAAAAAAATCAAAAGAAGCAGATTATGTTGTGAGACACAAATTAGATGAGATTTCAGTGCTCATAAGTGAAGCGTATTGGAACAGGGCCACATCCCTTTGATTGCCTATTCTCTAGGCTGCTTTCATGTTGCAATGGTGAAAGTAGTTGTGACAGTGACCACATGACGCAGAAAGCCTAAAGGATGTACTGTCTGGCCTGTGATGGAAGAAGTTTGCTGACCCCTGTTTTAAAGCGCTTTCTTACATGATACACATGCTCATGTTCATTGGCCAGAACACAGCCCTGGCCTTGCCTAGGTTGAGAGACAGAGGAGAACTGGGAATCGTTGGTGAAGGCCCTTAATGACTACCCCATAGACGCAGGGAAGGTGGACTCTCTTGTTTCTGCTGAGATCTCACCAATTGTTAATTAATTGAATCTGAATGAAGGATAATTTATTATAAATGTCTGTCAAAAGCCTGATTTGCTTATGTTCCAGCAGACCTGGCTCTCCCTTGAACGACTGCAATCGATCTGTGATTATTCTCATAACTGCAATTTACAACATGATAACAACAGCTAGAGAAATTTATAAGCAATCCAATGAGCAATTTTAAGAAAAAAAAAAAAAAAAAATCAATTCCAGTTCTCCAGAGTCCAAGGGACATTTAATGCTGTAAATTGTCTGAGTTCAGCTGGAAAGAGAAAAAGAAAAGTATTTATTTTCTTTTTCACCGTCTTCATTAGAGCAAGCGTTAGGTGACCCTTTCATGAGAGGGATGTTTCCCCAACAACACAGGAGGAGGATAAGCAGGCCGCCTCTCCTTCCCGAGACAGCGTAAGCCCCTCCCCCATTTTCATGTAAGATCTACATGGGTCCATTAAAATCTAAGGAGACCAGTAGGTTAATAAGATATGTGCGTAATTGCAAAGAGTGATCTCAAGGCTGATGGATTTAGATCCCCCACATGAGATGTAGACACAGGGTTAGTTTTCCTCCCTGGAACGCTGTGGTGGCTGATACTGGTGTATTTCCATGGCAAGCCAGCAGCAGGGCATTCCCTGCTCTGTGGATGCTCAGACCATAGAGAGCCAGCCTGGGCATCCTGCCGAGGGATTCCAGAGCAGCGGAGACCTATCAGTCAGCCTCACTCAGTTCTGACTGCCTGGAGATATTTCCTCCCTGTCCTCTCTCCTACAGCCGACAATTCTCTTAAAAAATCTCCCGAATGCTCTTGTGCGTTTGCAAACCACGAATACTTGTAATGAATCATCCCCAGAGGGTACCTCTTCAAGAAGTCTTTCAGACTTCCTTATGGTTTTGGCAACTGAGTAATCAGAGGATATAAGAGCCCTTGTTCCCTGCCATAAAATAAGTTTATAGAGATATAATTAGCAATAGTATTATCTTCATTTGGACTTAGCCAGGCTAAGTGTCCTATAAGAGTTGTTTATGAGGTGATATGAATGGTAATGGTATTAATAATGCGATTAGCCAGAAGTATCAATATTTCCCACCACTTAACTGCCTCCTAATGAGCTTGTGTGTGGAGTTCTGGGATGGAGATGAGCTGGTGGATTTATAGAAAGTTGTAAGGAAGTACTTACGAGTCATTAAAAGGAATTTGGTAACTTCAGAATGTAGGGCCCTTGTCTTCCCTGAGTTACTGGCTCAGGCAGCTCACAGATTGCAGGCCCTGAGCCCACCACGCTCTTGACTGCCTCCGGCCTCCTTTGCCTTCCTCCTGTTCCATCACAGCCCACTCAGACTTGCCCCTCCACAGGCTGGGCTGTCTTGCTGCCAGCTCTGGAAGCACTCAGAGCTTGAAACTGGGGGCTTAACATTGTTCCACCTTCTGCTGCATGACTTTGGCTCGTGGACTGTCCCTTGTTCCCAGCAAGAGTGTGACGTCTTTGATGTGGGCGCCATGTCTCTTGTTTTAGTATTTCTTATAGCTACAAGGCAGAAATTGACTTAAATCTTCCCCCCACTCCCCGAGGGTCTCAGCCCTGTGCGTTCCAGTGCACTCTAAGGTCCTTACCTGTCCCTCCCAGAGGCCCCTGGAGCTGTGGGGCCAGAGCTGGGGAGACTTCAGATGCCATGTGGTCTAGCTGGTCACTTGACAGATGGGGAACCTGAGGCTCAGAGAAGTGATCTGTATTTCCAGGTCCCATGTGGTGAGTGGTGGAGTGGTGAACAGAGCTCATCAATCCTAGTTCCCAGGATGAGTGAGAGAGAGGAGGAGAGTCACCAAGAAGCTCCAGTGCCAGTCAGAGCATGGATCAGACCAGGCCCTAGAGTCCAGATTTTCACTTAACTGAGGAAAGCTCTGGGGCGGGAGCTCTAGGACAGGAAACAAGGGGCCTGTGTTAGGGGCTGGACTGAGCCTTCATGCCTGGTCATGAATGAGCCTCAGTTTTCTCATCTGGGAAGTGGGAATGATTTTCTGCTCTGATAACCTTCCCATGTGCTTACAAAAATCACATGGTAGACTTGCTGAGAAAATGCTTGTGTTTCAGAGAGAGAGAGAGAGAGAGAGAGAGAGAGAGAGACACACACACACACACACACATACACACACACACAAGAGGAGGGAGGGGGAGGGGGGGAGAGAGAAAACAGTGAGTAGGGGCCCTTTTCCAAGGCGTGGTCCATGTGGTTGGCAGTGGTGGCCCCCTACTTTCTCCGTGTGTTATCACTCCCAGCCCAGGTCTCTGGCCTGCCTCTGGGAGCTGACTCCACTCAGAAGCATCTTTGGGATATCCTCTGGGAGCAGAGGGCCATGTGGACAGGGTCTCACCCTGGCACTGATAAGGCTGCTACGTTGGGGATGAGCTCATCACCACACCAGCTCCACCTCCCCCACCCTGAACCTTAACTTGGACATGCAAGCCTGAGCACTCAGTGGATACTATCAGTGACTGCATTAGGGCTCTGACAATCACATTAGTCCATTTGTCCCACTGAAGTGGGCACACGCTTGTTGATCTTATCATTGGAGCTTGCTTTTGGGGGGTTGTGTCCGGAGGTTCCTCAGAGGGTGTCCTGAGGGCAGAGCTGGGCTTCCCCTCGTCTGTATCCAGTCTGCCCCCTGCTCTTGCCAGTGGGTGCTCTGGCTCTCTGCAAGGGTCCCAGACCTCATGGGAGCCTAAAACCAGGGTGGGTTGCTGGGTCCCCAGGCCCAGAGGGCCTTCTACTGCCAAGGCGAGTCAGTGCCAAGGACAGAGGGTCCACAGATGTGAGGGTGGAGGCCTGGAGCAAACCCAGCAGGCATTTTCATGAAGACTTTCTTCCTCAGGCTTGGCAGCCACACTTGCGACACAGCCTCTTTGAGGAGACGCGACTCGTGGAAAGAATAGGCATGAGGTTCTTCCATCATTTTCCAGGCTGGGACCTTTGAGAACCAGCATTTTGAACTTGTCTCTTCCATTCTGGGTCTGGCAAGGACAGCAGAAGCACTGGGCCGTCCTGTGTCCTTGCACAGCACCAAGAGAGCATCTGTCAGCTTGAGAGCTCCTGAGCATCTGGGGACCGTGTTCCATTCCTCTCCATACTCACCTTGGCTGACACAGTAGGTGCCTAATACACAGATGGTGTTGACTGAAAGGCACACAGAATAAAGGGTTGTTGGCTTTGGTCTTTGGTGCCAGACACAACCAAGAAATGTTTGAGTCTCTTCTTGACTGAATGTGAAAACTCCCTCTGAGTCTCACTTGATGGGGGTAACCCCTTCCCAGGGTCCCAGGTCAGGTTTGTGGGAGGAGTGGGCAGCCTGGAAGCTCCACTTCTCCCCACACTCCCCTTTGACACCAGGGCTGCCTGTCCATTGTATATGGCCTCTCTTAGCCCCACTCAGATCCTATTATGCCAACATAAATTGAGTTACAGCATCAAAAACGCTTAGTTTAGTGAACCAAGCACTTTATATTAGTTACTACATCTGTCTTGTTATTTTGCGCCATCCTTGCTAGAAGCTTGTCCTCGAGGAGAAAGCTGTAAAGACTAAGTGATTTATGAAGTCTGTTTGGTTCTTTTGGTTCTTTTCAAATGGGATAAACAGTGGTGTGGGGCTTCAGGATTTGCATGGGAAGAGACCTGAGGGTTCTGTGGTCTCATTGGTCTGGGAGGAGCTTGGTGCTGGAAGCCCCATAAACAACGGGGCGGGGCCTTGAGTGGTTTTTCTCAGTAACCCAAGTGGAGGCGCAGCCGGTCACACATAGTTCGTTCTCACAGAGTAGAAGCAGGGATGTGAGAATTACTGAGACTGCATCTGTCAAGTTTAAAAAACAGCACTTCTCCACTTACAAAAGTATTACTGTATCCATTGTAGAGGATTTGGGAAATAAGATGACAAAGTACAGTGAAAAATAAATCCCAAATCCCACTGCTAAGGATGAAACACTGAGGATTGCACTTTAGTATGTGACCTGCTGGAGACTCTGAGGGGTGTGCATGTGTGTGTGTGTGCATGTGTACGTCTACATACATATTTGAACTTTTAATGAGCAATGGATCAAATGTGTATTTGCCTGTTAGCCTCACAGCTATGGTGTCTTTGGTTCCCCAGAAAGAGGACTGACCTGTGAGCTCACACAAAGACCTTGCTCTGCAGTCATCTTCTTCCCTAGAATCACTGCAGGGTGACTCGGAGCTGACCACATGTCACAACATCCAATGCTCTGTGCCCACTGGGGGCTCACCTGGGAGGGAGTGGGGACTGAGAAGTCTGTGGCTTCCCTCAAAGGCTCTATCAACTGAGAAATACCAAGGTGGCTTAAATCTCTTGGCTGCTTGCCTGCCCAGGACACAGGGACAGACTTCGACATACCCCTGTCTGGCTGACCTCTTGGGACTTGAGGTGAATCCTGATCCATGAGCCCTGCAGAACCCCTCCTGCTCTATTCCCAGCCACCCTGGGGTCATTGCAGGTGACCCCCTGCTGGAGGTTGGCTGTAGGAAGGCACGCGACCAGCCTTGCAGGCAGGGTGCAGAATTTGGTGTGGATGGCATGGAAGAAACTCCTGGCCGTGCTGGCCGGTTGAACTGGTGGTAGAAAATCACCCTGGAGGAATCTACGTATTTCTGTTTTTGCCCTGACCTTAAGAAAAAGCCTGACTTTCTTCTCTCAGTCACTCACAAATGATGTTCAGAGATATCTATCTTGGTATATGAGAGAGTATTTGCTCCATGTCCACTTTCTGTTTTCCCAGAGAAATCAATCCTCCTTGTCAGACACAGAGTTCAGAGGCCCCACCTGCATCGATATCAGCCGAGCTCAGGGGCGGAGTGGGGGAGGCAGGACGCCATGGGGTGGGCATGACTCCTTATTCAATATTCTTTGACCTCCGAGGTCACCCTGACTTTGTTCTGTCAATGGCCCCTCTGCTGTCAGGAAAGGCTGCCCTTGAACATGGCTGAGCGATTAATTACCTGTTGGAGCAGCCAGGGGTGTCTGCACACGGCTGCATTGGGGGCTCGTTTAGTTGGCTTAGTAATTAAAAGCAAACAAAGCTGGGATAGAGAACTACTGGTGTTGCTGGGGGCACCGAGGCAGAAACAAGTGGGAAGGCAGCCAGGTTCCAGACCCCAGGATGACCCGGGATTGCGAGAGGCGACGCGAGGTGTGCTGAGTTCCCGGAGCGGGGGAAGCACGCAACCCAGCGCAGGCGTCTTGCTGGACCCACAAGGTTCTCGCTTCCATCTGAGCCTGGGGTGGGACTGTCACTGAGCATACAGTTGGGCCTTCTGTGGTGAGAGGAGGAGGATGATGCCTGTTCTCAGATCACTGCCCTGCTGTGTCCTTTATTGGAATCAAACCGAGTGAGGCTGACACCCGAAGACAGGGCTGGATTTTAGTTATTTAAGTAAGTGGCAGAGGTGGGACTCAAACCCAGATCTCCTGACCCCAAAACCAGGTTCATTTGACTCTTTTCCATAGGTGGGTTGAATGGGTAGTCCCCCAAAGGTATGTCCATGTTCCTGGAACCTGTAAATGTGACCTTATTTGCAACAACGGTCTTTGCAGATGTAATTAAGTTAAGGATCTTGAGGTGGGGTGACTGTTCTGTATCATCCTGGTGAACCCCGCATCCACTGAAGAGTGTCCTTCTGAGCCAAAGGGCAGAGGGATATTTGAGGCAGAGAGAAGACACAGACAGGAATGTGGCCACAGAGGTGGAGACTGGAGTGAAGTGATCACAAGTTAAAGTGCAGTGGCAGCTGCCAGAAGTTGGAGGAGGCTGAGCAGCTTTTCCCCGAGAACCCCTGGAGGGAGGTATTGGGGCCCTGCTGGATTTGGGGCTTCTGGACTTCAGAACAGCGAGAGGATGCATTTCTGTTGGTAAAAACCACTCAGTTTGCATCAATTTGTTAAGAAGTCCCAGGAAACTCATACAAGGCAGACCTGGACCTGTCAGGGGTTGGGGGCTTTCAGTCCTGGGCGATCATAGTGGCATCTTTTTGGACATCAAGGAAATCCTGAGGGGTGTGGCCTGGGTGTGGAGCCACTTGGCACCATCTGAACCCATCTGTCCAGGTCTCATGACACCCTTGCCATTGAAAGCTGCGATGGCGTTGGTGTCCTCTGCATGCTGGTCTCCAGGTTGGCCGCACATAGGAAAGCTGACCTGGAGCTGCAGTTAGTTTCTATGAGTGGATTTGGCTTCCTTAGGCTCTAGGCTGCCTGTTTCTTGCCAAGAGGTAGTGGCAGGAAGTTGGGGCTGTGTCGGTTTTGTTGCCTGAAGTGGCCGGGTCCCTCCCCAGCCTTACCCTCCGGTGAGGGTTATAAATAGCGGCCAGGGATGGCTGAGTGCCTCCAAGTGGTTGGCTGTTCGGTGCGGGAGGGGAGACAGTGGGACGCTGGGGGTCACTTCCTCCTCTCTGACAGTAATCAGAGAAGGCAGATGTCTCCGACAGCTGGGGCTAATGGGCTGTCAGATAGGCCGGACCAGCCAGGGCATCCTCCGTGCTCCCTGGCACAGGTCCAGCCCAGTCCTGGGGAAATGAAGCCTGGGGCCGATGAAGAGGCTCTGCCCCTGCTTGACAGCACTGTGCCCCTTTGCCCACCCAATGCCTCACTGGGTTGAGGGTCTGCTCTGCCCATCTGGACAGTTTTCTTTTTCATTTGTGGCAAATGGACATTTGAATTATTGATGAGAGATTAAAACTAGGCTAATTCAGTTCAATTTCTCCAATAGACAAAACTATTTATAATTAACCCAGAAGCAAAGGTCAATGCAGTAGTAAATGGCTGTGGTGACTGAGGAATTGCAATGAGGTCTAGTTCGTGTGAAGGTGGAATTTGTGCCAGAACCGTCAGGAGAAGCGCTTTGAAGTGAATTCATGATTCAGGACCAAAGGGAGATGCTACCTCAGTGACCTTCATCTCAGCCTTGGGACAGCTTGACAAAGGGTTGTCTGGGCTTGTTTCTTGCGTAGGTGGTCCTGAAGAGAGAGTGAGCTGCTGGTCTCTGGGACGTGCGTCTTCCGAAGAGCATGGGAGCCGAAGTTAGATCTGAGGCCTGCTCTGCTCCGGAGTCCCCACATCACCTAGTGTTTCTGTCTGTGAGTGAGGCGGTGGGACCGGCCCCTGATTCTGCCCTGTGCTTGTAATAGGTGATGACAGGGAAAGGCTGGCCAGTGCCTGAACTGTGTCTCTGTTTTCAGATACCCAGTGTTCCATGAACCCCCTATTTTTGACTTGTCTGTGGTGTTGGGAGTTTGTCTGATGGCGGTCCTGGATGGAGGTGCCATTGAATAACCTTGACAGGCGAAAGGACTCAGCCATCTGGTGGGAGAGTCGTGGTTCCTGCCTGCTGGGGTTGGGCCACCTGGTCCGCCATGTGCTTTGGGCAGGAAAAGCTAAGCTGGGTTCTGTGGGCATGAGAGTCGTGAGGAGCCGGCACACAGCAGACACTTCCAGCATGTCCGGAAAGGCGCCCGGTCTTCTGGTTTCCCTGGAGCTGAGCGATGCAGAACTCTTGCTTATGCTGGTAGAATTCATTTGGGTATTCATCTGTGAGCCCTAGAAGTGACTTTCAGCTCTCCGTCTAATAGCAAAACCCTTAGAAATGAAACTTGATGAGGAAATTCATTAGCTAACACTAAAACAGGTGGCTACTCTGTCGTGTGTGGTTGGTCCTTCCCATCTGCCCTTTGTCTCCTCTAGGGACAGGCTGACATCTGTGGTACATAAGGGCCTCTCTCACACTCATCACAGGGTGTGCTAATCTTGATCAGAAAACTGCTCGTTGATAGAGTCACCCCTCATGTGACTGCAGAGGGATTTGAGACTCAGAGTGGCACAGCCTGGCCCCAGTGTTGCAGGGGCCTCCTGGTCAGTAGGGCTTTCCTGGCCTATAGCTTGGTGGGGGAGCAGGGAGAGAGACTGGGGTCCCATCTGTGACACTGTGCTGCCTCACTAGGGGCTTCTCTCAGTCCTGCTGGGTGTTGGGTCTCTGGTTTCTTGAGTATCTGGTCTCCAGTAAGCTCTCCTCACTGTGCAGCGTGTCCCCCTATGATAGTGTCAGGGAGCCTGGCCTAACCCCTGGAGGGGAGCAGAGGGGACGCGAGAGGTGTCCTATCCTGAGCAATTTGATGGAGCTCAGTCACAGTCCTTTGGGACTGCTCTTCTGATGTATTCCTTTCAACTTGTTTCTTGAGAGGCTGAAGCTGATTTGGAAAGAACTGATGGGGACATAGGGGTGGCCCAGGGGCGCCTGCTGCTGATCAGCTCTTGAACTCTACTTTCTGCTTGTCCTCACTTGTTCTCTTGACTTTGTAGAAACTCTTGGTTTTTGACTTGACTGTCGTCCCCTGAATACTACGACACTTAATGAGCTTCTGATGTGCCTTGTGCTTTCCCTTTATTACTTCAGTTGCCCACGGCGTGTTTCTGTGCCCAGACCTGCGCGTGTGAACTCCTTCAGTGCGGAGAAACTGCCTGCTGTCTTCAGTGCAGCAGCTCAGATGAGACTGCAGTAGATGTTGTTTAAAGGATAAAAGAATGAATGTACGAATGAATAATATTTTCTCCCAAGTATCTGCAGACCTTTGGCCTTTCTCTGGGAAGTTCTTTCTCTGCCCGCCTTCTCCTTTTTGGGCCTATTTTTGGCTGAATTTAAAATGGTTGGTGGTTCCAAAAAAGGATTTCAGCATCTGTTGGAGGACTATAACACTGTTTCTTAAAGATGGGATCCATATCCTTTTTGAAATCCCAATGCCTTCTCAAGGCAGTATTTCTGTTGTGTTTCCATGACGGTCCCTGGAAAAACACCCACAGCCTCCCTGCTTCATGTTGGACCAGGGTTATTTCACACAGCTCCACTCTCACCTCTTTGGGTTTCTGCAATTTTGAGGTCAGCTCTTAGCTTTCAGTAATGAGGAAATAAACAACGCTGCTGTGTGTGACCTCTGGTTTTAATTGGATTTGAGAGCAGTTTGGAATGAATGAATGAAGTTCCTGGGCTCTTAGAACAAGCTCTTCTCATAATGAGCTGAAGCTATTACATTAATATCCTGAGGACCTCTTCCTTCCTCTGCTCAGATTGTTTGCAGACACTGGTCAATGCTGCATATAAATTGAGGTCTCAAAAGGCTAAATTAACAATTAATCGGAAGCATCTCTAAGCCCTCAAAATGGAAATAGTCCCTCGATTAAAGGAGGAAATCTTCCTTCAGAGACCTCTTTTTATTGAAGATGTGCACCTTGGACACATCCAGGGGGGCTGGAGCGAACTCCTGTTTATAAGGGTCTGAAGGGGAGAGGAGTGTTCATACATCAAAGACATAATTCTTAGCGTTTTGTCACATCAGCTTTCTTCTTTCTGTGAGCACCGCAAAGTCTTGGAGGAAAAGTCACCTTTGTCATTCAAGGAGTGCAGCAGGCTGGATTTAGAAAGGTGTATGAGTGTGACCCCAGAGTCACTTGTCTCCAGTCTTCCCTTCTCAGCTCCTCCCCTCAGATTCTGTAGAACACGTGGCATCTGATAGCCCTGCCTGTCCTGGTTCGTCACTCCTGCACCGTCAGCTCCGGCTCCTGGACTCCTGGCTGGGTGTCTTGTCTCCATTGTCCACTCCCAGGCACTCTGAGAAGCTGGCTTGTAATTATCCTGCTCAGGAATCCTCAGTGACCCCCTCTGTCCATTGAATGAGGTTGGTGCTCCTTCCCTGACATGGGGGTTCTATGTGACATCGCACCCCTGCTCTTTCTCCCAAAGGTGCCCAGATCTCACTTGGATGGCTCTTCATACAGTCTTCCCAACTGCTCCCTCTTCCATCTCTGAATTCCTGCTTCCAAACAGTTGCTCCTCCTATTTCTAGGGTGGCCCGTATTATTGATTGTCCAAACCAGCATTGTTGTGATGATGAAAGGTGACACTTGTCACAAATATGCTGGGACAATAGGTGTAACCTGGACAGACCCGGGATACCAGGACATGTGATCATCTTGGCTAGATCCTGCTCTTGTTGCCTTTCACTTTTCATGTCCATTCTCCCCTCTCACTAAAGTCGGCTCAGGTCTTCCATGTCCCGATGGTTCACTTATAGGGGGAGCTTCTCTTGGGAAGTCTGAGTTTCCAAGTCTCAGTTCTAAGATTTCCTCCTCTCTGGCTACAGAGACCTTTTATTCTCCCTCCTCTGTGCCTTGTCACCTGGGTAACAGGTAGGGACTGGAGCAGGAGCATGGCTTCTGCAGTGGTAAGGGTCCTTCCTGGTAAGGCCAAGACTTGGACCACAGGTAAGGGCCAGAAGTCATTCAGTTACATGATGCTGCGTGTCGTGGTCATTTGCCATTCTTCTTGGCATTCCCATGTCTGAGCCCCTGAGGGACTTTCCCCTTTGGGAGACAGTCTGTCTCCTACTACATGCAGTGGAAGATGCCAGGTACTCACTTTCTGGATTCCTTGGCAACCAGGGGGCAGGAAGAAACCATCTGGACTCAGGCCTGGTAGGGGTGGCAGCGGGTGGTGTCATGTCCTGGTGGCAGCTCCAGCTGAGGTGTCCGCACCCGGTCATAAGCAGCAGCGTCTCAAGCTGGTTGTGGAGCAGATGTGGAGCTCTGGAGTGTGTCTCCTCCGGCCCTCTGGGGGGCTAGTCAGCATCCTCCATCACACAAAATGTTCACCGGGAACGAAGTAGAGAGAAAAAAATCGTATCACGAACCCGAGTCACCAAGCAGATTCAGCAACTATAAAACTTTGTTCCACTTTCTTTTTGTTTTCTCTCCCTCACTCCCCCTTTCTTCCTTCTGTCTAAAGAATTTTAAGACTATTTTTACTCCAACTACTTCAGTATGAATATCTGAAAAAGATAAGGACATTTTCTTACATAACCCGATGATTTATATCCTAGTAACATTAACAGTAATTCCTAATATCATCTACTCTTCAGCCTGTATTTCCCTGATTATCTCAAATGCGCCTTTAAGAATGGTGGTCAGTGTCCACCCCAGGTCTGCTCTTGACGTAGTTTTTCTGTGTCGGACTCGTCTTTCACCGTAGAACCCCCAGGTTGTTGGCTTGCTTGGCCGAGAGCAGCAGTCTGTGCCTGCAGAAGACCTTATGTGTTGGATTTGCCTGGTACTTGCTCCTCCTCTCTGTCTATCTGGATTTTCCTGCAAACAGGAAATTGATGGGGAGTCTCAATTAGATTTAGGTTTCACTTTTTTGGCCAGAAAATTTGGCGACGATAGTGATTACTCTGTGTTACGTTTGAGGCTCATAGTTGGGGTTAACAATTTGATCAGTGGGTTCGGTGGTGGCAGCTGAAATTGTGCATCACCAACTGGGCTTCTGCCCTTCAAACAGCGGATCATCGATGGAGGCTGGCTGGGCTCCATGTGAATATCCAGTTCCTCTTTAATTGTTCACAGCTTCCACTGAGCATCGCTGTCAGCCAGTGGTCTTTAATGCATTTCTGTTCAGCTTAAATCCACTGGTGTCCTTTACTTAGAGAGAATAATAGTAAACAATTTTAAAATTTGTTAAAAAAATCTTAACAATTGGCTGATTTATAGAAAAGTATGATATCAACTTGTGGAAAGTTTAAAAAAAAATAGAAATGCTTCAGTGCTTTCTTACATGAAACCTCAGCTAGTACAAATCTCTGCTTGGTCATACTGAGCTTGAATAGAATGCTCACCTTTTATTGTATTTGTTGTGACAACACTAGACTCTATAAAGGATTCAATCTCCAGATGTCAGTGGCTTAATCCAATACAACCAACTTGCCTACCTTTCTCCTTCCCTTCCCTCCCTCATCCCTCCCTTGGTTAGCAGGTAGCTTTTTCTCCTCCTCTTCCTTCAAAAAGGATGGAAGGGAGAGGAGAAAGAAACATCTTTATTTAGTTAGATTTTTTTTCACCCAGCACTGGGCTGTGCACTCGAGACCTTGAACTTTACATGGTCTACATGTCAGCATCTTAGACGCCTGAGCCACAAGGGCACACCCACCTGTAGTTCCTTATTCCATTGGTGAGGTGGGCATTTGGTCCCTGGTCAGTTCTAGATGCAAGAAGTGCTGGGGAATGGCTCCCCTTCCTGGGAAGCCACTTTCCAGGGACAGTTTCAACACTGTTTCAGAGGGAGACTGTTTTCATGGACATTTCTGTCACAGCTGTTTCTGGGTTTGTCGGGAGCCTGACTTTAGTGATGGTTATATCCCTGTACATCTTCCTTTGGTTGCAGTCTGAGTGTGGAACTCTCATTCAGCTTGTTGCTCATCTAGCTTCTCTCAGATTCTCCTCTCAATGTCCCTTGTCCTAGGGAGGATCTGGTTATAGCTCAGGTTTGGCTAGAAACAGAAAAGGAGATTACACCCTCCTTGTGGAAGGTATGATGCCATCGGTTATGAAAGACATTTTGTTACTAATCAGAAGGAAGTTCTTTGCCCTAAAGAGAAGCCCTTTTCCCTTTCATCAGAGCTTTTACAATTGAACATTTTAAATCTTTCTTTCCTAATCTCTTTGTGAAGTCTTCAAAATTTGACAACAACCTACAACATAGTTTGTACTTGTAAAGGGAAGCATGAAAATCTTTTCAGATAACATAGCTTTTGAGTAAAATCAGTGACATCATTTCCTGGCAAATCTCAGGCTTCCCCAATTACGGCCCTTTTCTGAGAAGAGCACCGCATTTTCTAGAACCCAGTTTTCATTTATCCTGTGCATGGTGCTATTCTCTAATAAACTGCCTGTTTCCCCCTCCAACAAGTTGAGCCGTCCCCAGTGAGAGGGGATAAGAGATCGCATGTCCTGGCTCCTCTCCTGTCCCTCACTAGGACTGGCCACAGCTTTTGCGGGTGTGTTGCTAGACTGTTCTTCACTTGCTCAGAGAAGAATGGCTCATGAAGCCTAGATGCCAGTGCTTACGAAAGCTCAGACGGCATGAGATTGGGGCTTCGGCAGTGGTTGTGCCGTGGGGACCCTGTGTGATATACTTCTCCCCGTAGAGAAGCTGTTTCCTCTCTGTTGTACAGGGGCCAACAGATTATGTAGCTGACAAACCACAGGCACTAGGACCCAAACTGAGTGACTGTGGAGAAGTTCCACAGGAAAAATGTGCCTTCAGTGGGCTGGGGACGAGGAGGCAGCTCCGGTCTGACAAGCCTTTAGTCTGGCTGTGCGTCCTACCCCCAGGGAAGAAAATCCAGGCCGCAACCAGGAAGACTCTCCTGTGCCTCTGTCTGATGGCTCTATAATGGCATAAACAATGACAAGTTCCATAAACGTCACAAATGGAGAAATTTGCCTTGAAGTTTCTTCTGGGATCTAATTTAAAGGAACATCTTGGTGAAACCGAGGTCATAAGGGAAGCAGAAATGAGAGGAGAGAAATGTGGTGTGACAGCTGAAATTCCCAGCCGCCCCCAGGCAGGCTGTGCCTGGCTTTGTGGGGAAGGGCTCCCCGAGGGAGGTCCCCCTGGGTGCCAAGGGCCCTGGAGGAGCCTCAGCAACAGTGACCCCTAGAGCAGAGCCGTGCTGAGCTGAGAAGAAGACTGGGAGTGAGAAGACCAGAGTTCGAGTCACAGCTAAGTCCTTTATGATAGTTGTGTGACCTTGGGCAGCGAGAAGGCAGCATTTCCTCGTCTGAAAATGGAGCTGAGGGTGATGCCCAGTCAGGCTGCTCTGGGGATTAAATGCGGTCACGTCTCAAGGGCTAGAGCAGGTGGTCACGTGGTCAGTTGCTTAATAAGGAAGTGCTGACCTGGGGAAGTTAACATTGGGGCCTCTCGTCTGAATATATTCTACCTGTTCAAGGTTTTAGTTAGGTTTTTCCTTTCTGGAAAAAAAAAAAAAATCAAATACAGACCTTTCTCTTTTCGAAAATCAGAGTTGAAAATTTGAAGTTGGGAGGCAGGTGTGCTCATCTAGAACAATGTGTGTGGGCAGCCCAGTTTCATCTTGATTTTTGAGTGTATTTGGATGTGAATTTCTGGGGTTGCCTAAACCTGCCTGCAGCTCCAGCGCTGCTTGAGTTTAGCAAATAAAGACAGATATGTATGTGAAAGCCTGCGGATGCAAGGTCCCCTCAGCGTTCACTTGATTCTGCAGAAAAGGGGCAAGTTCCTGGTATGGGTTCTAGGAGGGTCCTGTGAGCTCAGCAGGGACACCGCCCGGCATCTCAGCTGCCCTCAGTGCAGGTGTCTGGCAGAGAGAGGGGGCCTGGAGCAGGGGTGTTACTGGAGCCTGCTGTGTAAAGACACTTGCCAAGGGCCCTGCTCCCACTGGCTATTCCTGTCTCCGCCCAGCTGGTGGGAGACAGAGTATGGGCCTGTTTAGTTTCAAAGCGGGGTTGACTTAGTCTCTTGCTCTCTCTGGTTCCTATTTTAACTGAGCCCTACGGCGCGTGTCCTCAGGGCTGGAGGGCGGTGTTCACTGTATGTGTGAGACAGGAAGCAGGAGGTAGGGACTGAAGCATCCAGAAAGGACTGGGGGAGCTGTGTGTGAGGCGGGCGTGTGGGTGGAGGGCTGGGAGAGCTGTTGATCTTCCTGGAAATTGTGTGTGTGTTCTTCAGAAATATCTCTTCCTAGAATTTGTTGGAAGAAAGGGCTAGATAGGGGGCTTCAAGCCAAATTCCTTGTGGAGATGAGTGGGGTTTCTCTTTATGCCTAGAAGCCGAGGTACAGCGGCTCCTTCTAGAAGAGGAGTCTGGCTAGAGAAGGGACTAGGTGTGGGGTGGAAGAAGGGGTGCCCAGACCTGTTTTGAAGGCAATGACACTTGAATCACCCCCGGACTTGGTGGAAGCCGTTTGCGGCCCCCTGTGGCTCGGGAGATGTTGCAGCTGTCACACCACACTCCCTGAGTGGGCCGTGGGAGCTGAATTTAATTTCACGTCCACCGGGAGACTCCGGCATTGCTTCCGTGGTGCGGAATCATTATTTACAATGAAGCACTTACAGAGAAGTAGTAAAGTTAATGGAGGTTTCCAAGGAATTAGCCGTGTTCCACTGCACGGTGATGCAGCTGGCTCCCTCCCCGGTAGCCACATCAGGCAGATAGGAGGTACGGGGAACTAGTGGAGTCTGGGGGGAGGCTGACATTGGGAGGGACCCAAGGCGGTGTGCTCTGGGCCCAAGACTGGACTATTCCTGGTCAACAGCCCCCACCCATATGCTGTGGGGTCCCAGGGGCTCCTGGCAGAGTAAATGCTGGGAACCCCACTGCCCATGGTTGGCTCCTGCTGCCGCTGTAAGAAGTGCTGGGAGCTGGGGTGTGCAGAGGGTGACATGGGTGTCAGTCCACACTCTGAAGGGGTGACCAGGCCGCACCATGGAGAAGGTAAGTCCTCGGGTAGGCCACGTGCCGTGAGCTACGAGAGCTGCGTTCTCTAGGGTCAGCGTTGCCTGTTGCCCCTCTCAGGAGGCCGGGAGCAGGAAGGCAGGGATTCTTGTCTTCTCTCTTCTCCTCCTCCTCCCACTCATGGAGTGGGTGGCGAGGGGGCAGTCCTGTGGTGGCTTCCTCCATGTTCCCTCAGCCTCCAGGTCCTGTCGGGTCATCTCTCAGCACTGGGGGAGATGTTGCTTTCTTGAATTTTCCCATCTCTGCTCTGGTGAAGTGATTTGCTGTGTCAGACCTCCTCTGTGGAACCCAGAATTGTTTTGGTTGCTCTCACTGGACTCTGACTGATGCAGTGGAGCTCCTGTGGATCACAACAAGAGAACCGCCTTGGAATCAGAGAACCCCAGCCTCCACTTCCTCATCTGTGAAATGGGGGTGATAGTAGACTCTGCTTCACGGGCTTGTCGGGAGGATGTGTTCCACATGGTGAGCCAGCGGACAGCGATGCCGCCTGCGGCTGTGTTGTTTTCTCAGGTTGGCCGAGGGAGAACAGGTGACACCACAGGAGAGGGTGGGCCGAGGCCCTGGGGACTGGCCGTCTCACCATCCTCTTGTAGCTTTGCTTAGAGCTGAGCGCCCAGGGCTGGCCTGGCAGGAGGGCACCATAAGTGTGGCCTTTTCTCCCAGTCTCCAGGGCTCAGCTAAGTGCAGACAGGTCAGTGCCTCAGTCTGAAGCATCACTAGCTGCGTGGCTTTTAAAATCTACTTAGTCATTCATTTTGCCTAATTAGCCAATGACCTAACACCAGCCTATAATGTTATTTTCCGCTCAGAATGACACTCCCGGGGCTTGAAGAGCTGGAATATTTTATCTGCCGTTCGATGGCCACACTCCCCAGCACTTGCTTGCTCAGACCCTGCAGAGGGAAGGCCCCACCCTGGGAGTTATCTGAGAGTCGCAGGGCCTGGGAGTCAATCGATAGCCATCCTTCAGGCCTTGTGGAGTGCTTCGTCAGCACCCCCATTGTAAATGGCTTTCGCTGGACTTTTTATCTCCAGAAGGAGTTAGAATGAGCAGGTGGAGACTTGGCAAACCTTGGAGGGGTCTGAATCAGCAGAGTTGAGACGAGCATCCTAAGCAGGGAAGCTGGACTGCAGTTTGGCCTCCTGACTGTACTCTCTTGGGCCCTGCCTTTGCCCTGGGTGGCCTTGGGGACCTGGAGCCAGGGACCTCGTGTGTCCAGAAAGCTCCTGAGACCCAGAGTCTGGTATCTATCTTTCTTCTTTTGACTTGTTTCACTTAGCATCATCCCCTCTAGTTCCAGCCATGTAGATTCAAATGACTGGGCATCATCTTTTCTAAGGGCTGTGTCATATTCCATTGTATGTATGTACTACATCTTCATCCATTCATCTGATGTTCATTCATTCATTTTTTAATGATGAGAAGCTTAACTTTCTGTTCTTCTAAGTATCAGAATGTTTTCTCCCCAGAGCCTCACAAAGAGGGGAGAGGGAAGTCCTTGTTTCTCCATTCCCGTGTCTTTTTTGGCCATTACCTTTCCAAGCTGACCTCTCTCTTGTACTGGTTGGTATCACTCCCTCCCACGGTGGGCAAAGGGCACTGGCAGGGAATAAAGATTACCCATCCAAACCCCGGCTCCACCCCTCACACCTGCCCAGTTTGACTTTCAAAGAAGAACACTGGAAGACTTTGCCTTTCAAATCATGTATAGCTTCCTTACAGGCTTAGGGAGAGAGGCACATCTTATCTGCTCTTCCATGTCTCCTCCCCACCCTCACATTTCTGCTCAAACCCCGCTGCCCTCTGAAAAATACTCAGTGTATTCGATTCAATTGAATTTCTTGTTCTTCCTGGGCCGCATTCACTCTGAGCGGCTATAGGGTAGGACGATTAGTGTCAGGTTATGAGTTCTCACTTCAGCAGGCTATTGCTGTCCTTAATAGTCACTGTCTCTGGTATCGCCACCCTCTTGTGTGGTGCTCACCCCAGGACAATAAGCTTGTTGTAGGAGATGTGGGTCAGCCAGGGAGGTGATTTGTTCTTAGAAAGGTGTGTGATTCCAGTACAGGTGTAGCTTTCCAAATGCATGTCTGGTCTCTTAGGAATGGAACTGCTCTCACCTAGTGCCAGTGGCTTGTAGGATTCAGTAATTCTCCCACTAGAAGCAGATCCCTGCTAAAGTCACTTCATAAACAGTGAGAGTCTCTTAGTGGACCTGGAGCAAAGAAAGCCTGGAGATTGATGACAGGAGTGCCTTGGGGGCAAGGCTGTTTCTGCTCCTACGGTTTACACATCAGTGATCGTGAGACACCGGAAGGAGAAAAAGAGGGAATATGAATGCTGACTCTGTGTTTGAATCCTAATGGAGGAAAATGTGCAGTGTTTAAAAAGGTTAAGCATATGCGAACAAAATACATTCCAGATTTGACACATGCTTTTTCTCAAGTCTGCTACAGATGAAGTTCTGTTAGTCTAGAGCCATACTGTCCCTGCAGCAGCTACCGGCCGCCACCAGCCGAGTGTGGCCAGTGAGCTCAAGCGCTCATCCAGACTGACATGCTCTGTAAAGAGTATGAAATACTCACACTGGAAGACTTTGTATAAGATATGTAGCAGATCCCGTTAATGTTTTATATTGATTGAATTGATAATATTTCACATTGAGTCGTTAAATAGAAGATATTATTAAAATAAATTTCTCCCGTTTCTTCATTCCTTTTTAAAATGCGGCCACTAGACAATTCAGAGTTCCCCGGGGGACTCACATTTGTGAATTGCATTTCCATTGGAAAAGGAGGTGTGAACTCTCCCCCTGTTGGACAGGGCTGATGTTCTAGAGAGAAGGACGACTCTGTGGTTGAGATGCTCGCTGGTCATCTCAACGTCTCCTGTGCTGGGGTCTGCTCTTCCCGGAAAGCCAGTCAACAGTAGGTTGATGAGATGACCCAAGGGGAGCCATGTCCATGTGTAACCCTGGTGAGTTTGTGGTTTTTTTTGTGGCCCTTTTATTTTATTTTATTTTTTAATTTTGCTACCTTGTAGGACTCAGCGTCACAGAGCTCAGAAATAGTCAACAAACATAACGTTTATTTATTTTAGTAGTCTAATTGGTCAATTTCATTCTTACAGGATATGGGTTAGGAATTCTGAACCTTCTTTGTTGGTTGAACAGATAAGTAAATAACATGGGCATTAAGGACAATCCGATTTCGTATTGTTAGAGACATAAGCCATAAATAAGGAAAGGAGGAAGTCTAGAATGAACCACAAAATTGAAGCGTGACATATCAATATGAAGTCCAAGTTTATTATTACCAATTTATAACACAGATAGATTAATTAAAAATACCTATGGATATGTGTGAGTCGATATGCACGCATTAGGATTCTCCAGTGAAAGAAAGCAGGGACTCTTAGATACCTGGTAGATTCCACAGATAAGGCTGAGAAAATTCAAGGTGAGCCTGGGGCATCTTGTGGTTACAGAATGTCAGGAAATGCGGGAAGCAAAAAGGGTAGGGGGAAGGAAGGAGGAAGGGAGCGACGGGGGACAGAAAAAAAGGAGCCAGCTGGACGAGTTCTCAGAGGCTAACATAGAACAACGTCCAGCAGACATCTGTTAAGCACCTTCTAAGTGCTGGGTCCTGTCCTGGCCGCGAGGATATAGCAGTGGACCCTGCAGGTCAGCTCCTGTCCTCCTGGAGTTTCCATTCCAGCAGCGGCAACAGACAATAAGCAAATAGATAAATAGATGAGTAAGATGATTTAGGCATAGGCTGACCATATGTACTCTTTTAAATGGGAGAATACCATTTTTTTCCCCTATTTTCTCAACTCGTTTTCATATAAATGTTGTCTTGTCCCATTTTTAGTAAACCAGGGCTGTCTTTAATGTGGGGGAAAAAGGACGGTTGAGTTGCCCTGGGCCCCGTCTGTTGAGGGGGTCCTCAAACAGCTGCCCCTTTTGTCCCACATTAAAGACGAGCCTTGCTGGTGCTGACTACGGCGAGCTATGGCCTCTGCCACTGTTCCACACCCCTCCCCACCCCCGTGAGGAAACAGGAGCCATGGGGAGAGGATCCCTGTGTGGCCTGGCTGCTCTTCTCCTGTTGGGATTACTCTGCCCCATCTGTTCCCTTTAGTCACTAGTGCATCCCAATGTCCTGTTTTTGTCTCAAGGAAATATCGTCAGCCTACTAGCACCGATGATCACATCATAAAATAAATTAGGGACATTGAGTCAGAAATGATGGAGGAGGGAGTGGGGAGCTGTTTTAATTTGGGTGATCTGGGAAGGCTTCTCAGAGGTGATTTTTAAGCTGGGATTTGAATGACAAGGCACCCAGAGCCTGTCGTGAGGAGATTCAAAGGTTGAAGGCTCTGCAGAGGTAACGGCTAGAGCAAAGGCCCTGAGACTTGGCCCAGTCCATGCATTTGCAGTCTGGGAGAATATGAACAGGAGTACTGAGATAGGAACTGAGATTGGAAATATGTCAGGGGCCGTGTGGCTCACTGTAGAGAGTTTGGACTTCAGTGTAAGAGTTTCAAGCAGGAGCGACTCCATTATTTGGGCTCCTCCGTGAAGGATGGACAACAGATTGATAAGCATTGACATAGTGGGGGTGGTATGATCAGACAGGTCATGGTGAGTGAACTGGAATGACCCTGGGGAGGTGAGAAGAGATTTATTTTGGAAGTTGAGCTGCCTGGGGATCTGATTGTTTGATTGGGGGCTGGGGAGGGAGGGAGAGACTTTATGGATGACAGCTAGGTTTTTATTCTGAGCAACTGGAGTGATAGATGATGGTATCCTTTGCTGAGATGGAGAAGCCCGTGGGAGGAATGAATTTTGTAACAAGTGGAAATGATAAGAGTCTCGAGAGTCCAATTTCAGACATCTTGAGCTAAAGGTTGCTTTAGACAATCTAAGTGGGGACAGTGAAGAGGATGTTGGATCTGTGACCCTGGAGAGAGCTCAGCTAGGAGATCTGGGCCTGTGATGTAAACATGGAAGCATCTATGTGACATTTAAAGATACAGGTCTAGATGGGACCCCCAACATTGCTGCAGCAGTAGGGCTGGGAGGGTTCTGAGACCTGACTTTCAGGCCCTCCAGCACGCAGAGAATGGAAAGGAAAGGAAGTGCAGGTAAAGGTGAAGGTAAACTTGATTGAAGGCAGAAGGCAAACCTGAAAAGTCGAAGTCTCTTAACTCAGCTCTGCTTGGCTCCAGGTGCGAATTCTTAGTTTTTGATGATTTGTGTGGGAGGAATTGCCAGTTCCAGGGTGGCTCACAGTTGGGTGGTGAAGAATGCTTGACTCTGGCAATGCCTCAGGCAGCTCTCCTGCTATCTCTGTACCAGGATGCTGCAACTTCTGTTCAACATGGGATTTCAGCCAGGTCTCCACTTATGAGAGCAACCTAGGAAGACTTCCTGGATGAGGCAAGCCCCGGGCAAGCCTTGAAGGACAGGGAAGCATGAAGATGGGAGAGAGTCCTCTAGATAGGAAACTGAAACTTGAGGCAGTTGTGAACCTGGGATGCATGGTGTTCTGCCTCATTCAGGGAAATGAAATAATTTGTTAAGTGTCTATATCAGAACTCAAAACCTTATTTTTAAAAGCAGAGCTGTTGGTATTTTTGTGGGGAAATACAACTGGACCAGCCTCTGGTACCTGCTTGGAAATAACATAGCACTTTGGAGGGCTGGGATGATGAGATGACGGTAGTATTTGAGGCTGACTAATCTGACGTAGGGCAATAGGAAAGGCAAGTAGGTGTTTGAAGTGCGAGTGTAATCGCCATCATGTCTAGGAGAGGTCGGCAGGGCTGGAGACAGGACACTGAACTCTTCATGTCTGATGGACCAGGGAATCTGACAGCCTTAGGGTTCTGGAGGAGTCCCTGGTGTCACCTGTGAGAAGGGCAACCTCAAAGTGATGGCCCCAGGTGTCAGAGCGTCCTTAGGTCTCAGATTTTCAGAGGCCACATACCCCGCATGGACAGGTTAACACCCAGAAAGACTGCAGGTGTGATCCCCATGCTCTTTTTGCTCTCAAGTGCTCTGTGTCTGTGGGGGGGTCAGTGGTCACCAACCACATGGCACCCCTTATAGCCTAGATGCACCTTGTCTGACTGTAAATGTATGGAAACGGTTTGTGTATTTCCTTATTAATGTCTGTGTCCCCAGCCCAGCCAGACTTCCATTATGTTTTGCCCAGATCCTAGCACAAGGCTGAGAAAACAGTAGGTGCTCAAGTAATGTCTGTGGACTGATCAGAAGCCAGCAGTGTCCATTGGGTCTGGACGTCAGGGCTGGGAGGAAACTCACGCGGAGGAGGGGGCCCCAGGCAAGGAAGGGGGAAAGCCTGGCTGTGCTTCTGGCTTAGCCCTTGAGAATTATGGACGCCCACTGTGATGAGCCTTCAGGGCTTATTTTTGTGCTATCCATACTTTCCTCCCCCTCCTCCCTCACTTCTCTTCCTCCTTTTTTTAAGGAAAGATGTAGCCAGGAGTGAAGGTGAGTAGGCTGACAGGCAGGAAGAGATTGAGGAAGAAGAAATAGTTTACGTGTATTTTTATTGTTTATCTTGATTTTTGCCCTGGCTCCAGGATATACACTGGTCCTTGGCCAGAGGCGGTGGACCTGTCTGCTAGGCCGCTGGGGACACCCTGTTTTCTTTAAAATCCTGCCTTAGGGGTAAGCACTGTTTCTTTGAGCCTCTGAAACCCCAGATCTTGTTGTTAACAATTCTACTAAAGGTGGGTGCAGACCTAGGAGGGGCTATTGGAACACACCACCCTGAGCACGCGGGTTCAGCAAATAAGCTCCTGAACTCCCTCTGCTCCTCCTCAAGCACTATCGCCTGCACCCTCATGACCTTCCAAGGTCACCTCATCTCCCCTGTGACTAGGAAGGGATGTTGCATTCAAGTTCACATCACAGTTCAACATGGCAACTCCTCAAGTGGGCAGATGGAGGTAAGTTACTCGTGCCCTGCACACCTGTGATTCTGATGGCCTCCTGGCGGTCACTGTTCTGCTTTCTTCCCCAGCCCTGGTCACGTTCTGTGCACAGGGGCAGAGAAGTGACATGCACACTTGCTTCCTGTGGCGTCTGGGTTCTCCCCAGACCGCCTTCTTCCCCCAGGGCAGAGGTGCCGAGCAGGCAGCTGGCGAGACCCCAGCTGGCTTTTTCCTTGGCATCCGCTTTCCCTGACTTTGGAGGAGGCATGAGAGAAATATTCCAGGAGGCTCTGTTTCCACTCAGGCTTTCAAAGTCATCTTGAAGGAGACAAGTCTAGATAGCAGAGTTACTTTTCTCTTTCGAATTTTTTTTGTGTGTGTTAATACTGAAAAGTTCACACTGAAGTCCCTTAACATCTGGTCTTACAGCTGCAGGTATTCTCATCGGTTCCCAGGTCCATGCTGGCCCTCAAGCCTGGCTGGGTTTGAGGGCAAGATGACGAGATTCGTGCCTGGTAGTGGTTAATTGGCTCGGACCATCAGGACTGGAGACGGAGCTCCACCAGATGTGCCCCATATCGAATGCCATGACTTTGTTCCATTGGAGCTCACTTTGCAGACACTCCCTGCCTCTGTCCATCCCCCTGAATCAGTCCTGCGGGGTCCACGCACTCGGCACCTGGCCATCGATGCCAGCCACATGCTGTGTTCTGTTGGAAACGTGCTGTCTTAAAGATGGCAGGCTCTTGAGCTCTAGTTTGAGACGTTTATAGACATTTAAACTGTGGGGGGCGAGTTAAAGACTGGACTGTTAAAAAAAGAAAACCTCCTCATTGAGGATTACGTATGCTGTGTGTTAAAAACAAAGTTCAATGTATAACTGGCAAGGATTTATTTGAGGCGATGTGGTGGGGAAACCCCCGGTCCTTCAAGGGGTTCATAGTGTCTGGTGGGTGGAGAGACAGAGATGGGAAAAGAAGCAGTATCTGGAGCATTGAACACAGAATCTGGGGTTGGGGAGGGTTCAGGGTTTAGATCTAGAAGGGTCTGCCAGACAGTGCCATCCTGGTGAGCAGATACTATCTTAATATCAGGGGAGAAGATGGGCTCAGAGCTGTGAGCAGATACTGTGTAAACCTATGACTAGGGTCTCCCTTAGTTTCCTCTGGATTTACAGTGCGGGGTCATGTGGTTCTCTTTCCTGGGCGTGTGTTTTCTGAAGGTCTCTGCTTTCCAACGCGTTGTTTCAACTGCCCCGGTGTCTAAGCCTCTTTTATGGTTACAGTGCGTTCTCAGAGTCAGAGGCGAGGTTCAGTCTTGGAAGGGGAACAGAGTGCCAAGAGAGAAAAGCTGCATGACCAGTTGCCGTAAATTTGGGCACCCTCCTGCTCCGCTAAGGGTCTGTTTGCAGAACATCCTCTTTAATGATTCTATTTGTCCTCTATTTGAAGTGTGAGGAGCCCTCTTGACCCCATATGAGCTAGTCATAAAAGAATGTCTTAAGAAAAGCTCTCCGAGATAGAATTCTATTTACAGAAATGCAGTTTGGACAGTCTCCATCTGTCCAGCGGTGGGGAGGGGAGCAGCACTCTAGGGCTCTGCTCACATTTGGACCATAGCAACCTCCCTGGAAAGGTGCTGAGCAGTTAGGCACAGGAAGTAAATATTAACCCTTCATGCTGGGGTGGGGGGCCTTGAGAAACAGAGAGGAGGGGAGAGGGTATGTGCTTCCACCCCAGCCGCCTCTCCTGACCCAGCAGCCCACTTGATGTTAAGAGGCTGTTTAACAACAAAAGGAATCTTCTTGTTGTGAGGTTGATGGGCTGCTCATGAATATCCATGATATTATGCATATTCATGAAGTGTGAGTGATTGACAGCCCGCACCTGAACTGTTTCCTGGAGTGCCCTCAGGAGGCCTCTCAGCCCTGAGCCTGGGTGTCTGCTCCCACCTGGGTGGGTTCTGCAAGCACTGGGCTCCTGCAGGTAACATCTACCTGGAGCATCACCTGGGCTACTTGTCTTCCCCGTGATGCACAGAGGGTGCCCTTGTTCTCATAGCTCCCAATTCTGCTTTGGGAAAATAAACATTCACCACCATGAATCCCCAACTGTGGGGCAGCGTAACAGGTAACAAAGCTAATACTCCTGGTGTGGCCAACCCCGCAGCACCCAGGAGTCACTTTCTCACTGGATCAGAAAGGAGAAGGCAAGAAGACAGTGGTCACTAGGTGGGCACCTGTGATGGCCTTGCCAGGTATTTCACTGTCCGCTGGGATCCGAGGCAAGACATAGTCCTTCCTGGTTCCTACATTGTGGCCCAAGACGCTGCTGCCTGCTTTCTCTGCAACATCCCTGAAGCCTGAGAATGGCAGCAGAGCCGAGAAGCGTCTCGGTGGTCCACATGCTACCCCTGTCCCGACTTGAAGGTGACAGGTGGGTGTGGATGTCATGGAGCCTTCTGAAAACATGGAATACCTGTTCTTCCCATGTCTTAGTTTGACTTGGTTTCAGCCTCCACCACTCTGCTCACCCAGTGCTGAAACCGCAGCCTGTTCTGAGCAGAGGCTGGATCCCCTCTATGTCCTTAAGCAGGCTGGCATGGTAGTTTCTACACCTGCCATGGAGGCATGGAATTCTATGAGTCAGGGTTCTCCAGAGAAACAGAACCAGCAGGTTCTATATCTCCATCTATTTAGTATTTCTGTATTTTCATTCATTCGTTCAGTCATAAATATTTATAAAGCAATTGGGTCACGGGATTGTAGAGACTGGCAAATCAAAAATCTGCAGTGTGGGTTGGCAGGCTGGGGCCTAGGGAAGAGGAGATACTGTAATTCAAGTCCGAAGGCATCTGCTGGCAGAATGCTGCTTCTTAGGGAGGCTCAGTCTTTTTCTGCTCGGGCCTTCAAGTGGTTGGATGAGGCCCACCCATACCATGGAGGGTAAACTGCTTTACTTCCAGTCTCTGATTTAAGTGCTAATCTCATCTATTGAAAAAGAGCTTTCGGAGAAACATCTTAATTAGTTTTTGACCAAATACCTGGGTACTGTGTTCTAGCCAGGTTGACACTGAGAATTAACCTTCATATTTGGTTTCTGGGATGCTTGATGCCGGGGGCTGGTTCTGACTCCGGTGTGGGGGCTCTCTGCTCATTATCCAGTTTCGTGTTTCCTACCAGCAGCCTCTTGCCATGGTTCTTTCAAATTGTGCTTCATCCTGGAAGAAAATCCTCCCGGAGCTTGAGCTCAGGTTTAACTGAGTTTGTGGCAGAGGGGATATGTCCTCAGCTTGTTTTCTTCCTGCATGACAGCGTCTTGGAGGCTGGGGTCTCTCATCCCTCTGTACCCAGCACTAGACCTGGTACAGAAGGTGAGCTTATACAGGATGTTGATCTGACTCCTGGGGGAGCTGCTCTGTGGGAAATTCTTAGAGGTCATGGGGCACTTGCATGTCTACCCTTGGCAGGCCCTCGGTGTGTTTTGTGGTCCCGTTGTGTGGTCTGGCTCTGCCTCTGATTTGCTGGGGTTGCTCAGAGACAGGTGAGTTTCCTATCCTCTTCTGCATGCCTCAGCCCTGCGCTGAGGGCCCTTGAACTTGGAGCTCAGGAAAGAATTTTTTTTTTAAGGAAAGGTTTAGTCAGGAAAGAAGGTGAGCAGGCAGGCAGGAAGAGAGAGGAGGAAGAAACATTTATTTATTTTATTTAGTTCTTCAACTTGATTGATTCCTCCACCCCGGGTTGCAAAGCTGGGTCCTCAGGATGTATGTGGACTGTGCTCAGCTGGAGGTAGCAGACGAAACTGCTACTTCACCAGGACGCACCGGGAAAGGGTCATGTCTGCTGCTGCTCATCAGAGGCCCAGTCTGGGCTGCATTAATAGGGAAGAAGGGCAAGAAAGGACCAAAAGAGTGACTTAGTCGCAGAACTTTCTGTAGGGATAGCCGAACAGATAATCAGGACAAAATATACTGTGATAAGGAAGCCTGCCCTTTTGTTTACTGACATGCATCTCTGCTTCAAGCTATTTTAAAAATGAGTATTTCATTTGCGAGGTGATAAAAGAATGAAAGGAAATTTACCTATGAAATTGAGTGCTTATCTGCTGGATGAATAACAGAAGCAAATTATCCAGGAAGGGCCACCTCTCTGCTTTCCTTGGACTGTGCCTTTTATTCTTCCTGCTCAATAGAGGACATTGTCTGCTCCACCAAATTAGCCAAATACAGATAATATTGTCAAAGGGCTGCTCCATTAGATTTCACAGACGCCTGACACCAATACAAAAGCCTCTACCCTCACATCATTTCAACTTCAATTTTTTCTTACATGACTCAAAAAATAAATTTGTTTTATGGGGCACAGATGATGGGTTTGACAGGTTTTTAGAACAGAAGATAAAAGTTAGCAATATTGCCGTGGGGTGGGGGGGCGGGGGCGGGAATTCCAGCAAATTCCATTAGGTTCTCTACCCTCCATGGGATATGTTGGCAACTTGGTGAGCTGGAATGGACTTTCCAACTAGGGACAGTGGGAGCATGGGCTCCTGTCCAGACTGAGCTCTTAACTTGGTTTGCACATTCACCTACGGAGATGATAACATTGAAAGTCAGAATAGCGACCTTGAGCTAAGAAGTCTGGTAGGAGCTGAGGAGTTGCTTCGAAGTCTCCGTATGGTTTGATGTGACTTGTAGAGCTCAGGACTCAAATAACAGCCTTGTGAAGTCTCAGGCCTGTGGGGAGAATTGAGCAGAGAGTCGGACACAGGACGTTCTGGAGGTGGGACCACTATTCAGAAAAAGAGAGGATGGAGAAGCACTTTCCTAAAGTCTGCAGTCTAGTTCTAGCACCTCTTTAAGAAAGACCTAAGAGAGTTCATTGCTCTCCTTATGTTTGTTTCTTCTCTTTTTGTTTAAAAAAATCTTAAACAGGGAATCTTAGACAATAACCCCACAATGTCATGGTTCTCACATAGCAACAGTGACATGTTTGCACGTACTTTCCACATGGATGCAGGGTCGGTTGGTTTTCCATCCCTCTTCTCTGTCCTGCTGGCTGGGGCAGGGCACACTCCTCCTGGAGGGGAAGATGCTGGTTGGGTTCGGGTCAAGGAGAGGATGGAGGCAGAGGCTTTTTCTGGATAATAGCTTCTGGGCTCAGTGTAGCCTCGACTCCTTGGCAGAGTGGGGCCTGAGTGTCTAGTGGACGTTTGATGGGAAGACCAATTTCTCTTTCGTTTCTCCTTGGGGGTCCTGGCTTTTCCAGCTGATGTGGGAATGGGCTAGAAAAGGGGGAAGGGATTGGATGAAGGAGTCCTGAATCTGAAAATCGAGGGGAACAAAGGAGGGGCTTCTAGGAAGGGTGTACAATGGAACTTATGAAACCAAGAAGGCAATGGGATTGGAGCAAAGAGAGAAGTAGGATTTAGAGCAAGATTCTGAGTAAAAGAGGGTTCCAACAGGAGCAGTTCCGAGGATTCAGGAGAGAGTTGAGAAATCTTAGCCAAAGAGGGCTCCACACCATGGGTCTCAGCATAAAAGGCTCTTGTCTGCTCCTTTCTAGAGTCACACAGGAGCAGTTAGTTAGAGGCCTGGTTGTTTTATTCTGGTTACTGATTGTTCTGGTGTGCCCTTTTTGTGTATAAGAATCAGAGATAAGTTTTATACTGTGTACGTGTGTGTGTTTTCACCCACTAGACTAAGTTTACTTATCCTCATCTCGTGTGGTCCCCATTTTTGACAGCCATGCACCCCCTGGCTGTCAGCACCGCCACGGCCTGTATGGTGGGCACTGCTAATGTTTCATGCCTAGTGTCTGGCAGGCCCTAAAGACGTTGTCACCAGGCCAGGGTTTGATGACAAGGATTTTCTCAGTGATGCAAGGATAGCCCCAGCTTTTCACCTGGGCACTGGGGAGGGGCCAGAGGCTCGGTTCTGCTGTCTTCTCCCAGGAGCTTTAGGGAAAAGAAAAACATAAAACACTCAAGACATTTTGAACAGAAAGGGATTGATTATAGGAATTTAGAAATGCACACATTGTTGGAGGTGGGGCGGGAAAACAAAGATCAGATAGGATACACTCAGCACTTTGAAAGTATACAGGTCTGAAGTAGGATATTCTCAAAGGAAACCTGGAAGCTACTGGAAAAACCTCAAATTGCCTGCTTACAACTTCCACCAGAAAATGATGACTTCTACTTCCTAGCCTTCCAAATCTCACATGAGGGGTGCCCTGGTGGCCTAGTAGTTAAGTCTGCTGCCTGTGACTGGTGCAGTCCACATACATCCCATCAACCCGGGTTCACCATCCAGGGCTGGGGGTTACAACCAAGATGAACAACTAAATAAAATAAAAAAAAGGAAAAGCTCTTCCCTCCCTTCTCTTCCTGCCTGCTTACTTGTCTTCATTCTTGCCTGCACATTCCCTTTAAAAAAAAAATCAGGTGAGTGCCTCTTACTGGTGGACTTTAATCGGAACCCTGCTGACAAGGGACTCTAGGATTTTCCTGTCATTCAGGACAGAGTGTCAAACAGGCACAACAGTGCCAGAGCCTGGCACAAGGTGGGGGCTAAACTCACATTTACAGGAAGCATGAAGAATGGATGGGAGTCCTGCTCGGAGGGCTATGCCTGTTCTATTTGGAAAGACCAAGTGTTTGCCCCCCAGGTGGGGGAGAGTCGTGTGACTGCAGAGAATTTGTTCGTTTAAGAGAGAGCAGATGTTGTGCGTGTCTGTACATTCCACATGGGGATCACGGGCACTGGGCTCAGGGATGCCTGAGTCCAGGCGAGGAAGCACGGGGCTGTGGGGAGAGGGGCACTGTGGCTTGGCTGGGTCTTTCCCTTGCTTGTCATCCTGGACACATGGCCTAGGCTTGGAAGAGGCGAGTTTGTTCATAGACACAGGAGCCCATTTCGAAGGTGATGGGGTGGGCAGGCTGTGTTCCTCTGGCGTCTCGATGGGAAACAACAGGCTGAGTCAAGCCAAAAGGTATGTTTTCTGACTTACGTAGCTGAGGAAATTAGGGGACAAGGGATTCTTGCTGCGGCGGTGAGAGCCAGAGGGCCCAGTGCAGTCCGGGGACTCTCTTCCCTGCAAGGTGACCCGGGAGGGGCTGCTGAGAGGAGCCAGAACTGGCAGGCGCTGACCATCCCACTCACTCGTCTCTGAGGACTATACTCCTGGGGGGTACCGAGGGGAGAGCCTAGAGGTCTGGACTAGAGACACAAGTGTGGGACTCTCAGTGCAGCGATGGCGAGTGAAGTGGTGGCAGTAGGTGTGTGTGCGGGGGTGGGATGGGAGGAGACCAGGTCTTGGGGCAAGGCTGGATTTGGTGACACAAGTGATGCTCTTGTTCCTGCCTTCCCCTCTTGGCTCTGCTCTTGCTGGTGCCCATCCAAGCGCTGGCTCACTCCCCCTGCTGTAGGTGAGCAGCTTCTGGTCAGTCTGGGGAGAAGGCTGCTGGCAGGCCAGAATCACATAACCCAGCTTGGCGCCTGAGTGGAGCGCAAGCTGCTTCTCCACAGATGAGTGTATGAGTGGACATGACTGGCCTTGCATGTCAAGGGTCCACCTGGAGCCATGACCGTGTGTGGGCTATGTGTGGCTGGAATTGTTTTGCTGGGCCACGGGCTAGCGAGGGGCCTGGTGGGGAGCCCCACAGGACACCGGGGGAGCAGGAGGGATGGCTCCCAGAGGAGTAAAAGCTGCACCTAAAGCAACCTATTTTCAGAGCTAAAGCGAACAGGAAGAAGCCTGGGCTGGGTGGCGGTGGAGGGAGATTGGAAATGCTGCATGAGAGCCCTCTGCTTGGTCAGCGTCTTCTCGCATGTACCTGGGTGTCCAGCTGGGCCCCTCCACAGCTCTGGGAAGGCTGACCAGCTCCCTGCAGGGGTAACAGGGTGGGAGCGTTAAGACACTTCTTGCTTCCCTCGGTTAGGTTGCCTTTGCAGTGAGCTTATTATTTAAAGAAAGGTGCAGGCAGGAAGGAGGCCAGCAGAGACAGGCAGCAGGAAGAGAGAGGAGAAGAAGCACTTTTATTTTGGTTGTTCCCACCCTGGACCTGGGATGTGAACCGGCACCTTTGGGATGTGACGGGGTGCCCCTATGGACTTATTTTTAAAGATTGCATTTGGTCTTTCCCTGGGTGCTGTGTCTGAGAAGAAGTAGACATTTGAGCTTTAATTGTGTAGGTTTTAAGAGTGAAATGCACCGCATCCAGGAGGGACTTAAATGTTCTGTCCCTTTTCCTTCCTTCATCTTTCCTTGGTTTTTGGCTTCTTCCTACTTAGGAATTGCACAATTGTGCATCTCTTCATCAGTGTTTACTGAGAACCTACTGTGTGAAAAGCCCTGCGATCGGCCTCAAACCAAACAAAACCAGTCCCGGTGCGCACAGAGCCTACAGCCCAGCGGAGTCAGTCAGGGAAAACCTGTTCATTACTCCGTGGCCATGGATACGTGCTTCTCGTGCGGTGTGGAGACAACTCAGAACTGACTGGGTTCAGCGGGCAGGCGGCTCCTTTGAGAAAGGGGTGTTGAGCTGAGAATGGAAGGGTGGCTGGATTTGGCATTTGATGAGGCTGAAGGGACGAGGATGGGGTGTGTGCTTGGATGCTCGGGCACTGAGCAGGCAGGCGGGCTGTTGCCTGGCAGGGCTTGGGGAGCAGGGAAGGGGCAATATTTCAGGGCCCGACTTGGGGGAGGCTCTCCCCTCGGTACCCCCCAGGAGTATAGTCCTCGGCGACGAGCGAGTGGGATGGTCAGCGCCTGCCAGTTCTGGCTCCTCTCAGCAGCCCCTCCTGGGTCACCTTGCAGGGAGGAGAGTCCCCGGACTGCACTGGGCCCTCTGGCTCTCACCGCCGCGGCACCACCCTGCATGGAGTGTGGACTCAGGGTAAAGCCATCTGGACTCGGGGTGGCATGGGGTGAGGAGAAGGAGAAGTGTGATTGTGGGGCGGCAGCCGGGCCAGGTGGAGGCACACATTGCTGAGGCACAGAAGGCTGGAGGAAGCAGATTTGCAGGAAATGAACACAGGCACACTTTCTGTCTTGAGCGTTTTGAGTTTGATGCTTGGGAAGTGGTAGAATAGAGGGTCTGGACTAGAGACACAAGTGTGGGACTCTGAGTGCAGCGATGGCGAGTGAAGTGGTGGCAGTAGGTGTGTGTGGGGGGGTGGGATGGGGGAGACCAGGTCTGGGTCAGAAAAAGCGTTTGGAGGTTGGCGGGAGGAGAGGTCGTCAGCCCACAGGTAAGCCTGCCTGGGCGAAGGCGACAACTGCCTGTGATAAATCATTCCAGCGCTGCCTGAGTGCAGATGTGCGCTCTAAGGACCCCCGAGGCACAAAGCCTGTCGCTGGGTGATGGATGAAGGCTGCTCCCACCTCCCGCCTCCCATGGCGCTCGCTTCCTGCCGCTGCCACCAGGAAGTCCCTCAGGAATAGCGAAAACAGCTGAGCAGGCTCGCCCTGACAGCCTTTTAAAAGTGACTTTTAAAACTTCTTATAATTGTTGATTAAAAGGCCCATTGCTCCAAAGGCTCTGTTTGTGGTGGAAGAAGGAAAGTCATTTTAGAGGAAATTTCAGGGGAGGTGAAGCATTCCAGCAAATTGGCCAGGCAGCATTTGAGCTCTAGGCTTATATTTCAACAGCCATTAAAAAACCCTCAAGAAAGTCGTCTTCTTGTGAAAGGGAAATACTTTTATGGAGCGGGCGGGCGGGGTGGGGGTGGTGGGGGAGCAGGAGCAAATGCTGTGGGGCTGCTGTGGGCAGTGGGGGAGAAGCAGGACCAGTTACCTCGCTGGCACTCCCCCGGCTCCAGCCCTGCTTTCCCTGCGCTCCCTCCGGAGCCTCACTTCTCAGCCCGGCCTTTCCAAAGTTAACTGATTTTCTAGGCTCCTTTGCCTCAGTCTTGCCGCCCTGCAGTAGTCCTCAGTGAACTTGGCTGGTGACACCTACAGCCCATCTGGGGTGGGGCCCTGCCCTGCAGCCCCAGGCAGGTCTGTGGCTCCTGCAGCGGGACTGTGAGGTGTGCTCAGAGAGCAGGGTGCCTGGGTGTTGGGGTGAATGCTGCAGGACATCAGAGGCTCTTCTTCTTGACAGGTGCCTGAGATTCTTTGGGGAGCTGGTCCTTGACCCCATTGTGTCTCTGTCTTGGGTCCTCTTATGTCCCATGGCAATGGGTGGTGGGGCAGGCAGGGGCTGTCTTAGGGTAGATGAAGATCTGTGTGTGCACAGTGTGGTGTGTGTGTGTGTATGTGTGTATGTGGCCTGTGTGTGTGGTTTGTATATATGTGTGGTACACACGTATGTGTATGTAGGTGTGGGGTATGTGTGTGTGTGTGTGCGTGGGTGTGTGTGCGGTATCCTGGCTTTTCTGTAGCTGTCAGGAGGCGGGCACTAGAGCAGCTGCTCAGGAAGCACAGCCCAGCAGAACCACCCGGGACTGAGACGCAAACGCTGAGTGTGCAGACTGTGCACCTCACTTCCGGCTGGGCCAGGGCAGGAGGGGCGACTCGGTGCCTCCCCAGACGTGCACCAAGTACATCCAGGTATGTGTGTGTGGTACCCAGTGGGAGCTTGGGGCCTGGTGGGAGCTCAGAGAGGTTTGGAGAGACAATGGCTTGCCGCTACATTCTGCTCCGGAGGGTCTTCGAATCGAGCCCTGGGGACCAGTGACCTCAGAAGTTCTTTTCTACGAGAGAGCTCATGTGGGCCGTGGACACGCAGGCCTTTCCCAGATCGCCACAGTTGAGAGCCTCAGAGATGCTCACGCCTGGACTTCGGGTAGGAGCAAGAAGGCTTGGTGTTGGTGCCTAGGTTTTGGAGCTGTGGGGCTGGTGCCTGCAGGGTTCTGCATGAGTCCCAGTGTCCGAAGTCCTGTCGTCAGTTAGTCCCAGTTCGCTTTCTGAGGGAAGACAAGCAAGTGGGCCAGGTGAGACCATGACTGACTGATTTCCTTTGCTTGCTTGGTTTCTTTCTTCCTTTCTATTATTATTATTATTAATCGCGTGTGTGTGAACATCTTTATTTTATTTTGGTTTTCACCCAGGGCATGAACCTGGGTCCATGGGCTTTATGTGGTCTTCACACCAGTATCTCTGCCACCTGAACCACAAGGGAGAGCCCCCACTTGCTTTTTTCCCTCCCCTCCCCTTTCCTCCCCTCCCCATGTTCAGGAACCGCATACATGAGGAGGATTCACATATTCACAACAATAAAATATGGTCTTTGAAAAACTTTCCTTCTGTCACGATTGTAAATCTTCGCCCTGTCCCCCTGAGTTTGCCCCTCTGAACATGCAGTGACTGGATTAGCTGACTTTCAAAGATGAAAAGATTAGAACATTCAGAGCCTCTGACACTCATTCTTTTTGGATTAAAAATATTCAAAATTGAAATCTTACTTTTGTTTCTTTTCAGACTGATGAGGAGAAACCTCAGAAGGAGAAAGTCACCCCAGAAGGAGAAAATACTACAAGAGAGTGACAGGGCGGGTCTGCGGTGAGTGAGGGCAGGTAAGACTAGGGTGAGGCTGTCAGTTGTTTGGGTTCAGCAGCTGCTTCTTGGGATCCCCCATGAAGGAAGTGCCTGAGGGCTGGGCTGTGTTTGGGTGATGTGCATGTGACTCGTGGAGGCTGGGCCTTCGTGCTGAGCTCTTGGTTCAGCAGGGAGACCATTGGACCTCAGGGCATTTTTGGGGGCAAAGCCGTGTCCAAGACTGAGCTGGGCTTTTGGATCAGTGAGAAGGCATGAGGGCCAAGATGGGGGCTCAATGAAGGGCGAGGGAAATGAGGTGTCCCTGTCGTGGGAACAGACTGAGTGGAGATTGACTCCTGGAAGGAGCGAGAGTGCAGGGTCGCAAAGGGCCCAAGTCATCCTGGGCTCAGCGCTGTCTGGTCTTCAATGGAGCCGTGCGTGAGGTTTACTTATGCCTAAGGATTCTTGAAGCTTGTAGACTTCGTTGGTTCATCTGGTAGCAGGAATTTGGTTTCCCTGTGGTTACAAAAAAGACTTGGTGCTGAGAGAGGGCTGTGTAAGGGACGCGTTGGAGATGGGTTGGAGGAGTGAAGGGGATGACTGGGAAGTGGAGCAGAATGATGGGGACAAGGGAGAGAAGAAAGGGGTGTATGCACAGGACAGGGTCCTGTAGGGGAGACTCAGAGTCCTTAGCGTCTGAAAGCCCCTGCGATGGCAGAGAGGAGGCAGGTGCCCCCACCCCCACTGGTGCCTACATTCACATGCCATGTGTCCACCTCACGCCAGCGCTCGACATTTCTGTTCCCTCCCTCGTGGGTGAAGGCTGGCGGCCTCAGAGAGGCTGCAATGTGTCCCAAGTCCTCACAGAGACGTGTTTCTGTGAACATTTGTGTTTCTCCGGAACATCATCTGGACACCACTTCAGTCTGTACTGGAAGGTTCTGCTGGGGCATAAGGCCTGTGAAATGCTCTTTTAAAGCTGACTATGTTCTGCCAGACATACCGGGAAACCCCACATTCTCTACTTCCTTCCTGGACGATTCCCAGTGACCACTAGCATTTCAAAGGCTGCCACCTGTCCTTCTGCAAAAGAAATCTTTTAAATTTCCTTTAGTTCTCTGGTTCCTAAACTTACTTGACCACAGATCCCTTTGGTTACAGAAAGCCTGGTAAAATCTCACATACCCAGAGCACTCTGATTACTCCACGTGCTTATGCCTTGACTTTATGGAATCATAAGGTCAGAATTTCCTCCCACATTGACAGTTAGGCAGGGCATTTGTCACAGTGCAGGCTCCTCCGACCTTGGAGCAGGCCCGCGACCGTCACAGTGGGACGCATCTGTCCACCTCGCCCCACTCAGCGAGTCTTCCCGTCCCCGTGAGGTGGCAGACCCCTGGCTTCCTGGTTCTGCTGCAGAGTTTGGCGGGATGGCCCGTCTGTAGGTTTTCCTTCAGGGCCAAACAAAGCTCACCTGTGCCCAGGGGCTCCATGGAGGACAAGATGTGAGCAGAAGTGCTCCATCTATCAAACCCCCTCTCTCCTGTAGCAGTGCAGGCCCCGGGCTCTTCTGACTGCTGTGTTTTGCATAGAGTGATGAAATATTAAAAGAAAGTCTTCTGGTTATGAAAACCTTTTTGTCAAGGCACCAGGGGCAGCTTCAACATGTGACAGAACCTGCCTGAAGCTTGGAGGGAGGTGCAGAGGGACAGAGGAAGGAGGAGCCCTTCCTGAGACTGGAGTTTCCTTGAGAGAGAACAGGGATGGCTCAGGAGTGGCCAGCTCCTCCCCTCCCCTCCCCTTTGCTCTCCCTCCTCCCCCTCCTCCCTTCTCTTCCCCTCTCCTCCCTCTCTTCCCTCCCCTCCCCTCTCCTCTCCCTATTCCCCCTCCTCCCCTCCCCTCTTCTCCCCTCTCTTCCCCTCTCCTCCCCTCTCCTCCCTGCTGGCTGTGTGAGGCAGGGCACTGTTGACACTGAGCCTGGAGGATGTGGTTCTGGTGAGTGCTAAGTTGGACCCCTGGACTAGAAGACTTGTTATGTGTCCTTCCAGTACTTCCAGTACTTGACCTTCTCAGGACTTAGTTTATTTTGCTGATAAAACTAGGTGGTAGACCAGATGTCTAGGTTGACATCCTAGGATTCTACTTGGAGACTGGTGTGTCTGTTTACACATTTGTTACTAATGCTGCTTCAATTCCTAGTAAGATATTGGACCCAGGGCCTGCTCTAGAAGGAAGGGATGCACCTAAAAGACCCACCTGAGTGTGGCCTTCTTTGGCTTAAGAGACCCTAGCATTCCTGTCCACAGAGACATTGCTGGAGTTGGGACAGCCACATCTGAGGGTCAGCATGGTATCAGCCAGCCACACTTCTGTGCTCACCTCCAGGGCTCTGCCCCCAGGACTTAGTGCCTACTGGTTGTCCTCACAGTGTGATGTCTGCCTCCCTTTTGGGGTGAGGTCTCTCTGAGCCCAGACAAAGCAGCATTTCTGACACAGATCATGAGCCCCTGCAAGGCATTGCCTGGCTCTCTGACCTGCCTTTCTGCAGCCCTGGCCCCTGGCTTGGACAGACCTGACTTGACCCAGATTAGAGATGGCCTGGGAATGGACAGGGCGTCTAGACAGCTGGAACTTGTGCTTCTCTGGTGACACAGCCCCCAGGCTTCAGGGCAAGTGCGCTCACCTCCGAGGGAAAGAGTGAGCAGCTCCTCCTCCGATGATTGATTAACAGCCTGTATTTCCCTGTGCCAAGGCATCTCAGAAGCACACAAGCAGATGGTGTCTTGGGATTCCTCTGGGGAACTGGGCTTCTGCAACTCCAACAACATGTGGAAATCTAATATTCAAATAAGAGGAGAAACTGGAAAAGAAAAGAGGCTTCTTTACTGCCCCTGTTAAATTCTGGATCCAGAACTGGAAGAATTAGAAATAGCCTCCACTCTCCTGAGGTGCCCACTCCTTGTCAGCGGGAGAGAAGCAGACTAGGGGCTGCTTCTAACCAGCTGGGAAGAGGCCTCAAAAGGGCTCTTGTTGGGAGATGGGAGTCTAAGCGTGTGCTCCGATTCAGTGGAACAGATCTCACTTAAGCAGCTGTGTTGTCCCGGGCCCAGCACTGTGGAAGCAGGTCTGATAGACAGACCTGGTCAAGTGCTGCCTCCACCACATCCCAGAGGTATGGCCGAGTCAGGAGCTTAGACTCTGAGCCTCAGTTTCTCAACATATAAAATGGGGGCATGGTGCTTATCTCAGAGGGTTGTGGAAAGAATCAAATGTCAGGCATACAAAGAGGTTAGCACACTGCCCGGTTCATTTGCACAGATCACACGTCCCCAACCTGCACAGCAGGCAGATAGCACACAACGTGCCCCACATTAGAGATGACAGAGTGGAGGCTGAGAGGTCATAGGAATTTTCCCACAATGACTTGGGTGGTGACTATTATTACTCCAGCAACTGGGCTTGGTGTCCCCATTCTCCAGCAGGACTCCCTGCCCCTGCTCCAAGTTAGGGTTCCCCTTCGCCCCTGCTCCCACAGGCCTCAGGCATGTCCTAGATGAAGAGCTCACCTCCCTGTCACTGCCTTTTAGCAGAGACTGGGCATTAAGAACATGCCTTATTTTAAGTTTTTTCTTCTTCCTCAAGAAAAGTGATTTTAGAATTCTAAGGAATTTGAGAGGTTACCAATACTCATCCTCTCTAAGTGGGCAAAGGTCGTCCCTGGGAGTATTTTGGCCCGGCCCCTGAGCCCTGCCCTTGCTCAGCCTGTCCTTCCCCAGCCTGCCCTGTGCCCATATTTTATGACTTCACTTACACTCTGGCATTTGGATTTCCCTGTTCCTTTCCCCAATGTTTGGTCCCATTAACGTTTATGAGCAAATAAAACTTGGATTGCTGCTTTGGGTCTGGGTTCACTGCTGACTTGGGGAGGGACGTCTAATTTAACATAATCCTGCTCCTTTGACTTGCTGTGACTTCCACTACATTCTCCTCTGGGAAGATGAGCAAAAAGATTGGAATTGTGATTAAAACAGAGGCCTTGCCTGCGTCTCTGAAACTCGGCGCCTTTGGTCCCCTGCTAGGAAGGAGAAGAGAATTAGACTGCGTGTTGGAAATGCAGCTGCTGTTTTTATGTTACTTCCTATGTGGACATAGACATGCACCAATGAGCAACCTTTGGGGACACGTGTGCTCCTGCCTGTCATGGTGATTATCAGCTGGTTTCCTACAGAATGAGAGCTCAGGGCAGGGCTGGTGACTGTGTTGGTTTTTTTACCCCACTTTATTTGTTTTCTTATTTAGTTCACATAAGGTGTTCCACTCAGCTCTGGGTCCTGAACCTGGGACCTTGGGATGTATGTGGGAGCTGCTCCCAGGTGTACTGGCCACTAGACCACTAGGTCTCACCTGGTGGCTCTGTTTGATCAGATGTGTCGGATGCCCCGTTGCTTCTTCAGTACAAGAAATTGAACAACACAACTCATGACTTCAAGGGCATAATGCAGTCAAACGGGTGTGTGGTGACATGTATTCTTCCATGCTTGTTCCAGATGGGTCAGTTTTCTCTCCTACACACAGAGAGACCTGTGAGGGTTTATCTATTGATATATTTTTGGTTTAATTGGAGGAACGTGGCATCACAACATTATAAGAATCTAGGTCTGCTTCCTTGTATCTGCGTCTGTGTCTCTGCATGGAGTTTGCTACCAGCCCTATTCCATCTTCCACCATGTAACTGACCCCTTTACCTGACTTGCCCCCCTCCTCCCCTTCCCATCTGGCCACCAGTACTTTGATTCCATAGACTGCGAGTTTATTTGTTTTGGTTCACTTGTGAGTTTGGTTCCTCTGGACAGCACCCATGGGTGACGGGCTTTCAGAGGCGGTCTTGGCGGGGCAGAGGGGAGGGGAAGCCTGCCCACCAGCTGGCGTCAGGGGAGAGACTGCGCTTGGGCGGTATAATGGAGACACAGCTTGAGAAGGGGAGGCATATTCCTTCTGGGGCTGTTGATAGGGCTTGGAGCCAAGCAGGAGGAAGGTAATTATATCATTACATGTCATTCTTGCCTCAAGGGGCCAAATTAGCTGACTCTCCAAAACTAGGGTTTACTTTGACTTTTTAATTTACAGGCAGATGTAGATGCATGTGAGTTTCCTCCTAAATCTTTTTGGAAGTACTGAGGAGTGCCTGGCACAGCGGGCTAGCTGAGCTGAGCAAATGTGGTTGTGACATGAAGGAGCTCATGGGTTAACCTGGAAATGTAGGACTGACCACAGCCCAGGCGATGCCCAGCTGGATGGGAGAACGGGCAGAGGAAGGGAAAGGAGGGACTCCAGGGACACGCCCCAGGTTGACTGCAAAGGGTGCCAGGAGGAGAAGGTAGGCTGTCCCTTGGAGGATGAAGGGAATTTTCACAGGTAGAAATGGGGTGGGAAAGGAAAGCTTCAGGGAAAAAGCCATCTAAAATGTAGGCATATAGACAGTTACAGGGCCATTTGGAATGAAGTTCTGTGGAAGGAAGTCCCGGGGAAGTAGTTAGAAGGAGTGAGGCCCTAATGTGCTTTGAAGATGCTCCGTGGGTATTTGCTGATTAAATGTTTGAGTTAATGGCTGAGCCTTCATTCAAATATTTACTGAGTGACTATCCCTTGCTAAACACTCTGCTAGGGCCTGCATATTCAGCTGTGAACAAAACAGATAAATACTACTCCCTGGTGTGTATACATTCTATCAGGGAAGTCAGACAGCAAACAATTACATATCATGCAGAAATCATGTCAACAGCATATTAGGAAGAGGGATGTGCAAGGGGAAAGAGAGAGTAGAACCCGGGATGGGACGGGAACACCACGTGTGTGTGTGTGCATTGGGGTGGGTGGGTTGCTGTTTCAACCTGGGGACAGAGTTGGCCTCCTTGAGAAGATGACCTGTGAGCAATGTGAGAAAGATGTAAGGAGGTAACCAGGTGGCTATCTGGGGGAAGAACATTCTAGGCAAAGGGAATAGCAAGTGTATAAGCGTTGAACACAGGATGGTGCCTGGTGGGCTCGAGAACCAGCAGGAGGTTGGAATGGCTCTGGCAGAGTGAGGGAGGGAACAGAGGTGGGGGCAAGGGTCTGAGAGCCAATGAGGGTCTTGTAGGCCAGCAGGCCAATGTAGAGTTTTGAACTTGAACCTCAGCAATGCAAGGCTTCTGGGAGATTTTGAGTCGAAGAGATTCGACATGACTTCTGTTTTAAAAGTATTAGTCTGTGAAGTGTGTGAAAATGGGACCTTCCCTGGGTAAGGGTGGAGGCAGGAAGGTCAGTGGGAGGCTGCAGCAGACTCCCTGTGGGAGGCAAGTGACCGGAGTTGGAGTGGTGCTGTGGAGGTGATGACAGTGGACTGTTGTGGACATGGAAGATGTTTTAATAGACCGAAAGTGGGTGTGAGAGACGACGAATCCGTGATGAGGCCTCACTGTCACCTCACCGGTTGGGACTGAGAAGGCTGCGGAGGGCAGGCTGGCTGTGTTGCGGACACAGTGATGTTTGTTGACATCAGCATGCCAGTGGGAGCTGGGGTCCCTCACCCACAGTTCCGAAGAGAGGCCGGGGCAAGAGATGTCAGACTGATGGCCCTCAGATGGTGTTAAAGAGACGAGACAGGTGAAATTTCCAGCAGAGTCACTATCAGGGTCACCACTATTCAGCTGAAAGTGCCGGGTGTCCTGTAAAGCACTCCCCAGCATTCTTGCTCTTTGTCTCCACCGCAATCTGGTGAGGTAGGAGCTGTTCTTTCCTGTTTTACAGCAGAGGAAGCTGAGGGTCAGAGGAGATAAGTAAATGACCTAAAATCACAGAGCTACAAAAGGTCAGAGCCAGAATTTTCGGGAAATTCTGTCTGACGCCAAATTTTAAATCATTGTATTTACAGACTTGCTGCATTATGTGGACCTAATTCTGTGTTGGGGGATCCACTGAAGTTTCTGAGCAGAGAAAGAACTCAGAGTGTGGGTTAGGGGGAAACATCTGGAACTTGGAAGAGGCATATACTAGGAGGCAGAGTTAGAGACCAGAGGCAGGAGCACGGAGAAGGTTTGGTCACCTAATGTAGTCTGGAAATGGCCCCTGGAGAAAGCATTTCCTGAAAAGAGAATAACCAAGTAGTAACAGATCCCATGTTATAAACCGAATGTCTGTGTCCCTCTCCAGTTTCTGTGATGAGGTTTAATACCCAGTCTGACTGCATTTGGTGTGTCCCCTAAGGAAGTAAAGAGGATTAAATGAGGTCATAATGGTGGGGCCCTGATCCAGTAGGGTTAGTGCCCTTATAAGAAGTAACACCAGAGATGTCTCTCTTCTCTATGCACATGCATGGGACAAAGGCCACCATGTGAGGACAGAGTAAGCAGGAGGAGCTCTGCAAGCCAGGAAGAAATGTCTCACCAGAAAAATCAAATCAGCCAGAACCTTGATCTTGAGCTTCCAGTCTGCAGAACTATGAGAAAACAAGTGTCTGTCGGTCAAGTGCCCTGAGTCTGCGGTGGTTTGTTATTTGCAGATGAATACAACCAGAATATGATATTCTGGTTCTTCCCAGAACTGTATCTTCTTGCTAGGCTTCAGGGCCCAGCACTTTGGTAACTAGTCCCATAGAGATTTCTGCTTTTCCCTTCTAAATAATTCAACAGATCTGAATGGACCAAAAGAGTCATTGAACAATTATCTAGTGATTAGCTTCCTTATAGAGTCTGGAGAGAATTGCTGGAAGAAAATTGGTAAATTCTTTTCATTCTTAATAAAACCTAACATTATCTTGCTAATGCCTGATATTAAGAGTTCAAAGTCATCTCTATACCATTGATCTTCAAAGGAAGAGATTTCCTAATTTTTTTTACAAGGCCTGAAAAGTGAGGGTTAGGCTATTTTCAGTTGGGAATTTTGTTTTAGTTTTGTTTTTTTAATCTTTTAAGTTTTTGTACAAAAGTGGTAGTGTTTTTTTTTTTTTTTTTTTCTTTCAGGTTATAACACTGGAGGGTGGGGGGAGGGAGATAAATAACAAAAAAAATGCTTTTATAGCAGCATTTTTGCTGTGTAGAAAGAAAAAAATGTTTCCAGTAGTACTGACGAGTCCAAAGATGAAATCATTTTGTTTTCTTCTCTAAATACTTATAAAAGGCCCTGCTTATTGATTCTCAGATGTCCATCTCTTCAGTGGCCCAGGGATTCACATTACAGAAAGATCAGCCCAGGTTTCTGGGCACGTGGCCTCAATAGAAAGGTAGGAGCCACAGAGGGTGAAACCGTTTCCCCCCAGATATGTCACGAGTGAGAAGATGCTTCCCTGCGTATGGAGACAGGACAGGTGCAGTGGCCCCCACGCTGGAGCAGAGGAACTGAACAAAGCCCTAGAGATCTCACTCCTGCTGCCTTTCCCTTTCCAGGGGACTGAAAAAAGAAAAAAAAAAAAGTCAAAACCAGCATCAAAACTGGTGATGATGGTGCAGCACATGTGTAGAAATGCTGGTCGAGGCAAACATCATAGGAGCCTAGGCGGCTTTGCAGCTGTAACGACAAGTAGGGGAAGAAAGTCGTGGAGGAGACACCACCACGAGGTCAACTGGCTTCCCTTTTCTGGACCCCTTCTCACAGCAGAGGCCAGTTTCGATTTCCCTGTCCAGAGGGGCGAACTTCTGGGCTGGACATTTTGGCTACGTATCGATTGATCATCCTGAAACCACCGTCCCAAGCTTCAATTCCAGCTATAAAGTCACCCCAATGCTAACATATGTTGTGCTAGTACGTGAGAAAACCAGAATCAAGACATTTCACGTTTTTTCCAGACGGGAGTTTTAGGACACTGAATACATTTGTAACATGGCCAGCCTCATCCTCGTCACCTATCTGTTCTTGGCTTCCATTGGATAGTTTGGGTCAATGGTAGTTTGTGTCCCCCTGTTGAGTCTCGGCCCACTGAGGGGCAGTGGCCTTCTGAGGAGGCTGTGCTGTTTGAGCCAATTTTCAAGGCGGCACGGAGAGGTCCACCCTGGGTGGTCGGCCCCTTGGGAGGGGGATGTTTCTGGGACCTTAATGTTTTTCTCCTTTTCCTGAGAAAATTCTTTCTCAATAAAAATGAGTTGTCAGCTGCTCTTGAGGCCCTGTAAATTGATTTTGGCTCTGTCCATTACAGGTAGCTTCTGTGCGAAGAACCCGTGTAAATCTTACTCAGTCAGGGAGTGTTCAAAATGGCAAATTTCTGAGTCAAAGTTTAACAAAAACCATAAATAAAACTTCAGAAGTAATGGAAGGGTTTATATGCATCTGTGGAATTCCACACAAGAACAATGAGCCTGGTTTGGGTGCCAGGAGATTGATGGAGGTGGGGTGTTTGCCACGGGAGAGAGAATATCCATCTTTATTTGGCCTCTGTTCAGAGAGGCCGGACCGGAGAAGCTGAGATGTGAGCGGGGCTCTGCAGCTGAGCTCACGCTAGGGCGTTTATCACTGTCAGGGGCAGTGGCAGGTTCCAGCTTGAAAGGCTGCCGGTGGGAGAGGAACGTGAACTTGCCAGGAGCAGGCTTCGAGTTCACTGTCTTCCAGGCCCCGCGTGCCTCGCGTGGTGGGCAGGTACTGACTTCGCAGTCTCCCGCAACCCTGCAACACGTCGTGGGAGCAGTCAGGGCCACATGTCTGCGTCCCATTTGCCAGCTAATGAAACCGAAGCAAAGAATGGTTTGTGACCTGTCCCAGGCTGCGAGCAATCCAGAGTTGGAAGTGGGAGTCAAGCCCACGGTTCCCAGGCCGGTACTCTTCCAGTCAAGCTTCCTTCTGCCCGCTCTGAGCTCCACTCTGTCAAACTGTGATGGGGTCTGCTCCACACCAGGAGCTTAGCTGGGCAAGGGGTTTGTGGGAAGACGCATTGTGTGCAAAGGATGGAGCTTTTCCTGACCTGCCCCATCGTTTTCACTGCTGGGAACTGCATGTACAGGAGGTAGCATGCAGACAAGATCACAGCAGCTATCATTCATTCATTCATTCGTTCATTTATTCATTGATTCAGCAAGTCTCTGCTGAGAACACACTCTGTTCTGGAGTCTGTGCTTGGTGCTCAAGAGACAGTAAGCAGTGCATGTTTGGTGTGAGGCATATATTCTCAGGGTGGCCCAGCGGGGGCCAAGTTAGCAGGTGGGCAAGGTGCCTGGAGCTTCCTGGAGAAGGTAGAGCTGAGCAGGGTCCTCACAGAGAGGCAGGGCTTGGGGAGCACAGGCGATTTCCAGGTGGAAGAGACAGAGCAAGCCAAGGCCCAGGGGTGTGGGTGTGGGGGAGGTGGATAGACTTGGGTCAGCAAACCAGATGGCTGGGGGGCAGCTCCTGGTAGTGTCCCCATGGATGGGCTGAGTCCTCCTCTAGAGCCTGGGGTCTTTGACCATACCAGGAGTTGAAATGAGGTCTCCAGGGCTGTGGGTGTTAGGGTGCTGGGAGGATACTTTCCTCTCTTCCTGTCTGCTTCCCTCTGCTTCCTTCCATCTCTAGGCTCAGCCCTGTTCCTCCAGGGCACAGGTGCATTGCAAGCCTCTGACCCCAGCACCCTGCAGCCCTCTACCAAGCAGGGACATTTAGATGAGACTGTGACTCTCATCTATGATTGTCTCTCATTGGGGTGCATCTGGTTTCCCCAGCCACCTGGGTTCCCTGTAGCTGTCTTCTGTGATCCCAGAGACCCCAGCCTGGACTCATGGTGACCGTTGCCAGGTAACCCAGTTCAATTTGAATTCCAGATAAACAAGAAATAATATTTTAGCACGTATAAACATGTTTCAAATATTACATGGGCTATAGCATGCTCTGTTTGGGACATAATTAGACTACACCATTATTTGTTGTTTATCTGAAATTCAAATTTAATAGGGTATTTTATTTTATTTTAGCTAAACCTGGCAACCCTGTCTTAAAGGCATTTCAACTGGTTATTGAAGCTCTGGGATTTCTAGGGAAGTACCTGTTCACATGAGGCTCACATTGAAGTACAGATGGAGCAGAGGTCAGGTGCCCACGCCGCGCAGACGGCTCAGACTTGAATCCATCTCCCTTGCTGGCTGAGTTACTTAGCTCTCTAAGCCTCAGTTTGCTGTCTGGGAAGCGGGCATGGTGAGGGTCCCCCTCATGCATGACGAATAAATGAGCAGTACCGGGAAGTGCTAGCGGTCCCTGCACTTAACTCACAGCAGAGTGGTGGCCTCTGCTCTTACTGTGTGGCTGTTATCAGTGCCTGTGTCATTGCCTCCTGCTGGGGCCACACAGGTGCTGGGTAGCTGCCCCTGGAAGGCAGCTCCCTCCACTCCTATTCCTCTTTCTGGAGGCGGGCTGCTCGGGGGAGTCCCCTGCCCTCTCTTCTCCTCAGAGTGTGTTTTCCAAGTGAAACACACACGATTCCCTTAGACGCAACAGGCCTCCACCCCGTGCGGCTTCATTTCTGCCCACACACATGACCTGGGTAGCAAATCCTTCAGTAGACTTTATAATAGGACATAGATCATTACAGATGGGACTCAGGTCTTACAAAATACTTTAGGAGGTAGATAAATTAGATCATGAAAAGTGCATAAGGGACATCAATTATGCAGGAGCCAGAAGAATGATTATAAAGTGATCTGGCCTCAGTTTTGGCCCATGAAACATTTAACTGTGGCCGTTAAAGTAGAAAACATCCCTGGCTCCCAACTTCAGAGAAGTGGGCTGGTCCAGGGTGCAGCTTTGCCCGGGAGAGGCTGTAAACATGGCCACCGCCTTCTCTGAGAAGTAAAAGCTCCCGGGTGGGAGGGCTGGGCTTATCCTGGGAGCTCCAGGTGCACAGGGGGCTGCTGAGGGCTCAGCTGAGAGACTGTTCTGCCCTCTTAACCCAGATGTCTGCCCAGACATCACAAGGGGAGTTCACTGACACATGAGGCTGGAGCCTCAGATATCCCAAAGGCATCCTTCCCCCTGCCCAACAGCAGCACAGACCTGGCCCTCAGTGGCCTGGCTGGCGTCTGCCAGTTTCCACTGATTGGAGTGTAACTGGTGAACTTGGGCATCAGGGAGAAGGCACAGGGGAGGGTAGCCTCGCAGACACACTGTCCATGGAAACTTCCTCTGGGAATCTTCAGCAACCATGGTTGGTCCCTCACTGGGCATGTTTTCTGTCTCAAAAAACTCAGCCTTCTGCGAGTGTCTCCCAGCCCTACCTGGACCATGTGCTGTACTTTGCACAGACAGGCACCTCTCCTCTTGCCCCTGTGGTGTGGGGCTGGGTGCTGGCTACTCCAGCCAAGCCCTCTGCCAGTGGTGCGGTTTGTTACCAGCTAAAGGTATCATGGCAAACATTCCCAGTCCTCCTTCCCTGTGACAGATCACCCTGACTTCTCAGTGTGTTTTGGAATTGGTATGTTTCTGTCTGGCATCCTCTTTGCCTTAGGCCCACCTGTCCCTCTGAGAAGGACAACTGTATCAGAAGGCTAAGGTAAAGATAGTGATAGGGAGTCAAGAGTTGGAGGGAAGGAGGAAAATTTTCTTCCTTCTTGAGGTCAGGGGTGCATATATGTGTTCCCTTCACCCCCTGGCCTTGTGTCCCTGGGACCTCCTAGCCCCTTAAGGTACCATTTCACTGGGTCCTGTTCATTTTGCCTCATTGCTAGGCACTGATGAGTGCTTTCTCTTGCAGAGGAAGAGAAGAGAAGAGAAGTGACAGGACTTCCTCATTAACATTACAGGCTTGGGTTCTGGTTCTGACAGATGTGAGACTACGTCCCTGCTCTGCCACTTACAAGTAGTGTGACCTTAGGAAAGTTACTTAACCTCTTTAGGCCTTAGTTTTTTCATCTGTAGAATGGAAATATTGATGACGCTGTCTTGCCTTATGCATATGATGCGAATCCTCTGGCTGACCCATGATGTTCAAGGACTGAGGTGCTCTCCCCAATGTGGAAGATGCATGTGGAATGTATCACTCTGCTTGGCCCTTTTAGAGGTTGGCATTAGGGATAAGCACTTGGCCTTCTTGGCCTCAGTTTATACATCCATAAAATAGATTGAGTACGTGGTCAGATGGGTCATGAGTTTCAGTAAGTCACCTTTTCAAATGCTGAAGCCACTTTGCGCTGAGGTATGCCCCGTGTATCGGCTGTCTGCTTGCATTTGTAGGTCATTGCTGCTATTATTAATGACAACAGCTAACATTTGTCTCATTTATCTCAAACGTCTCCTGATGCAAAGGTACTACATGCTACACACAAAGGTGTGTCTTCTCCCCTTTATTCTCATAACTCAGAGACGCTGAGTGACGTGCCCACGGCCACAGAACTAGTCAGAGATGGAGGCAGGGCTGAAACCCCAGTCGTCTGACTCCAGAGCAGATAACTAACAGGCAGACCTGCAGGAGAGGATCTTTCCTAAGTCCTGTCTGTGAGCCCACCATTCTAGAATGAGGGGGATTGTGGTGGGCGGGGAAGGGAGGATTTCTGCTGTTTTCTGTGAATTTGGAAGAAGGAGCCCCATGAAGGTGATTTCGTTTTCTCTTGGATTCCAACATCAGTCTAGCTGCTGTAACTTTCCTTGAATTTAAGACTAGTCAGGAGACAGAAACAACTCCCCCAAACTGCTTGAGGATGTTAGCATGCTGAAGAGGACAAAATGGCACAGTACACAGGTGAGGAAGAGGGCACATGCTGGCTCCCCCATTTGCTGAGCCGATAGCTAAGAAAGAACTTGGAGTGCACCCTGGTGGAGTAGTGGTTAGGTCCACCACCTCTGGCAGAGCATGTTCCACATACATCCCAAGGACTGGGGTTCATATTCCTGGGCCAGGGGACCAACCAAGATGAGCAACTAAATAAAAATATGACACAAAGCTTCTCCCCGCTCTCTCTTCCTGTCTGCTTGCCTGTTTACCTTCATTCCTGCCTGCACCTTTTCTTTAAAAAAACAAACAAACACACGCACACACAAAAAGCCCTTGGATTTTGCTCTTTAGGCATTTTGCATACAGTGGAAGGAAAAAAGATTTTGCCTGGACAAGAGATTCCACCATGAAGGAAGCAAGAGGACGCAGCTGAAGGGTGAGTGTTGGGGGTGCTGGGGTTGGGCTGTTTATACATTCGTATGTAGTAAGGCTAATTTATTGCCTAAATGAAGATGCCTTTGAGAGTGAAAGCTGTTATTAGTAATTGTGCTGGAATAATAGGTAATAAACTGGGACTGTCCTTGGGTACAGTTGCAGATTACTCTTCTTTAGTGGTTAAAGCAACCCTCTGGGTCTCTGCTGAGCAGGATCCTGCTTGTCCGGTCTGAACTGTGCCCACATTTGAAACAACCCACTTAACTGCACTGAGCTAGGTCATTAAGAGGTAGAGAAGGCATCTTGGAAGAGGGAGCCCCAGAACGGCTTAGAAGCCTGGAGCGCTGCAAAGCCAGGAGCACTACAGAGTTTCTGTACATAGGTTCTTCCACCTGAAGGGTGTTTCAGACAAGAAACAAGCAGTGCTGGTGAGAGCGTGGCAAGAAAGGAACCCTCATACACTCTCAGGGGGAGCGTACGGTGGTGCAGTTCTAGTAAAAATAGAACTCGCATATAATCCAGCAATCCCACTTCTAGGTATTTATCTGAAGAATAGAAAAATATTAACTTGAAAAGATACATGGGCCTCTATGTTTATTACAGCACTATTGCCAATCGCCAAGAAATGGAAGCAACCCGTGTGCCTCTTGATGGATGGTTGCAGGAAAGCGGGGCGGGTACACGTGAGCAAAGAAATGAAAACTCCTTGGCCAGAAGCAGGTGAAGCCTTGCCACTTGTGACAGCTTGGTGGGAACTTGAGGTCTCTTACTGAGTGAAGTGAGACAGAAGGAGAAAGACAAATATGAGATGATTTAATCTGTATTTGGAAGGCAGAGAAACAATGTGAATAAACTGATAAAACAAAGTGAGAAGAAACCTTTGGACTTTGACAACAAAGCTGAGGCTTCCAGAGGGGCAGGGGTAGGAGTGCGAGCTTCTGGTGAGGGAGTCTACTTATTTTCTATATTTTTAGTGTACCCTTCCTTTTCTTTTTTATAGTTTGTTTTTTTGTTTAATATTTTAAAAAACAGTTGTTTCTAGAGTCTTGGGAATCACTTCTGAAATTCTGTACTTGGTAGGTGTGTGTGTGTGTGTGTGTGTGTGTGTGTGTGTGTGTGTGCTATTGAAAACTGATGGTGCAAAATGATCCTTGGACTCTCATGGGAGGGAGTCCCCTAGCTCTGACAGGGGTACTGGTTCCTCCTGACTCCCCCAGAGGAGTGTGAAGGCCTGACTCCTGCCTCTCATTGTGCTCTGCAGTGTTTCTCACGACGGGGATGGCACGAGAACGTGGACAGATTGCCATCACTTCTGAGGGCACAGAGAGCTGGGGCACTGGGCTGGGCACCTGTGTTCAGTTGTGTACAAACACTAGCCGGCACTATGTTGTTCTAGGTCTTTTGAACCTCTGGGTAAGTGTTCCAGTGAGCTGGACACACCGCCTCTCCTGTCTTATGTCTCCCAGCTCTGCCTCTTGGAGGAGTTGAAGGGATCCTGCTCCTACATTCAAACTCTCGAGTGCTCCTATTGGTCAGTCCCTGACCAATCACAATGGGAGAATCCACCAAGGGTCCAGCTGAGGTCAGAGGTCATTTCTCGCCTTTTACAATATCTGGAGGTGACAGGAAGACAGCAGATGGCAGCGCCACTCCTTGCCCTCTGGCTGCAGAAGGGGAGAAGTGATTTGCTGCAAGCATGTGCATTTTCCAGAAGAGTGAGGAATGTGGCAGAAAAGCCTGTTGTGGGCTGTACCTCTGTTCCAGCAGTAGCAGAGTTATGTCGTAAAGTGAGTCTTGGCACTCCATCAAGCTACAGCATATTTCTTAATTACTGGTGAGTCTGAATATTTTCCCAGAGATTTGTTAAACATTTGTATTTCTACTCTAGTGAATCCCCCATCTGTGGACTTAGCCTATTTTTATTACTGTGGCTGAGTATTTCAGAGGAGTGTGTGCATGTCACTGAGTTTGCTCTTTCCCACCACATGTGGTGGGGTCATTGGGGCAAGTGTATTTACTCCTGCTTAGAAGAAACCCAACTGAGCCTTCAGGAGACCAATATGGAAATCTAAGAAGTATGCTCTTTCCTTAATCTAATATCTTATATTACGAGTGGTTATTAAATATTTTATGTAAGAATTGTAATTACTGATTAAGGCCAATATCAATAGCCTCAGATAATCAGTGTGGAACACAATTAGAAGTTACTGCATTACCCCTGCCAGTTGTCCCTAGCAATTTGGGAATTGCCAGAATTGTTGGCAAGCTAAGCTGGGAGGTAGGCATGCTGGCTGGGGTGGGTGCATGTGTGCGGTGTCAAAGCTGAGGGGACGGGTCTGGTAAACAGAGTGGCAGGAATGACTGCTGAATTGAAGAGCTTCCCTCAGGTGAGCTGTGTTGTCTGGTGGGCAGCAGGGTAGACTGTTTTGTATCCGCCGGTCTCTAGTCATGTGGTGTCTGGGTTAACCGAGGTCTCACTCTGAATGGAGGGAGGTTTTCAGCCTGAGAGGTGGGACATCTGATCCCTGTCTGATACAGAACTGTCTGAGTACATGCCCCTCCAGTCCCTCAGACTCCTTCCAGCGCATGCGTGTGTGCTTTCTCTTTCTCTCTCTTAACTAAAACCTTGGCTTATCGGAAGTGTTTCTTTTTGAAATTTTTGTTCTAGTGAGAGCAGCTGAACATGCTGCAGTGAGGGTTAGAGGCTGCAAAATGTCTGGATCCCTCGACATCCCACCTTGGGTCACCTACCTCATATCTAATTTGTGGGAGGTGGAGGGAGGTTGGCCCCAGGGCTCTGATGTCTCAGTAGGAGTCATGCTGAGAGACTGGCTGAGCCTGGGACAGTCTCCTTATCATGGGCTGGAACCATCAACAGGGACCAGTAGAGAGGACTAAGAGTCAGTGGGGAGCCACTGGTAGAGGGATGAGGGGCCACCGTGCTGCCTGGGGTATCTGCTCGTGGTGGCACTGTAGTGGGGACCTGGCCTTGGGGTGGGAATCTCAGCCCCACTTTCTAACATTCAGGGGCTCTAGGGATGTGCCTCTCTTAGCCACAGTCCTCACCTGTAATAGGAGGCTTACCTTGCCGCAGGTTGCCCGAGGTAGCGGAATTCCCGAGACCCCTCCCTTGGCTCGGCTCACTGCTTACCTCCTTCCTGCGTAGCTGTGACTACGGAGTTTAACCTGAGGATCCCATTGGGGACAACCCTTACCCAGTGACTGATGGGTGCCAGCATATGCCTGCCTGTCCCTTTGCCCCAGTGGGAAGAGACCTGCGTTATTTCCAGGGCTTCCCAAAGGAATTGCATCACAGTCACATTCTGGGGAACAATGTAGATTCCTCAAAAAATTGAGCCTAGAAATCCCCTACAATTCCATTATTCCTCTTCTGGGCATTTACCTGAAAAACAGAAAACATGAATTTGAAGAGCTATCTGCAACCTTATGTTTATAGCAGCATTGTTTACAAGGGACAAGAGCTGGAAGCAACTTAAGTGCCTCTCAGCAGATGGGTCAATAAAGAAGATATGGCATAGATACACGATGGAGTAGTACTCAGCTATTAAAAAAGATGAAACCCTACTATTTGCCACAACAGGTATGGACCTAGAGGGGATTTAGCCTAGTGAGATCTGTCAGACGGAAAAAGAGAGACATCATAGGGTTTTGCTGTTATGTATGTCTTGGGAAGCCAAGCCAACACATGAGCCAAATCCAACAAAAATAGACTTTGAATATAGAGGACCAGAAGGAGAGAGCTGGGGGGTATTGGTAAGAAGGATCAATTACATTATATTGTGAAGAATAGAATTGACCTGTTGGCAGTAAACTTCATGTATTATATACAGAGGTTGATTCATGATGACGGAGACCTTTAAGCATCTAATATTATAGTGTAACATTCCTTCAATAACATTAAAAGTATTTTTTTAAAAGGACTTTGCTAGATGGTGCTCGTTTACTCTCATCTCTTCCTAATCTTTCTTGCTCATCTCCCTTCTGGCTTTTTGTGGGAGTGCTTCCCTAAGAAGTCACTTTCTCAAGAACCTCTCAGCTTCTGCTTCTGAGGATCCTAAGGCTGGCTCAGGAATGAGGTGACTAGTGGCCAGAGCAAGGAGAAGATGGCAGAAAGTGGGGAAGGGTTGTCTGGAGAGGTGGGCCTGCCTGGAACCTTTGGAACCCAGTCGGCTGTGATGGGTTTGAATTTTTCCCAAGAGCGATAGGAAGTTATTGGAAGTTGCTAGGCAGGGGAGTAGCATCATATCATTATTATATGAGAAAAGGATTCTCTGGTCACCATGACGAGAGTAGACTATGAAGGGACCAGAGTGGAAGCAGGGACGAGTTAGGAGGCTGTGAAGGTCACTCAGGAGGTGATGCACTTGAATTACAAGGGTGGTCAAGGGATGGTTTGGGATTTGTTCTGAGGACTGTGAGATGATTGGTAACTGCTAATGTTTAGACATATGAGTTCAATGTATAGTTTGCTCAGAGTTACAGCAAGTCTAAGTTCAAAACAGGGACTGTGAGCTAGTGGCAATTGATAGTTGTCCCACTCCATGAGTCCTCTTATCGTCTGGCCACAGACATAGTGTGTGGTCTCTCCTTTCTCTGAACCCAGGAGCCTCTTGTTGGAACCTTTTTTTGACACAATTCGTACCTTGTCCAGTGGTGCATACCTTCATTCCTGTGGCTGGGCTGTACCCATGGGGGCCTGTTGGAGTCATCTGGGAAGAGCCATGGGCAGGATGATGGGGTTTTGGGCAAACCAGCTCCTTGCCGTGGACCGAAGGGAGTCAGAGAGGGAGCACCAAGGCTTATCTGAGGCCCATCTAGGGGCTTTTTAAATAGTGGTGTTGGAGAAAGTTTGCCAAGAGTGTTCTCTGAGACCCTGCCCCTGAGGTGGGTGGAGTGGGCCCTGGACAGTCCAGCCTCCCACAGCTTCTGAGTTCCTGGAGCTCCCCCTGTGGACCCTCCTTTGAGGGCAGTGCCCAGCAGAAACCACTTTAGCTGTGATTGGTTTGAGTTGGAATCCACTTTGCCTTCACAAGTAAGGACATTTCCTCAGAAAGCAAGCAGTCCTTCAGAGTTATGCTGCTTCTACAAATTAAGTATCTGGGATGTTCAAATGCTTGGCTCTGACTTTCAGCCCCCTCCAGAGGACAGTTCTTACCAGAAATGAATTCCATTCTGCACGAGACTAGGTCTGTGGTGAACATCGGTGGGCGGTGGGCTTTCTTTGGGAAACCTTTCTCCCCAGACTGTGAGGCTTTTCATGATCTGAATACTGAAGAGGATGCTTCAGTTGCCTGGAATCTGTCAGGGATTCTGGCTTGATCCCCAGGGCACATCTGCTGGGCAGACGTAGAGTCTAAATCACTGAGGGTTGGGCAGCCCTCTGTGACCTCAAGGAGCCCTGGAGGCTGGGAAAGCCCACCTGTAGAGCCTCGGACCCACTGACCAGCTGATCCCCCAGTTTCTCGTGATGTAACCACGGATGTTGGCGAAGATCTAGTCTGTCTCTGAAATTAAACTCTCCAAACATTCAGCCAGAATTTCCACTTCTTAGTGTCCACACTAGGCACGTAGTCCTAATGTGTACAGAGACTTTGCTGCAACCTATTTTTCACATGACAACTGGAAGGAAACCAGCTTAAATGCACCGAGTATTAATATTGTGAAATAGCCACATTAGTATTTACTATTAAAGTTTAAAAATCTTTCCATGAGATATGTAGGAAGATCCCCAAGCTTTATCATGAAGCCAAGAAAAGGTGCAGGGTAATTTGTTTTAACTTATCATTTATATTAAAAGCCTCCTATAATTTAGTTTTATTTCTCTCCATATATAAGAAGTCAGACAAAACCAACTGAAAACCGTGATTGTCTCAGGAGGGATTGGGATTTGGGGGTGGCAGCCTCAAGGGGGGATATTTTTGTTTTCATGCCTATGGTTTGAATATTTTAAAAATGAGAGTATTTTTAAAAACTGTTTATATAATTAAAAAGGTTTTTAAAAGTACATAAAATAATTGATGCCTATTATGAGAGATAACATCAAGGAGTGAGAAACGTCACCCCATGTGCCACTGTTAACATTTTGGTGCATTTCTCCCAGTGCATTTTTCCTTATGTATTTTTACATAGTGCTAAGCATACTGTGTGTGTGTGTGTGTGTGTGTGTGTGTGTGTATCATGCTGTACCCTGCTTTTTCCTCTTAATATTTTTGTCGTAAACACTTTCTGTGCTGTCTCGAACTATCAATCTCTTTAATAGCTGCATAATTTTCCATTGTATTTAGCTGTTTCCCATTTTTCCTTTCCATTTTAAAAGCGATCTCTGTTTGCCTAGGAATCCTTCCACCAGTCTTGTGAGACAACGTAAGTCATTCATATTCCTATGCCTGGCGCAGTGCTTGGAACATAAGGAATGCATTCAATGGGAATGTGTGTATGTATGTGTGTGTAAAAAAGTGTATGAGTGTGAGTGTGTTAAGAAGTGTATGAATATATGTGAGTGCATGAATGGGTGAATGAGTATGTGTGAAGGAATGAGAGTATCAGTGAGCTGTAGGAGTGTGAGTGTGCATATGAGTGAGTGAGTGAGTGTCAGTTTGTGTTATGAGTGCATTTGTGTGTGTGAATGGGCGTGAGTGAGTGATGGGAAGCTGCAGTGTTGCTGGAAGGTGGGCCAGCCTTGGAGCTCCCTGTGCTGTTCGGGCAGAGGTGGGGCGCTGTGAGTGGTCAAGGGCACCATCAAGTCTGTGCCTTCCCTTCCTGTTGGCCCAGTTTCTTGGAGAAACCTAGTTGCCTATTAGGATCTCAGCAGGAAGGAATCAGAAAAACTCAAAGGACAATTAAAGAGAGGCAAAGAAGGGGCTATTTACAATGGTACGGGAAGGCTAAAGGTAACCCACAAAGGATGGTGATGCACTCTATCTGGCACCATTGGGAAACTGTTCCTCCTCCAGGGTTTACAGGGAAGGGAATGGAGCTGTTAGTGGAACTTGGGAAGAGCTGACATCATAGGGGAGAAGCTGCGGAATGAATTCTGTGACCTTGAACTCTTCCTATAACAGATCTAGCAGAGAGCGAGATCTGGGTGAGGACACACCACTCTCTCTCCACCCATTTTCCAGCTCTGAACTAGCTCTGACTGGTTCTGCCCAATCAAAAGCCAGAGGAGACACGGGAGCTGGGGGCATGTATTCTGCGTAGGCCAGCTACCCAGGGCACAGAGCAGCATTCTACTCCTTTGTCAGGGAAAAAAATGAAGCCCCCTCACAGTGAAAGCAGAGTTTCACCTGTTGGATCTTACTGTGATTAGGTCAGTTCAGTTATATTCCCACCGGGAAGTAAATAACATGTTAGCTGTTATTGGTGTCCTTCATATAAGGTGTGTGTGTGGGCGGGGCAAAAAACAGCACAAAGCATAGGCGTTGCAGTCTGCTTTACAAATGGTCATGAGCATACATTGGTGATCATAGTTTTGGTTTTTCATCCACCTTCCCAGTCCCACTGGCCCTCTGCCAGCACCTTGACTGCTTGGGCTTTTCTTTTTTCTTTAAACCTGTGGTGTGACCTAAACCTTAATTCATACAGGAGCCAGATAGTGTTGAGTACATAAATACCTTTGTTCCTGTCGCCACGGTCATTGTGACATGCATTACTGACGAAGTACTGTGGTGACGGGGGAAGAGGTAACTGGTGTACAGGAAGACTTCATCCCTTCATCCCTCTGGTAACAGAGAGTCTTTGCTGGTGTGAACGCCCTCTGGACTGCGGCGGGATGCAGATATTTTCACACACACTGTACACTCCCTTTGAGTGGTTCTTCTTCCTCTATCTGTCCTTGTCACCATTGTTTCAGTCTTATTCTAGGTTGCTGACCAGCCCTCTAGTCTTCCTGTTTGTGACTGATGGGTCAGTGTTTATGTGTCAGTGTCTTTCTCTTTCTGTGTGATGTGAACACCACATGTGTTTCGTGAGTGATGGCCCCCTGAAGATTTCCTGAAGCTCTCCCCTTGCTGCTGCGGCTCTATCATCAGTTTGCTTGCGGCCTGTGTCAACATGCTGGGCAAACCATCAGTAAACCAGGCCGTGCTTTTCCCTCTTCTCGTTATTGATTATAGGGAGCTCTCTGGGAGCGCAGGTGTGAGTAGAAAAGAAGGAGCTTGTATCAAGGGAGTCTGGCTTCCCTTACCTTCTAGACCGGATCATAAACCTGTATCTCCATGTGACCATGGCGTTCTGCGGTGGACTCCAGTTTTATACTCCAGTGGATCACATGTGTGTGCATGTTCCGTGTAGTCCCTTGATGTCCCATGACCTTGTTGAGTCTTCTCTGAAGCTTCACAGAAGTCAGAGCTGTGAGTACTATTATTAGCTGATTTCTTACTCTAAAACCTTGGGATCTGTGTCATAAACTTCCTTTTAGGGTTTGCCGTAAAGCATCTTTTTCTAGCGCAGAGATTTCTAGGACGATTGCATGTACTGGGTCACCAAAAATGAGAGCAGCAGAGCAGCTTATAGTGAGGACTTTCTATAGAAACTTCTCTTGGTCCCCACACCTCTCAAAATGGGAAGACTCACCTGTTATCCTGACGAGGTTAGAGCAAGACGCCTAACTCTGGTGTGCGTTTCCCCCACAATCCAAAGAGGCCTAATGGTGTCATGTTTGTTTGTTTGTTTGTTTTATAGCCAGTGGTAGAAGGAAAAGTAGAAGTTTTTGTCACTTAAGGAGAAATATAACCATAAGGTCTAGCTCTTAGAAACTTCATTTCTGTGTCTGGTTCTTGAATTTCTTTAGGGTTAGTCATCCATTTTCTGACATGCACGTCTTGCTAAAATAGGTATGCATTTATTCATTCTTTCTCAACAGGTCCAGTTAGCATGATTATTCAGTACAGTAGACTATTGTGATTTTTATGGATGGCAAGACAATGAAGACTAGATTGCAATGGAGAACAGACTAAATGGTGACAGAACAGAAGAGTCGATGGCTTTGGGATAAGCTAGTGGAGGTATACTGCTATCCCCGTCACGTGAAAGGAGGTGGCTCTTAACTAGGTTTATGGACTAGAATTTTTTGGATTGATGACTGCGGGCCAGATTTTTATGCAAGAGAAATCTGGTTTCCTTGGATGAGTATAAGAACCTGCTTCAATCAGCAAGGAAATTTCAAGATTTAGGTCAAACTTTTCAGCTACCTAAATGTTACCATTCTGTGTATCAGTGTCTTATACAGAATTCTGCACTTAATGTAATTTTCTACGAATGTTTTTACCTTAGCACAGTTTTTCTCAGCTTCACTACTGCTTACACGAGTGGCTAAGTGATGGCTGTTCTGTCTTCCTGATTTTATGCCTCCACACTTTTTTTTGAACTCAGGAACTCAAGGTTTTCATTTTGTCCTTTTCTCTGTGTGTTCACCTTATAGTCAGAAGCAGCTGGGTCATCCCAGGGTCTTTGTCGTATCATCATCACTATAGTGACCAAGCGCAGGGTCACTGCAGCTCCAGCACTTGGTCTTCTCCCTGCACCGCATCATATGCGGCCTCCAGCAGGTGGACAGAAGTAGCGGCGCTGCAGGCTCAGCGTCACTTCCATCTGTCCTTAGGAGGAAGCTGCTCTGCGTGCTCATCAAACAGGGGAGAGAGCTAAGCCCCAAATCATGCTTTTATGACCTATTTCCTGGAGCCACTTCCACAATCAATATTGTAAAAGTCAGGAGAAGAATGATATACTCCTTACGCTAATTAAAGAAAGGTTAATGACAGGCTATTTATAAAGGCGGGAGCAGGTGAAGGGAATGAATGAAAGGGTGGAAAGTCACCGAATGGCTGGCTAGAGCAGTAAGCCCTCACCCACCTGCAGACTGGAAGAGGATGGGGAAGAGCGGTGTCCAGAACCCCGTGACAGCTGTAGACAAGGGAACAGGGTCTCTGAAGTTGTGGCCTTGGGTGGAAATGTACATTTTATAAAACTGCTGCTAGAAAGAGAGGAGATGGGGTAATGAATATTTTAACCGCTCTGCCCTCCTGTCCACTTGTCTCCCGGTGCCTCCTATTGACTGAACTAGAACTAGAAGCTGAGTGGACAGAGCCCATTTATGAGTCCATAGAGCTCAGCCTTCTTGGGGACAGAGCCTCTGTGGAGAGGGCTGTGAACGACAAAGCCAGGGCAGTGGCCAATAGGGTTTTCCCTCCTGTGTGAACTTCTTTTGTAGTTAACAATTTCCTTGTCCCCCCGAAGAATTTAGAAAATCCCTTAATCATTTTGAGGGATACATATTGCAGATATAATTTTAATTTAAAATCGAGCTCAGTATTATTAAAGCCTATATTATCAAGCTTATTCCACAAATAGCACTTAGTAATATTAATTATATATCAGAACAAATTAAATGCATCTTCATTTTACCACTGGTAATAATTGAATAATAATAACAATAATGGTTAACATTTAATTTGCACTTTCTCTGTATTAGGTGCCATAGTAAGTGCTTTGTAGGCACGAGTTAATTTAATTTCTTCTTAATTAGTTATATGAGAAAAAAGCATGCTTTGCCAACAAATAAATGATAACATCTATCATGCTTGTTGGGGACAGAATATATATTAGCATGCAGATTGAAACTCAATGGCGTGCTTCAGCAGCAGAGAGACAAAAGCTGCTTTCAGGACCTGGTATTTTGGGTACTTGCATTTGTACTAAAACCTACAAATCGTTTATTTGGACAGTGTCTGCGTGATCTTTTACATGACAAGACGAGAGAGATGTCTTTGTGCTGCTGTTTGTAAGCTCTGTCCCCGACAGCACCTCTCATGTATGGACAGTCTTTTCTTCTCAGCAAATGAAAAGTCAAATCGGATATAATCATCATTATCATTTCTTTCTAAACACTCAAATGCGCAAGTACTGAATTCATCTAGACAGACGTGGTTTCTCATGAGACGGCTGCTACTTCCTTATCTGGCAAAAATCATCTTAGCATGATTTTGCAGAATTACTAGCTGTTTTGCAGTCTTCATTAATATGTTTTATTTTAAATCAGTATTTCTTATGCTTCCTGACTTTAAGCAATGGCCTATGGCGAGTAAAAGTTAAATAATGGATGGCAAAGAATAGGACATTTCAAAAGAGCGTAATGATCAAACCCGCTAACTCTGGCAGTTGGGCCTTGTTTAGCTAAGTTACAAATAGATTAAGAAACTGATTAGTTGGCAGGTTCAGCTGATCTCCTCTACCTGTTGTTCTGTCTCTATTAGCACAGAGTGTATTATTTTACTCTTAAAGAATTATTTGTTTTTAAAAATGGAAGAGTTTGCACCTTGCTCATGACACTAACTCTTGCTGTCATCTGTGATCCTTGGAAGGTTTGCAGATGGACATTTGTGTCAGATAGAGCAGGAGGTGCCTTTGGTAGCACTCTGGTTTGGCTGCTGCTGCTGCTGCTGCTGCCGAGGGTCACAATGGCTTTGCAGGGGACAGGGCAGCTCATAGGAGGCCAAGTATCCAGCACATCCAAACTGGAAGAGGCACCGAGGTCAATATTATAGACCGAGAAAGAAAATAACCCAGCGATTTACCAGTGTGAGAGTTATGGTGAGAGCAAGCATCTTCTCTTCTTTCCTTATAAAAGAACCAGAAAATGTTTGCCGTGGAGCTCATCCCATCCCCCTCCCTCGGGATCACAGATCCTCATTTCCTGTGGCAGGGATGATGGCGTTTCTGGTCAGTTATGCCAAGAGGCCTGCTGGGTGATGGTGAGGATGTACATTTATCTCTGGAGCCCAGGAAAGATTTGAAATCCTGGCCTCTGATGTGCACCTGGGGCCTAGAGTAGATTTCAATGCATGTGATTCTCTTGCGGATTCAGAAAGTAACCGCCAAAGAATCTGCTTTGGAAGTGAGGAGCTGCTGGAAGCCCGGCCAGCCAGCAGGGACTTGAGATGAGCAGGACCCGTGAGCAAGAAACAATGACTGTCTTTCCTGAACTCAGGGTACCCAACAGGGGTGCAAACTTCCTTGCATTAAACAGCTTTTCAAAGCCTTTAAAATCAGAGCTTTATTCTTTTTTCTTCCCCCTCTCCCCTCCCCCCATAACAGAAGGCTCTCTGTTCTCTGAGGGAAGATTCAGGGTAATCTTTTTGCTGGTTGGTGGCTCTGTCTACAACCCTGAGCAGCAGGCCTGCCAGGCCAGGAGTGTTCCTGGGGCAGACACAGGAGCACTCATCCCCCAGAGATGCAGCTCTCTCTGTGGGTGTGCTGCAGAAATGGCAGGTCAAGTGCTTTGGTTCTGGTGGTTTTGTTCTGCAAAGTGTTCTAACTCCCTGCCTGTTCATTCAAGGTGTCTGGTTTCCGCCTGCTAGCCCCTCCTTAGGCTGAGGCTGCATATTTGTCCAGGTGGTCGCTGCTTCACTAGGTGCTTCAAGCTGTCATTCTCATCCTTTGTGGGTCACAGTGCCTTTGGGGAACCATTGTCAGTGCTGGATCAGCTCCTCCTCAGAACGCCTACTGCGCAGGCGCACTGAACTCTGCAGACACTTCTGTGTGTGGATTGAAGTTCAACATGTTTCCAGAAACCCATATGTTTGAGGTTCAGGATGCTGAAGATGACAACACCCACAGTCCTGGGTGGTGCAGAGTTGGGCCGTTGCGACCCCACCAGCTGCCTGTGGAGAGGTGGGTGCTGGCCCGACGTGGACCCACGTGGAGGGTCACATTGGTGTTAAAAAGCCTCTTCTTGGTTTTGATTCTTTGGGGTGCCAACTTTTTTCTCCTGCATCACTGATTCCTATTTTCCTCTTCCACCAATACTAGCACTTTTCAAAGTTCTGAGCTCAACGTCCCCATCTTCTGAATCCTCTCGCTGAGTCGTCTTAACCACTTCTGGACAAAGATTTCCGTCTTTGTGTGATGAGTTTTCAGTGCTGTGTTCTCTCTTGAACTCCATGCTTATTTTCAACCCATCCCCCATCCAAAGGCCCCACTCCTCCTGATGGCCTGTCCCGTCCCCCACAATTTACTCCTCTCACTGCGTGGCTTTGTCAGCCAGTTGCCTGTTGGAACCATCAGGCGTCACTACATGTGTGTGTCCCTCTTTTCCTCAATATCCTGACCTGGTTCTGCCTCATTTTCACCTTCTGGAAGACTACGGAATTGTCCCCGGCACTCTTAGCTTCCTTGTCTCTTGAATCATATTCTAAATGTAGCCAAGCTACCTCCAGGCTTAGAGGCTTTGTTTGCACCTCATTGCACTTAGACCAGTGGATCCCTGGCACAGATGCACTAAAGGCTCTGCACCGTCAGTACCCACCTGCAGCAGGTGCTGATGATGCCCTGCTCGTAACCCTTAGGTTTTACCACAGCAGTGCACACCATCCACTGCCGGTATCTGCATCTCCATGCCTCAGGCCCTCCAGCTTAGGATGCAGATACTGCTGCTGTCTTCTCTGCCAGGGCCCTGGATAGGATGGAAGTTCCCCGGAGTGATGCCTCCCTCCCCTCTGGATGAGAGCATCTCTGAATAAATAAATGACTGATGAGAGTTGACACAAGTGCCTTGTCCCTTGGGTGGGATAACCCCAGCGTGCATGTACTACACGGGCTCTTGGAGTTTTCAGCAGGACTCAGGGTTTGTGTTTGTACCTCCCAAATATACTGCTTCCACTGAAGTCTTTATTTTGGGGTCTGCTTCCGGAGGAAATTAAGTCATCGATTGATCCTTTTTCACCCTGTTTACTCATCAGAGGCTCTGCCTTTGCGTGACCAGCTCCTGGGCTGTCTTTCTATTTTTGCTCAAGCCTGGCCCTCCACCTACCATGTAGCCCCATCTCTGCCTTTTGTCAGGAGGTTCACCTGAATGGTGGCCTCTCTGGAAGCCTTCCCAAGGACCTCACTCAGCACTCTGCACACTTTTGGCAGATACCCTTCTCTACACTATCTTGCTGTTTATTAGATTCCATGTCTGTCTTCTCTGTAGGAATGAAGTCTTTATCATGTTTTTCTTCTCTGTAGCATCTAACTCAGAGTTTGGCACTTAGACCTTCAATAAATGTTTGCTGACTTAAACTCCTTCGGCTCCCCAAATGATTGTGGCCCTCTCCGTACACCTAGGACACCAATTCTGAGACTCAGTGGCCAGGGGCCCTGCAGTCTCTCTTTGGCAGCAAGTCGAGTCTCCTCCGTTAGACCGTTGTCCTTCAAATGAGATACCAAGATGGGCTCTTAAAATTCATCAGGCAAACAGTTTATACAGACCAGTGAGTCATGAATTAGATATGGTGCCTAAGGCAATAGACGCATACCAGCATGATTCTTAAATTCAAAATGCTGATGGTTATCCCACTAGGGCTGGGGTTGGTAGAGTTCCTGTAAAAGGTCAGGTAGTAAATTAGTGTCGGCTCTGCAGGGCACACACAGACTCTGCTCCCTCTCCCTCTTCTTCCTTCTTTTTTTTT